>NW_019167893.1:16595585-17157242 GCF_002303985.1 Durio zibethinus
ATATATTATAACATTAAATTTTCTTATTATTATTATGCTATTAATTAATTAAAATTGTATTTAATTATAAATTCGAATAAGCTTGTATGAACAAAACAATTGTTTTACATTAAATGTAAAGATCATAACAATTTGAAATAGATAATTGTTCATAGAGTCTTAATTATTTAAATTGGTTTGGCAACTAGATTTATTTTTTAATTTTCTTGGTTATTAAGTTTTAACGATTATTATTAATCTAACAATATTATTAGATTATTTCATATAATATTAATAATAATTATTATTAACTCTAATTAATTTAATAATTCATTTGTAATATCATTTACAATATTTTTAATAAAATTATTTTATTATAATTAAAATAGTTTATTTGTTTTATCTTAAAACAATTGTTTTAGTTCATAAAAGCTTATCCAAAATAAAATAATATTACTTTCTTAATATTTCAAAAATTAAGAAGTTAGAGACTTACAAAATAAATCAGTTTATCAAATTTTAATATTATTTTATAAATTATCTATACTATTTATTATTAAAAATTATACTTAATTTTTATGATAAAACAAATTATAGTATTATTAATCTATTCTGTATTATTTTAGTCTAAATAATTTTGCATGAACAGGAACAATTGTTATGAATAATGACCAATTATCACTTACTATTTAATGATATATATAATAATAACCAATTAATTATGTTATTTAATTAGTATATTTCAAATTAATAATATAATTAATTTATATAATAATCATTTTATATAATTATTATATAATTATTAATATTACTAAACAATAATAATAAATATTAATATGATATTTAAACTTAAAGTTATAACTATTAAACTATTAATATAAATTTTAAATTTATAAATAAATTATTATATATAATAATAAATTAATTATATTATACTTATTATTTAATATAACTAAAATTATTAATATAATAATAAATAAAATAATAATTTAATTAAACAAAAAGTCAAATTATATCTAATTTATAATAAATTAGATGATAAAATATTATAAAAATTATAATCTATTCAATAAAAATTATATTAGTATAATTTATTTAATTATTATTATAAGTAATATTATTAATTATCTTAGATTTCTAATATTATTATAATATTATTCTATAATTTATTATCAGTAAACTAATACTTATTATTAATTAAACAAATTTAATTAAAAAATTATGATATTAAATTACTATAATATTCATTGTTATAAAACATAATATTACCGTTATATATTAATAATTATGTTAATTATTATTACTAAAATATTAATTAATATTTAATTAAGTTTAATAAATTATTAAAATAATTGAATAAATTATTAAAAAAATTTAATATTTTTGAATTAATTTAATAATATTTATAATATATTAATATTTGTACTAAATAAATAAATTATAATGTAATTTATACTATAAATTAATAATAATTATATTATTTAATAATTATTTCATAAATATTAACTAAACATTATAAGTTTTAAATTATTTTAATATAATTATTATATTATAATATTATTTTTTTCTAATATATTATTAATAGTATTATAAATTATTATTAACAAATTATTAATATTATAGTTATAAATTTATAAGTAAATAATATTAATATATTAATACTTATATAAATAGATAATTTATTTTAACCAATTGTTATTTAATTTAATTATAATTAAATATATATCATAACTAAATACTTATTTATAATATAAATATATTATAATTAAAATAAATAATTTCCTTATTACAAATCGTTATAAATATTAGTAACAATTGTTATTAAATTAAATAAGTATTTAATTATATAAATATAATTATTAATTTAATTAATTAATAATTAATTAATTATATGAGATAAATTTTAATTATATAAATTAATTTAATTTAATTATGTAATTAATACTAAACAAGATTAGTATTAAAATATTTTAGTATTAGAATTTTAAATTAAATTTATTAATACATTTGCACAGCTAATAACATAAAGCAACAATTGTTCATGTTTCATAAATTAATAAATTGTTATAATATATTTTAATTCTTATATTTATAATTTGTAAATAATAATTATATTAATAAATTTTGTAAACTAATATATATTTAAACATTAATAATAAATTAGATTAAATACTAATAATCTATTAAATAATATTAATATGAATCTATTAACAACTATTTGAATTAATTAAAATATAAATATTTGATTAAATTATTATTATAAATAATTAATTATACTATTTATTTTAAGTAACAATTAAATTAATTAAGTTTAATATATTGTTATTAATAATTACAACAACATTATTATTCAAATTTATTATTATATTAAAAATATTAATTAATAACAAATAGTTTAGTCATAACGAGATATGATAATTAATTATTATCAATATGTTCAAATAGTTAAATTATGGTTATATATTTCACAGCACTTAGTTATTAAATTATACATTATTAAAATGAATATATACTTATTAATAAATAAAGTTAATATTAATATCAACTCATAATACAATTTAATAATAATGATTATTATAAAATATTAATCTCAAATATTATAAATATTTAAATCTATTCATATGATATGATTAGAATTAAAATAATTATTTAAATTATTATTATAAAATTGTTGATTAATAAGTATATATTCATTTTAATAATATATATTTTTTAAATTTATATATTATTTAAAATTTATTGAAGACTATATTTTCATTATAATAATAATGAAAATATCAATGATTATATTTTTAATTATTTTTTAATTTATATATTATAAATTGAAATAATATTATTATAATAAAATAATTAATTTATTAAATAATAAATAGTTATTAATAAATTATATAACAATAGAATTATTACAATATATTATTATAATTAATGTTATTATAGTTAATTATTAATAGCAATAATTATTTTATTATTAAACCAATATCTAATTAACTATTATAAATAATAATATATATTATATTATAAACATTAAAATAATAGTATATAACTTATATAATTTATTTTATTATAATAAAAATATTTATAATAATTATTTGTATAATTATTACAAAACAAAGGATAATTTAATATTTATTATAATATAATTTATATTAATTATTTTATAGTAATTTTATAAATATAATTAACTATTAAATTAAACTAATGTTTAATTATATCATTATATCATAAACTATGCAATCATAAAATAATTATAATATAATTATTTAATATTAATAGAAAATAAATAATTAAATATAGTTTTAATACGATTAGTTGTCATAATCGTTACCACATACCTAGTCAAATTACATGCATAACAAGCTTATTCATTAACGTTATTATAATTATAATTAACTATTATAATTATGTTAATTGTTAAACAATAAAATATGATATAAATACTATATTAATAAATAAACAATTGTTTATTAAATGATGGTTATATTAACACATTTAGTTTAAATTTTAAACTATTAAAAAATTAATAATATCAACAATACTAATATGATTATAATATAAAATTAAATCAAATATACAATTGTTTAATTAAATTAATATTTTATATTACAAATATAATAATATAAAATAATTAATTATTAATTATAGTATTATTTATAGATACTACTATAATTATATACTACTGAACATATAAATTATTATAATAATATTATTTAATTAAAAAATTAATAGTTAATAATAAAAAATATTAAATTAGTATAATTAACTTGAAACTAATAATAAAATATAATTAAATTGTATAATAAATCTATATATAAAATAATTTATTATAACTATTAATTAAGTAAGAAATTATAATAAGCCTTCTATTTAATAATTAAATTTCTTATTAATTAATTTAATAATAATTATTAATTAATTAATAATAATTATTAATAATTTAATATTCAATTCATTATATTATAAATGTAATTATTTTATATTATTTATGCTTTTGATTAAATTAAATAATAATTTATTATTGTAAATTAATTAATAATATAAATTTATTATTATAAATTATAATAATTTCATGATTAATAATAAAAATATATTTATTTTTTACATCTCTTACTTATTAATAATTTTAATATTATTAAATTAGCATTAGTTTTAACCGAATAAGCTTCTATGATCAGAAACGATTGTTTTATGACAAAACAAAGATCATAAATTTTTTAGATTGATAATTATTTAAATAGTCATAACTATTCAAATTGGTTTGATAAAAAAATTTATTTATATTAGTCATATAATTAATAATAATTATAACTTAATATTAATTAAGCAATTAATAAATTATTCATAAACTATTTATATAACTAGTAATATTAATAATATTTATATAATTTAATCTTGAAAATTATATAAAATATTAAGTTATTTATAAGATTAATGAAATTAATTATATTAAATATATTATAAATTATAGTAAATAATTTATATTTAATAAAATATTAATATTAATTATTTAATATTAATAAAATATAACTATTATATTTTATCTTATTATCAAATTAGATTAATAATATAATTTCATATTCCATAATATATATTAATAATTTATATTAATATACAGATTAGTACGAGGAAACTAATCGTATTTTTTTATAATGTTTATTTATAAATATTTTATTATAAAATAACTATTAATTGTATTTATAAATTTTCTAAAGCTCTATAATATACTTGATTTAAATATTAATCCTTATTTATTAATAATATTAAAATTAATTTTGATATTTAAATTATTTATTTAATATGTTATCATGAGTTTTTTAATAATATCTTAATGGATAATTTTTATTATCAATTTAGTTAATAAATATTTATACTTGTTTATTTTTAAGATTACTGTAAATAATATTTTATAATTATTAAATTTTGAAATTTCAAAATTATTTATAATTATGTATAAATTATTAGTATAGTATTATTTTAAACAATTAGTAAACAATTCAATGATATATACCTAGTAAGTTTATATATAAATATAATTTATAAATGAATAATAAATATAATATAAGCTATACCAAACCTTTATTTTATTAATAGTAATAATAAATATACCTTTATTTTAGAGTTATAATTATTAATAATTATAATTATAATTAATAAGTATAAATAATTATATAATTATATAATTTTAAATAATTTAATTACTAAATTATTTATTAACTTAATAATTTTTAAAAATTATTAAGGATTGTTTATTTACTAATAAACAATAGTATACAAATTATATTAAATAATTTGACTTTTAGTTATATTCAAATAATACTATAATATTATTAAATTAATACAATAATAATTGTTTATAAATTATTAGTCCAAATTATCATTACTATAATAATTGAATGTTTTAGTATAAATTTGTAACAAATTTATAAAAATTATGACAAATTTTTATTACTATTTATTAATATCAATAAATAGTCATAAAAATTATTGTTAATATTATTTAACTAATAAATATCGTTAATTAACTATTTTATATTAATTACTAATATTATTATAATAATAAATTATAATTGCTTATTAAATTTTGAAATATTAAGAAATTAGTATTATTTTATTTTGGATAAGCTTTATGAATTGAAACAATTGGTTTTGTCAAAACAAAAGGTCATAACGATTTTAAATAAATAATTGTTCAAATAGTTATAACTAGTTGAACTTGATCGGTAAATAGATTTATTTTTCATATCTTTTGCTTATTAATTTTTTGAATGCTAATAATTAAAATTTTTAAATTTTAAATATTTAAATTAAAATATTTAAATTATATTATTTAATTATCAATATTTATTAATAAATAAACTATGAAATAATAATATAAGTTATGAATTTTGTTAAATAATTATTAAAAATAATCATAAATATTTTTATTATTGATTAATAAATTATTGATGCAATAAACTACTCACATATACATTTAATTATTATATTATTTTATTATTATAAAATTATTAACTAATTTAATTGTAATAAATTTATTAAAATATACAATTGCAATACTATTTATAATTCATTACACAATTTGTATTATTATAAATTAATATTATACTTAATTATAAATAAATAATTTATTAATTATATTAAATATTTATAATGAAATAATTATTATTTCCTAAAACAATTGTTGTATGACAAAAAGTTATTTTTGTTAATTAAATTAATTATAAGATAATAATAACTAATTATTATACTATTTAGTTATAATAATTATCTAAAATATAATTAAGCTAATAAATTAGTTTTATAATTTAACAAATAATATGAAATATTTTATTCAAAATAAAATAACACTAATTTATTAAATTATTTTGTTTAATTAAAATTATTATATTAAATTATATATTAATTAATTATATATTATTAATCTACTAATTAATAAATGTTAATTAATAACAATAATTAAAATATTTACAATTGTTTCTAATAATATTAACTATTATATAAGCTAATACAATATATAATATATTGTTTAATATTACTAATATTTAATATTAGGTAAATATTTTAAAATATTTTATGACTAATTTAAATTCACAATGATTTTAAATAGATAATTATTTAAATAGTCATAACTATTTGAACTTGTTCAATAAACAAATTTAGTTTTTCAAATATCCTGGTTATTAATCTTTCAAAAGTTAATAAATTAGTATTATTTTCTTTCGAATAAGTTTGTATGAACTAAAACAATTATTTTATGATTAAACAAAAGATCAGAATGATTTAAAATAGATAATTATTCTAATAATCTTAACTATTTGAACTGATCAGCAAACACATTTACTTTTTAAATTTAATTTTCAAAATATTATTAAATTAGTATTATTTTTATCTGAATTAGCTTATATGATAAAAAAAATTTTTTTTATGACAAAACAAAGATCATAATGATTTGAGATTAATATTTGTTCAAATAGTCATAACTATTAGAACTGCTTTGAAAAACAGCTTTACTTTTTAAATCTCTTGCTTAATAATTTTTGAAATATTAATAAAGTAGTGTTATTTTATTTCAGATAAGTTTTTATTAATTGAAACAATTATTTTATGACAAAACAAAATGTCAAAATAATTATAAACAGATAATTGTTTAAATAGTCATATCTATTTGAAATTGTTTAGTAAACAGATTTATTTTTGTAAAATTTCTTTCTTTAATTTTTTGAATGTTAATAAATTAGTATTATTTTATTCCAAATAAGCTTGTATGAACTGAAATAATTGTTTTATGACTAAACAAAAGGATAGAATGATTTGAAATAGATAATTATTCTAATAGTCTTAACTATTTGAACTAGTTCGGCTAACATATTTATTTTTAAATCTCTTATTAATTTTTGAAATATTATTTAATTAGTGTCATTTTAATCTGAATAAGCTTGTATGAAAAGAAACAATTGTTGTATGACAAAATAAAGATCATTATGATTTGAGATAGATAATTGTTCAAATAGTCATAACTATTTGAACTGGTTTAGTAAATAGATTTAGTTTTTAAATCTCTTATTAATTTTGAAAATATTAATAAATCAAAATTATTTTATTTTGAATAATCTGTATGAACAAAAATTATTGTTTTATGACAAAACAAAAGGTCATAACAATTTGAAATAGATAATTGTTCTAATGGACATGATTATTTGAACTTGTTCGGTAAACAGATTTATTTTTTAAATCTCTTACCTATTAATTTACAAAATATTAATAAAGTAATATTATTTATTTTGAATAAACTTGTATGAATAGAAACAATTGTTTTATGACAAAACAAAAGATCATAACTATTAGAAATAAAAAATTGTTCAAACAGTTATAACTATTTGAGCTTACTCGGTAAATAGATTTATTTTTTAAATCTTTTGCTTATTAATTGTTGAAATATTATTAAATTAGTAGTATTTTATTTTGAATAAGCTTATATAGACAGAAACAATTGGTTCATCACAAAACAAAAGGTCATAACTATTTGAAATAGATAATTGTTCAAATACTTAGATCTATTTGAACATTTTTTAAAAAATAAATTTATTTGTTAAATCTTTACTTATTAAATTTTGGAATATTAATAAATTTAATTATTTTATTCAGAATAAGCTTGTATGGATATAAACAATTGGTTTATCACAAAACAAAAGGTCATAACTATTTGAAATAAATAATTGTTCAAATAGTTAAAACTATTCAAACGTGTTCAAAAAACAAATTTACTTTTTAAATTTTTACTTATTAAATTTTTTAATATTAATTAATTTAATTATTTTATTTGAAATAAGCTTGTATGAACAGAAACAATTATTTTATGACAAAACAAAAGGTCATAATGATTTGAAATAGATAATTGTTCAAATAGTTATCACTATTTAAACTTATTCAGTAAACAGATTCATTTTTTTAAATCTCTTACTCATTAATTTTTAGAATTTTAATAAATTAGTAATATTTTATTTCGAATAAGCCTATATGAATTGATACAATTGCTTTGTGACAAAACAATAGGTCATACTGATTTGAAATAGATAATTGTTCAAATAGTTATGAATATTTGAATTATAAGATTTCAAATTCAATTGTTTTTAAATTTTTATTAACAAAATAAATCTATTTTTAGAATAAGTTATATCTAATTATAAGAATAAGTAATAAGTTTACAATTATTGATTTGAATAAACATATTTAATTAATATTAAATTTATGAATATTGATTTTAATTTAAATATTTTAATTATTGATTTTTATTAATTAATAGATATCTGAAAAGATTTATTTTTTTAGATCTATTATTAATTTTTAAAATATTAATAGAGTAGTATTAATTTATTCCGAACAAACTTATATGGACAAAAACATTTGATTTATGACAAAACAAAATGTCATAATTATTTGAAATAAATAATTGTTCAAATAATCATAATTATTTGTTAAATTATTAATTATAACTACTAAATATTAATAATAGTATTTTATTTTAATTAATATGAAATATTAATTATTTATAAATAATTATCAGTTAAAGATAATAATTTAGTATATAATTAAATTAAAAGTAATTTATCATAATTAATTTAAATGATTGATCTCTATTTATTTATTTTAAATTAAGACTAAATTTAATGTTATCAAATATAACAATTAAATTAATCCTTGGTCATAATTAAATATTATATTTAAATTTAATATTAGTTAATTGTATAAATTGCTTAAATAGTCTTAATTTGAACCAGTTTGATAAACATATTTATTTTTTAAAATTTTTATTAATTTTTGAAATATTAATAGATTAGTATTATTTTATTTCGAACAAACTTATATGAACAAAAACATTAGTTTTATGACAAAACAAAAGGTCATAACAATTTGAAATAGATAATTGTTCAAATAGTCATAATTATTTGAACTGGTTAGGTAAACAGAATTATTTTTTAATTCTCTTACTTATTAATTTTTGAAATTTTAATAAATTTATTTTATTTTATTCTAAATAAGCTAATATGAATTGAAAATATTGTTTTATGACAAGACAAAAGGTTATAATGATTTGAAATAGATAATTATTCATATAGTTTTAACTATTTGAACTAGTTCAACAAACAATTTTATTTTTTAAGTCTCTTAGTTATTAATTTTCATAATATTATTAGATTAGTTTTATTTTATTTCAAATAAGCTTGTATGAATAGAAATAATTTTTTTATGACAAAACAAAAAGTTATAATGATTTGAAATAGATAATTATTCATATAGTTTTAACTATTTGAACTAGTTCGGCAAACGATTTTATTTTTTAAGTCTCTTAGTTATTAATTTTCATAATATTATTAGATTAGTTTTATTTTATTTCAAATAAGCTTGTATGAATAGAAATAATTTTTTATGACAAAACAAAAAGTTATAACAATTTGAAGTATACAACTAGTCTAATAGTCATAACTATTTGAATTGATTTTGTAAACATATTTATTTTTTAAATCTCTTACTTATTAATTTTTGAAAGATTAATAATTAGTATTATTTTATTCCGAATAAGCTTGTATGATAAAAAACAATTGTCATATGACCAAACAAAAGGTAAGAACAATTTGAAATAGATAATTATTGAAATGGTCATAATTATTTGAATTGATTTGGTAAACATATTCACTTTTTAAATCACTTATTTTAATTTGTTTGGTAGATAGATTTATTTTTTAAAATCTCTTTCATATTAATTTTCCAAATGTTAATAAATTAGTATTAATTTATTCTAAATAAGCTTGTATGAACTAAAACAATTGTTTTATGACTAAACAAAAGATTAAAATGATATGAAATAGATAATTATTCTATTAACCATTTGAATTGATTCAGCAAACAAATTTAATTTTTAAATCTCTTATTTATTAATTTTAAATGTTATTAAATTAGTATTATTTTAATCCAAATAAGCTTGTACAAAAAAAAAACAATTGTTTTACGTTAAAAAAAAGGTCATAACGATTTGAAATAGATAATCATTCATAGAGTCTTAACTATTTGAACTGGTTTGACAATTAGATTTATTTTTTAATTTTTTTTGGTTATTAAGTTTTGAAATATTATTAAATTAGTATTATTTATTCTAAATAAAATAGTATGAACAAAACCAATTGTTTGATGATAAAATAAAATGTTATAACAATTTGAAATAAATAATTATTGAAATAGTCAAAACTATTTGAAATGGTTTGATAAGCAAATTTTCTTTTTAAATCTCTTACAGATTTATTTTCTAAATATTAATAAAACAATATTATTTTATTTCAAACAAACTTATATTAACAAAAGCAATTATTTTATGACAAAACAAAAAGTAATAAAATTTAAAATAGATAATTATTCAAATAGTTATAATTATTTGACTAAACAAAAACATAATTATAACTTTTTGAACTAGTTCAAATAATGATGACTATTTAAACAATTACCTATTTCAAATTGTTATTACTTTTTGTTTTATTATAAAATAATTGTTTTATCAGTACAAGCTTACTGAGATTAAAATAATACTGATTTAATAATATCTCAAAAATTAATAAGAGATTTAAAAAATAAATTTGTTTATTGAATCAGTTTAAATGGTTAAGATTATTAGAATAGTTATCTATTTCAAATCATTCTAACCTTTGGTTAAGTTTGTATAACAGGTCAAATAATAATAAACTTATATTACTTATTTATTTAATTAAAATAAAATAATTTATATACTTCACTATATATAAATATAATATCAAATATTATTATAATATAATAATTAAATTTCAAAATTATTTATAATTATATATAAATTATTAAATCATTCAAATGGTCATATGTTAAATAAAATATTATAAGATAAGATATTTAATGTTATATTAAATAAATTTAATATAATAATTATTATAATAAGTAATATTAAATAATATTATATTGTTATAATAAATAATAACAATAAATATAATAATAATTATAATTGTTTTCATAAATTAGTTAATTTAATTAATTAATATATTATAAATATTATATTATAAATTATAACTACAATATATATTAAATTAGACTATTTTACAATAAAATAATTTATTGTAATATTAATTATATTACTAACTATATAAATAAATATACTATAGTTATAATAATAAATATTATTAGTACAATCAGAATAATTATTAAACCAAATGACTATAATAATTATTTATCATTAATAATTATTAATTAAATAATAAAAAATTAGTATTTTATTAAACTATTTATTAGTTAAATAATATATTATTATACTTTAAGGAAGAGATTTAAAAAAATTTATTAATTTTAAAAGAAAAAGAATAATTATTTTTTAATTTATACTAATTAAATTATCACTTGAAATATATATGATTAAACTATTATAATTATTTATTATGCTAATTAAACTTTTTATAATTAACATCTTATTATTATATTTTACATATTAATATATTTCTATTATTAATATTAACAATTTTAAATTTAAAATTATCAATTTAAGGATATAAATTGTTATATTTAATTTTCAATTAAATTAAATTTATTTCTATTTGTTCAATTTATTAATTAAAATAATCTAAATAGTAATTATAAACTAAAGTAAACAATATTTTTATCTACTACCAAACTAGTAATATTTGTTAAACAACAATATTAAGACTTAATTAATATTAATTGAATAATAATTATTTATTATTTATGATTATTCAATTATAAAATACTAATGTTATCTAATAATTTTATAATAAATCCGAAATACAAATTATTATTATTTAATTTAATTATTAATTATATTTATTAATAATAAATATAATATTAATTAATAATTGTACTTAGGATTTATTATAAAATTATTAGATAAAATTATTAATAATGTACTAAATATTTAATTTTATTATTTTTAATTCAAAATCAATTAATTCATGAGTATAATTAATTGTGATTTATTAATTTAATAATAATTAATAATATAAAATTATTGGTTTTAATATTTCAAATAATAAATATTGTTTAATTATTAATTATTTCAAATGGTTAAGACTATTAGAATAATTATATACTTCAAATCATTTTGATCACTTTTTAGTCATAAAACAATTGTTTCAATTCATACAAGCTTATTCAAAATAAATTAATACTAATTTATTAACATTTAGAAAATTAATAAGAACGAGATTTCAAAAATAAATCTGTTTGCCATACAAGTTTAAATAGTTATTATTATTTGAACAATTGTCTATTTAAAAATGTTATAACCTTTTAATTTGTCATAAAACAATTGTTTCAGTTAATACAAGCTTAGATGGAATAAAATAATACTAATTTATTAATATTTCCTAAATTAATAAGAAATTTAAAAAATAAATTTGTTTACCAAATCAGTTAAAATAATTATGGCCATTTGAATAGTTATCTATTTCAAATCATTATGACCTTTTATTTTGTCATAATACAATTATTTTTTCTCATACAAGCTTATTAGAAATAAAATAATATTAATTGATTAATATTTCAAAAAACTAGGTAATAGATTTAAACAATAAATCTATTTACCAAACCAGTTCAAATAATTATAACTATTTGAACAATTATCAATCTCAAATCGTTAAAATTTTTGTTATTTTGATTCATATTATATGTTACAATATAATGTATATTAATATAAAATATTATATTCATAAATCTAATCAATAATTAATATAATTAATATTATAATATGAATAACAATAGATATGTTATATCTATAATAACTAATTATTAAAAAATTGTATTTATTAAAATAATTTATATATTTATTTATAAATAAATAAGTATAATAATAACATTATGATAATTATAATATGATTATAATATGATTATAAATTAATATTGATATATTAATTTAATTATATATATTTAATTAATAATATATTATCATAAATATAATAATTATAATAATTTATAAATTATTATTTATTAATTAATATGAATATATGTTATATTAGTAAATATCAAATCAAGACAAATTTTATAAATTGTTACTTCAAATAACAATTTGAATATACAACTACTATAATAGTCATAACTATTTGAATTGGTTTTATAAATAGATTTATTTTTTAAATCTCTTACTTATTAATTTTTGAAAGATTAATAAATTAGTATTATTTTATTCTGAATAAGCTTGTATGATCAAAAACAATTGTCATATGACCAAACAAAAGGTAAGAACAATTTGAAATAGATAATTATTGAAATGGCCATAATTATTTGAACTAATTTGGTAAACATATTCACTTATTTGAATTTGTTCGGTAAACATATTTATTTTTTTAAATCTCTTTCATGTTATTTTTTCAAATTAGTATTAATTTATTCTAAATAAGCTTGTATGAATTGAAACAATTGTTTTATTACTAAACAAAAGATCAAAATGATATGAAATAGATAATTATTCTAATAATTTTACCCATTTGAACTGATTCAGTAAACAAATTTATTTTTTAAATCTCTTACTTATTAATTTTCAAAATATTATTAAATTATTATTATTTTAATCTAAATAAGCTTGTACGAACAAAACAATTTTTTACGTTAAAAGAAAAGGTCATAACGATTTTGAATCTAGTGTTGCACTAATAATAGATTTTGAAATAAATTATTATTTAAAATAATAATGCTTATAATTAAAATAAGGTTTTTTAATAATACTATTTTTAATAAATAATATGACAATTAATATTATTTTTTATTAATTAAATAGTAATTAATTGATATTAAATTAAATTAACAAAAATATAAATACAAAAATAAACTTTAAAACATAACTTGTTTTATAATAAATTCATAATATATAATTAATATAGTTTATTAATTTATAAATTAATTTGTAACATGATAAAATATCATTTTATAATTGTTAAATGACTTATGATAATATTAACATATAATATCAATAATTATTTAATTATTAATTAATTTAATTAATTAATAAATAAATCATTATGGCTATATTATTAATTTTATAAGTTATTAAATATAATATATTTACTTGTTTTGTAGATATATTTATTTTTAAAATCTTTTACTTATTAATTGTCAAAATATTTATAAATTACTAATTATACTATTATTTATTAATAATAATAATTAATATTAACTCAGTGGTTTAAATTTTTAACTACAAATAAAAGAATTTATTTGTTTAATAATAAATAACTTATTAATTAATATTTTATATACAATTAAATAATAGATTAGTTTATATAATAATAACTAATATTTTTAAATTTAATCATTAAGTTAATAATATAATAATAAAGTGAATTTGTTTATCTCTTAATAGTTATTATATTAGTTATAATCGATAATTATAATAAATTTAATTATAATATTAATATAATAATACCATTTAAATAATAGTTTATCATTTAAAATAAAGTTATTTCTTTCTATCTTTATAAATAAAATAAGTAATTATTTTTAATATTGTTAAAAATATTAGTTATTAATTTCTTTTTTATTATTATAATTAATTAATTAAATTAATTAATTAATCAATATTAATTAAATATTAAATGTTAATTAATATAAATAAAATCACTCTTTTATTTATATTTAACAAATGGAAATAATTAATTAAATATTTTTAATTTAATAGAATTGATATATTTTAAATTTTAAAAATTTAAATATATATTAGTAGTATATTAATAGATAATTAAATATTTACTTCAAATATAAATATTAATTTAATTCTTTAAATTGTTTAATTTATTTTAAATGATATTTAATTTAAGATAGAAATAGATTAAATATAATATTAAATATTTAAACAAAAGGTAATAAACTAGCATTATTAATAATAATAGATTATTAACTAGTAAAAATTTAATTTATGTATAATTATACTAAATTATATAATAAAATAAATAATTTAATATTTATTAAAATCCTTATTAAATAAATTAGAATAATAATTATTTTTCTTAGTTATATTAATAATTAATATAAATAATTGCTTACAGAAAATTAATAATTCAAATAATCCTATATAAATAATTTAATATTATTTAAATAAATAATATTAATAAATTAATATAATCATAATAAATTAATATGAATATTTTAATTATTATTTAGTAAATCCATTTACTGAACAAGTTTAAATAGTTATGACTATTTCAACAATTATCTATTTAAAATTATTATGACCAATTTTTTTGTCATAAAACAACTATTTTAGTTCATAAAAACTTATCCAAAATAAAATAATACTACTTTATTAATATTTCAAAAATTAATAAATAGGAGATTTAAAAAATAAATCAGTTTACTGAACCAATTAAAATAATCATGGCCATTTAAACAACTATTTATTTTAAATCATTATTACCTTTTATTTTGTCATAAAACAATTGTCTTTCAATAAATAAGATTTTTCTAAATAAAATATTACTAATTTATTAATATTTCAAGAATTAATAAGAGATTTAAAAAAGAAATCTATTTGTTGATCTAGTTCAAATAGTTATGATTATTTGAACAATTATTTATTTCAAATTGTTATAATCTTTGCTCTATCATAAAACAATTGTTTCTATTCATACAAGCTTATTCAAAATAAAGTAATAATAATTTAGAAATATTTTGAAAATGACTAACTATGAGATTTAAAAAATAAATCTGTTTGTCAGACCAGTTCAAATAATTAAGACTATATGAAAAATTATTTATTTCAACTTGTTATAATATTTTGTTTTGTCATAAAACAATTATTTAAGCTCATAGAAGCTTGTTCGGAATAGAATAAAATTAATTTATTAATATTTTAAAAATTTATAAGAGATTTAAAAAATAATTCTACTTACGAAATCAGTTCAAATAATTATAACTATTTACACAATTATATCATAATTATATCGTAATTATATTAGATACCTAATATTTATCATTAATGATAAATAATTATATAATTTAAAATTATATAATTAATTTTATTACTATAATTTTATATATTTTATAATTTACTTATTACTTAAATATATTAAACTTATTATATATATTAATTTTATATTAGTTTTTAGATATCCATGGTAATAGTTATGATTATTTGAGTAAATATCTATTTCAAATCATTATGACCTTTTGTTTTGTCATAAAAAAAATTATTTCCATTAATATAAAATTATTCAAAATAAAATAATACTAATATATTAATATTCCAAAAATTAATAATTAAGAGATTTAAAAAATGAATCTATTTATTGAACAAGTTTAAATAATTATGACTATTTGAACAATTATCCATTTGAAATTGCTATAACATTTTGTTTGTCATAAAATGATTTTTTTGTTCATACAACCTCATTTCAAATAAATTAATATAAATTTATTAATATTAAGACAATTAATAGGTAAAAGATTTAAAAAATAAATATGTTTACTAAACAAGTTTAAATCTTTATGACTATTTGAACAATTATTTATTTATAATAAATAAATTATTATACGTAATATTATTATATTACTATAATTATTATTAATATTATAAATGTATCGCATAATAAACAAATAATTGATATAAAATTAATTATTTATTAATAGTTTATTATTATTATATAATAATATTAATAATTATATGCAATTATTAAATATTAAACTAGTATTATTTTATTTCGAATAAGTTTTTATGAATTAAATTACTAATTATTTGTTTAATAATAAAATTAAACATATAATTAGTATTAGAATAATGAACAAACAATTAATTAATTTATTAATATTCAAAAAATTAATAAAAAGATATTTAAAAAATAAATCTATTTGTCGAACAAGTTCAAATAGTTATATTTATCATTAATAATTATACTATAATGATAATTAACTAAGTAATTAATTATCATAATTCTAATATTAACTTATAAATAGCTCAATTAATGCTATTATTCTAAGTAATTAATTATCATAATTATAATATTAACTTCTAAATAGCTCAATTGTTGCTATTATTCCAAGTACAAATACTAAATCTTTTACTTATTAATTTATTCATAATTTAATTTAAAATTATTGTTTTATTTATTATTAATATGTAAATTAACTAATTTAATTATTTAATATGAATATATAATAAAATTATTAATATAATAATGAAATATTAATATTAATTTAATAATTCTATTCATATAATGTAATTTAATTATACAATTAAATAAATTAATATATCGTGAGAGGTTGTTCTATTATTTATAATAATATTATAATATTATTTATTTGTTTTGTCATAAAACAAATTATAATTATCATTATATAATAGAATTATATCAATAATTAAATAATTTAATTTTAATAAATATTATTTGAAATATTAAAATATTTCATAACTAATATATTATATTAATTATACTATTTATTTATTAATTTAATTAATATTAAATGATAATAGTTTATAAAATTATTTATAATATTAAATTGATAATAGTTTATAAAATTATTTATAATATTATTAATGAAAATTTAAATGTAATTTTAAAATTAGTATTATGATATTATAATTTAAATATTAGTAAATATTAATAATAATAGAGATAGTACTACTTATTTTAATTTAATCATTTAATTACTAATTTTTTTATCTATTTTTTAGAATATTAAATAATTATTTAATTATTAAATCCCTTATTATCTTAATTATAATATTTATAAATATTAATAATAGTATTTTATTTTAATACAGTTATTAATTAGATTTTAATGTCTATTTAAAATCGTTATGACCTTTTGTTTTGTCATAAAACAATTGTTTTAGTTCATACAAGTTTATTCAAAATAAAATAAAACTAATTTATTAATATTCCAAAAATTAATAACTAAGTGATTTAAAAAGTTAATTTGTTTATCGAATCAATTCAAATAGTCACGTCCATTTGAACAATTATTTATTTCAAATCGTTATGACCTTTTGTTTTTTCATAAAACAATTATTTCTGTTCATGCAAATTTATTCAAAATAAAAAAAATACTAATTTATTAACATTCTAAAAATTAATAAGTAAGAGATTTGAAAAAATAAATCCATTTACTAAACAAGTTCAAATAGTTATGATTATTTGAACAATTATCTATTTAAAATTGTTATGATTAAAAGATTTAATCTATTTGATTTTTATTAATTAGTTTTAATATAAATATTTAAAAATCTAATTATCATACCTATTATTAATTTTTGAAATAATAATAGAAAACCAATTAGATTTATAAATCATAATTATTATCTATATGGCTTTTTTTACTAATACTTAATTTTAGAATTAATAAGAAAATAAATTGCCCAACTTTAAAAAATATAATCACTTAGTTATTAATTTCTATTAATAAATATTTTTAATAGATAAATTAAGATTAATATTTAATTTTAAATATTTTAAAATTCATTAATGATTGATCTCTACCATTTAATTATTTAAATTAACGATCTTATATAATAATAATTATAAAATTAATTAATTAATTTAATAATTAAATTATTTAATAAAAATATATTAATATTTAATTAATGTTATAAATTAAATTAAATTTAATAAAAATAAATTAATATATATAATTAAAAATGTTATGTATTTATTATTTATAATAATATATATAGATTAATTTTAAATTATTATAATCCTTTATAATATTATATTATCTAATAAATACATATTTAAAATTACTTAAATTATTATTTTAAAGTATCTTTATTTTAGTTATAATTGGCCAGTAGCTCAAATAGTTATAAACTGTTTAAACAATTTTTATTCTAAATAGTTATTGATCTTTTGTTTGTCATAAAACATTGTTCTATTTATTACAAAGTTTATTCAAAAATCAAATAATACTACTTTATTTAATATTTTGTAAATTAATAGGTAGGAGATTTAAAAAATAAATCTATTTACGGAACAAGTTCAAATAGTCATGTCCATTAAAATAATTATCTATTTTAAATTGTCATGACCTTTTGTTTTGTCATAAAATAATTGTTTCTGTTCATACAGAATTATTCAAAATAAAATAATTTTGATTTATTAATATTTTGAAAATTAATAAGAGATTTAAAAACTAAATCTATTTGTTCAACCAGTTCAAATAGTCATGACTATTTAAACAATTATATATGTCAAATCATAATGATCTTTATTTTGTCATACAACAATTGTTTCCTTTCATACAAGCTTATTCGAATTAAAATGATACTAATTTAATAATATTTAAAAAATTTATAAGAGATTTAAAAAATAAATATGTTAGCCAAACTAGTTCAAATAGTTAAGACTATCAGAATAAATATCTATTTTAAATCATTATTATATAATTATCCAATATTAGTAATATATTATACTATTAATAATTATTAAGTTTGTAATATTATAGTGTATAATACTTAATAATTATTAATTAAATATAATGATTGTTTATTTACTATTATTAATATCTAATTAATATTATAGTTATAATTATCTAATAAATTAGTATATTATATGTATTATATTATATATATTATTATAAAAATAAACTAATTATTAATTATTATATATTATATATTATATTTTATTTATTTATTTATAATAAATAATTAATATTAATTATATTATAATTAATAGATAATTATAACTATAATATTAATTAGATGGTTTTAATATTATATATTAACTTACTTATATAAACTTATTTTACAAATATTATTATAACTAACTAATACTTATTAAAATAATTATAATAAGCAAATAGTCATTTCCAGATCATATAATATAAGTCTCCTAGTATTTGTAAAATACTAATGATTATGGCCATTAAATAGAAACAATTTTTTTAATTAACAATTGAATATTTAATAATTTAATTATATAAATATAATAGTAATAGAATATATCTAATGGCTTAATTTATTAAATATATTACATAATAATATAAAATAACTTATTATTTTATTTTATTATTATATAAATATTTAATTAGTATGATAATTTTAATAAATATATTTATCATTAATAATAATTATTTAACTATACTATTATTTATTATAATAATTTAATAATTATTGAAATATTTGAAATTATAACTATTTCAAATAGAATTATATTATATATTTTATTTATAACAGTTTGAAATTATATTAATTAGTTATATAGTAACTAACATTATAATATTATATTTATAATATTAATATTAATTAATTATTAATATAATAAGATATAATATTTGAATTACTCTTGCTTGTAACATTATAAATTAATATTTAATATTTTAAATAACTAATTTTATTTACTATAATTAATTATAGTAAGTTTTATAATTTTATAATTTGTGCAAGTGAGGATTTTGTTATAAATATATATTATTTTTGAATCTATTTTTAGAATAGTTATATCTATTATTTTAATTATTGAATTATTAAAATTATACTATATAATAAATATTTATAATCCTAACTAATAGTCTAATATTATCTAATCTAATAATATTTTTAATAAGATTCTAATAGTAATTAATTCTAATAGTCTATTTATATTCTATTATAAATAGAAATTATATTAGGTAAAGGTCTCCAAAGATGCCAAATATAATTGCTTTCAAAATTATTTTTCTTTTAATAAACTCATGCTTTCTATAGTCTCCTTTTGTTTAGTCATTAAATAATTGTTTCAGTTGATACATGCTTATTCAAAATAAAATAATACTAATTTATTAACATTCAAAAAATTAATAAGCAAGAAATTTAAAAAAATAAATTTGTTTACTAAACAAGTTCAAATAGTTATGACTATTTGAATAATTATCTATCTAAAATCATTATGACCTTTTATTTTATCATAAAAGCTTGTCCCAAATAAAATAATATTACTTTAATAATATTTTAAAAATTGATAAGTTAAAGATTTAAAACATAAATCAGTATATTGAATCAGTTAAAATAATTATGGCCATTTGAACATTTATCTATTTCAAATCATTATGAACTTTTGTTTTGACATAAAACAATTGTTTTTCATCATACTAGCTTATTCGTAATAAAATAATATTAATTTATTAATATTTCAAAAATTAATAAGTAAGAGATTTAAAAAATAAATCTATTTATTGAACCAATTCAAATAGTTATGACTATTTGTATTTCAATTTCTTATAACCTTTTGTTCTTTCATAAAACAATTATTTCTATTCACACAAGTTTATTTGGAATAAAATAATACTAATGTAATAATGTTTTGAAAATTAATAACTAATGGATTTAAAAAATAAATTCCTTTGCTAAACCAGTTCAAATAGTTAAGGCTATAGGAACAATTCTTTATTTTAAATTGTTATGACATTTTGTTTTATCATAAAATAATTTTTTCACTTAAAATTAAAAAATAATTTAAAGTAAATTAATTTTAAATAATTGTCAAATATATTTAATAATTATTATTAAATAATTATTGTAATTAATTATTTTTATTTTGGATAAACTTTAAATATTAATTATTAATCTATATATTAATATTTAAACTAATATAAAAGTAATATTTAAACTATTGCAATATTTAATAGATATAATTAATTATAACATAATAAAGTAGTAATTTAAATAATTACAATTAATATCTATATTTTAATTGTTAATTTATTTAATAATTAGATTAAATAATTAGATTTATTTGTATTAATTATTAAGCTATTGCAATATTTATTACTTAAAATAAATTTTAATATTTATTTTTACTATAAACAAATTAATATATTAAAACAATATATATTAGTTTTAATATTTAAAATTTAAATATTTATATTATATTTTAAATAAATTATATATTATATTTTAAATAGATTATTATTAATTATAACGAATTATTTTAATTTTAAATTAATAAGTAAAAATTTTAATAAATTTTAATTTATATAAAATAAATTAGATTTATAATTTAAATTAATATATATTATAGTATTAAATATAACTAGTAAAGAATAATAATTTAATAACAATTATTAAAATATTTGTTAAATATTTTGATAAATTATAGAATATATTTATTTATTTATTAGGTTATATTAAATTATGGTTAATTAATAAAATATATTAATTATTATTGCCAATAATTGGGTTTAATAAATAAAGCATTATTGAACAAATAATTTTCTAATAAAATTATATCTAGTTAAATAATAATGATTAGTTTTAATAATTTAATTAACTTAAATATTAATTAGAACAATTAATTATTACTATATTTAATAACTATATTATATAAGAATAATAATTTTAATAAAAATATTATAATTATTAAAATTATCGATAATAATTTTTTAATTATTTTAAAATTATCATTTTAAATTAATTTTACTTATTAATTTTTAGAATATTAATAAATTTATATTATTTTATTCAAAATACGTTCGCATGAACAAAACCAATTGTTTTATGACAAAACAAAATGTCATAATATTTTGAAATAAATAATTGTTTAGATAGTCATAACTATTTCAACTTGATCGATAAGAAACAATTGTTTTACAACAAAATAAAATGTCATAACAATTTGAAATAGATAATAGTTCAAATGTACATGACTATTTGAACCGGTTCGATAAACTAATTAATTTTTTAAATCTTCAACTTATTAATTTTTAGAATGTTAATATATTAGTATTATTTTATTCCAAATAAACTTGTATGAATAGAAAAAATTGTTTTATAACTTAACAAAAGATCATAACGATTTGAAATAAATAATTGTTCAAACAATCATAACTATTTGAACTCACTTAGTAAACAAATTTATTTTTAAAATATTTTACTTATTAATTTTGGAAATTAATTAATTAGAATTATTTTATTCCAAATAAGCTTGTTTGAACAAAAACAATTGGTTTATGACAAAACAAACAGTCATAATGAGTTGAAATAGATAATTGTTTAAATAGTCATAACTATTTGAATGTTTTCAGAAAATAGCTTTATTTTCTAAAATTATACTTATTAATTTTTGGAATATTAATAAATTTATATTATTTTATTCAAAATATGCTTGCATGAACAGAACCAATTGTTTTATGACAAAACAAAATATCATAATGTTTTGAAATAGATAATTGTTTAGATAGTCATAACTATTTTAACTTGATCAATAAGAAAATTCATTTTTTTTATTTTGTTACTCTTTAATTTTTGGAATATTATTTTAAATTTATAATTTATTTGAGATAATTTATTATTTCAATAAATAATTTTAATTATATTATGATAATATAATATAGTAGTTTTAAATATTACTAATTAATTTTATTTGATAAAATAATAATTAAATAATTTAACTTATTTAATTTTTTAATACAATATAAGTATTTATACTTTCTATTTATATTAGTTAAATATAATTATTAAATTAATACTCTTTTATCATTTATTATTGTTAATTATTAATAATATAATTATTAAATAAATTCGTATTAATTATTTTTAAAAGATTAATAATATTTATTTAATTAATAAAATAAAATAATACTACTATATTAATATTTCAAAAATTAATAAGTAAGAAATTTAAAAAATAAATCAATTTACCAAATCAGTTCAAATAATTATGGCCATTTGAACAATTATATATTTCAAATTATTATTACCTTTCATTTTATCATAAAACAATTATTTCTCAACAGACAAGCTTATTGAAATAAAATAATACTAATTTATTAATATTTGAAGAATTAGTAAGATTTGAAGAAATAAATTTGTTTAGTTTTATCAAAATTAAAATTTCAATTATTAATAAACATATATTAATAATGATTTAATAATGATTTTTGAAATATCAATCTCAAAATTAAATAATTAATAAGAATTTATTTAATATATTGTTAAAGATATATTATTTTCTTTAAATAATTAATAATAAATTAGTACAATTATTTGAAATTGCTAATTTCAGTAATAATAATTAAATTATAAATATTAATACAGATAATTATATTTGTATAATTATCAAATTTTCCTATGACCATTAATAATTTTTGGATCATTTAGGATATTTAATATTTAATAATTTAATTTAATTATATAATTAATATTAAACAAGATTTAGTATTAGAATTTTAATTAAATTTATTAATACATTTGTACAACTAATAACATAAAGCAACAAAATTCACACCTAATAACTTTGATCCAATTGCCAGTGATATAATAAGAGTTTTACGAGCCCTCATAAAAATCCTAACCCATTATCGAGCATATAAGTTAAGCAAAAAATTTATTATTCAAATAATATATTTATTTAATATATATACATTAATATAATTATTTGATAAAAATACTAAATTATATAATAATACTATATAATAAATTTTTTAAATATATTTAAAACTAATTTTAAAATAGAGATTATTATAACTTAATAATAATATTATTAATTAGTAGTTTAATTAATATTCTAAAAAATAATTAATAACTTTAATTGTTATTATTAAGATAATAATAATGTTATAATTAATATTAATTAAGATAATAAGATAGTTTATCATTATTATATCTATTAAACTATTTTAACATTATTAATATGTAAAATATAAAATAATTATTATTTTAAATATGTTTTAATATATATAATAATTATAATAAGTATTTATTATTATCGTATTAATAATATTATCAAAACTAATGTATTATAATAATTTAAATTATGATAATTAATTATTTTATTTTGGATAATTAATACAAATAAATCTAATTATTTATTCATACCTATTAATAATTTTATTAATTATCTATAACCCCTTAGATTTAATATTATTTTATAATGTTATTATTATTATTTAATACTATTATAATTATTATTATTAAATAATAATTTAAAATATGAATCTATTTCATATAAAATTAAATATTTTGAATAATTAATTAAATTATAATTAATATTTAATATTTAACAATTTATATATATAATTAAATTAAATTATTTTATATTATTTAATATATATTGAAATAATATTTATTTTCAATTGATTATTAAAATTCAAAAATAATATTTAAAATAAATACAAATAGATTTATAACTAAGAATCATTTAAATTCTTAGTTATAATCTATACAGTTAATAATTATAACTAAGAATCGATTATTACTAATATACAAATAATTTAATTAGATAAATCTCATATGAATTAATTAATTCAATACCATAAATTAATATACAATTGTTAATAATATATATTATATTAATTACTCATTAATAAAATTTGATAAAATAATTCTGATTAATTTTTAGATTTAATTATTAAAATAAATAAATAACTAATAAAAGTTATTTATTATAATAAAATATATTAATAATTAATAGTTATTAAATGTTATATTTTACATTATAATTATAATGATTAATTATAATTATAAGCAATCAATTATATTAATAATTGAAAAAATTAATTTAGTTAATTAATAAGTACTAATTGATAGTAATTAGATATTAGTTTAATAAGTTAATTAATTATATAATTGTTATATAATAGTTTAATTCATAACTATTTGAATTATAACAATATATTCTTTTATATACTATTTTATATAATAAATAGTTTAGGTGTTTTAATATAATGGTTAATCATATAATCTTAATATGATATAACTAATTTATTAATATAACCTATATTATAATATAAATAATATATATAAGTATAATAATATTACTAATATAAGACTTATATTAATAATTCATATTATTATAATTATAATATGTATAGTTATTATACATACCCATAATAGTCTATTATATAATTATATGATTATATAATAAACTGTTTATATTATATACTTACAAAATAGATTAATAATTAAAATAATAATTATTATAATATAATATATATTAATTAAATTAAATTAAATTAATATAATTTTTATATAATATAATATATAAAATATTAAATAATTATTATAAATAATTAATATTAACAATTTATATTATTATTTAAATATAATGATTATATAATTGTATCTATTTATATTAATATAAATATAATACTATTATATTGTATTAATAATATTGTAATTATTTGTAATATAGCTATTAATTAAATTATAATATTCAATATTATAACCTAATATAATTCTTATAATTAATTTAAATGTTTTAATTAATATTCAATTATTAATATTTATTATCAGTTATAATTATTATAATTATATAATTATTAAACATTTAATAATATCTATTATCAATAACATATTTATTAAAATTTTTATGATATAAAAATAGGTTTATTTTTTATTATAATATAAAAAGCTCCCATATATTTAGTTTAATATAATTATTTATACAAATTTATAATATATTCATTAATACTAATAGATTTTAATTACTGTAATACTATTATAAATTAGAATTAGCTTATATGTTTTTTAATATTTAATACTAATAACTATTTAAATTATAATTATATATTGTTATAAAGAAAAGGTCATAATGATTTCTCTTATTTAGTAATTAAATAATATTAATATTATACTTTTAATATCATTGGCATATTATTTGAAAGTTAAATATTATAATGAGTAAATAAATTTAATATTATAAACATTTAAGTTCTATGTATAATTAATAATAGTTATGTATATTTATAGTTAATTTACAATATATGATATAAATAATATTTTATTGTATACATATTAATAATATAAATTATATGTATTCAAACATAATATTAATAATTAATATTATTAATTTATCATAATTAATAATTATTTTATCAATTTTTCATTTAATATAATTAATTAATTAAGATTAATATAACTATATATCACAGTTAAATAAATCTACTTTGGTAAATAGATTATTTTTGAATAATATAAAAGTATTATTCTTATTTTCAATAATCTGTATGATAAAAACAATTGTTATATGACCAAACAAAAGGTAATAACAATTTGAAATAGATAATTGTTGAAATGGTCATAACTATTTAAACTGATTCGGTAAACAGATTTACTTTTTAAATCACATACTTATTCATTTTTGGAATATTAATAAATTAGTATTATTTTATTTCGAATAAGCTTATATAAACTGAAACAATTGTTTTATGACAAAATGAAAGGTCATAACAATTTTAAATAGACAATTGTTTAAATAGTTGTAACTATTTGAATTTGTTCGGTAAACAAATTTATTTTTTAAAACTCTCGCTTATTAACTTTCAAAATATTAAGAAATTAATATTATTTTATTTTAACAAATAATAATTATAACCTAATTATAATAATTATTAATATTTATATAAATCATATATTACTATTTACTTACTAATTATTATTCGAAAATTATCTAATAATTGATTATTAATTTAATTAGTATGGATAATAAATTATTAATTTATAATTTCTTTTAACTATTTAATTGAATTTATATTAGATATTTAAATTTAATTAAAGAGCTTTAACCTTTTAAATTAATAATAATATATTAATTTTCTTATTAATATTTCTTTTTATTTAATTTATTAATTAATCTTAGTAAGAGATTTGTTTACAAAATCTATCTATGGAAGTAATTACTTATTGCTTGTTATGTCAAGTAATTAAACTATTAAATATTAATTAAAGGTTAAGATTTTAATCATTTTAAATAAGTATTAACGTTTAATAAATTATATAGCATAATTTATTTAACTAATAATATTAAAAATTTCAATTAATACTATAATTTTCAAACTATTATAATAATTTATAATATTATATAGATAATATAATTAATTAAATATTAATGATTAGAATATTATTAATATAAAATAATTAATATAATTTTAGTATTACATCAATAATACTTATTTCAAATATTATAATTAAATATAAAAAATTTATATCTCAAATTGTTATGATTATTGTTTTCTCATAAAATAATTATTTTTGTTCAAACAAGCTTATTTGAAGTAAAATATTGCTAAATTAAGAATATTCTCAGAATTAATAAGATATTTGAAAAATATATGTTTTGTCAAACCAGTTCAAATAATTTGGACTATTAGAATAATTATCTATTTCAAATTGTTCTATTCATACAAGCTTATTCAAAATAAAATAAGACTAATTTATTAACATTTAAAAAATTAATAAACAAGAAATTAAAAAAAATCTATTTAACAAACAAGTTCAAATAGTTATAACTATTTTTTATTATAGTTATATTATATATTAATAATTATTCATTATAAAATTATTAAATATTATATTTATGAAGTAATTTAAATATAAATTAAACTAATTTATCCTTAATAATTTAGTAATTATTATTTATGTTTAATATTAATAAAAATTAAATTTAGTATTTAAGATAACTATATTGTTATCTTAATTATTATTAATTATAACATAATAATTAGATTTATTGTTATTAATAATTATTATTAATAATAACTTTTAATTTTATGTATATATTTCTATTTTATTTTATTATAATGTTATAATGAATTGTTAATAAATATTTATAATATATACCGTATAATTTAAACAAAACAAATAAAATAATTTAATATAATTAATTAAATTATACATGTCATATTACAAATATATTTCTATTAATATATGTTATTTTTATTAAATAGAAAATTAAAATAATAGATTAAAATAATAACAATTAAATATTTATATTTAAATTTAATTCTTTAAAGTATTAATTGTTAATTATTAATTTTCTATTTAATTAAATAAATTGATAATTAAAATTAATATTTAAAATTTAATTAATAATTAAATAATAATACTAATTTATTACCTTTTGTTTAGTATACTTGTTTCATATCTTACAAGTTTGTTTTAAATAATAATTATTTATTTAACTAAATTATTATAAGGATTTTAATTTTAATATTAATTTAATTATTAATTTATTATTTTAATATGTTTATATTAAATTATTTATTAATCTAATAAATCTAATTAATATATTATCTTTCAAATATTATCTCTTACTTACAATTATAGATAATTATATAGTTAGAATATAATTGAATATTAAAGATAATATAAAATATTATATATTTTATTAATTAGATAATAAAAGCCTATTTAAATATTATTTATTATTTTTTAAAACAAAAAGTTAATACAATATTCAATTATTATTTTTTTATTAATATTATGGTAATAATTAAATTATTAAAACTAAAATAGATAATTTTCAATTTTTAATATTAATTAGATAATTGTTCAAATAAGTTTATTATTTAATTTATTAAATAGATAATATTTATAATTTATTAATTATTTTAATATAAGTTAAGTTTTTAATTTTTTATAAAACTTATTTAAATTATCGAATAATTTAAATAAGTTTAAAATAATAAACTTATTAAAATTAATAAGTTGAACAAACAACTATTTGAATATTATTCTAATTTAAGTTTAAATAGTAAGACTATAAGGAATATAATTATCTTTTAAATTAATAATTATTTAAATAATAAGATTTAATAATTTAAACTATTTAAACTTGTTCGGTAAACATATTTATTATTTAAATCTCCAACTATTTGAAAATATTCAATTTATAAGATAAGGGTCATAATTTATTGACATTCAAAAAATTAAAAGCATTAGATTTGAAAAAATAAATCTATTTACCGAATAAGTTCAAATAGTTATAACTATTTCAACAATTATCTATTTAAAATCATTACTAATAATAATATCAATACTAGGTATAATTATTCAAATAAATTACAATTGTTATTAAATAACAAACTCTTTATTATTATTTTGATTGAATTATGTTAATAAGTTTAAATATTATTGACTTTTAGGTATTTGTTAATTAACATTATAATATTATAAAATTTTTAATATATTATAATTTAAAATGATAATTATTTTAAATATTATAATATATTTATTATAATTTAATTACTAATAATAGTATTAACGATTATTAATAATTTTTATAATTAGATAATTATACATTCATTTTACTACATACTAATAAAATTTATTAGTACATATGAATAGATAACTTGCTTATCAATATTATTAATTAATAACTAATAAATTATTAGTATTATAATTCTAATAGTCTATTTATAGTTTAATTAGTTAACTTAACATTCAAAATAAATTAATTGTAATATAATTTGATTATATACATATTATAAAATTATTAACTAATTTAATTTTAATAAATTTATTAATATGCAAATTAAATTATTTATTTAATAAAATTTATAAACCTTAAATTAGTATTGTTTAAGCAGATATAAATAATCTGCTTTTGTTATAAATTGAGGGATCTTCTTAATAAATTATTAATATTAATATTATAACTAAGCGACATCTAATAGCTTTGGCCAGTCCCTTTGCATGGCACTCACATAATGCTTGAGGTAGACCTCCAATGGTCCATTCACTCGTTTGGTCTACCCATTAGTCTGTAGATGCATGCTAGTAGAAAAGTTCAAATCTAACCCCAATAGCTCAAACAACTCAGTCCAAAACAAATAATAATTATTAATTATTTATCTATTAATTAAGATAATTTAGTAGTAATGCTAATTTATTAATATTCTAAAAATTAATATTAATTTTTATATAAATTAATATAAAAGCATAATTAAATATTTAAACTTAATAATTAATATTCATTATTAATATTTAAATTAATTAACATATAAAAATAATTTAAATATAATATAAATATTTAATTGGGAAGGCTAAAGATTATCATCTTATAAATTATTATTTATTTTAATAATTCTAAATATATCAAATATTATAATTAACATAATATTTGATATATAATAATATAATTATATATTAGTTAAGGTCATAACTTAATTATTTTATTAATATATTAATTATATAATATATTTCATAGACTAATAGATATTATAAGTATATGACTATTAATATAATTCATAATAAATAAATTATGCAACCTATTTATTTAATTATTAAATATAAATAATTATTTATTTAAAATTTATAAATCTATCCTTAATTAATATATAGTCACAAGCTTCATCATATTTCCAATTGAAGCATATTTTATATATAATTATGTATATATATAACAATTGATTACTTTATTAATATCATTATCAATAAGGATTAATAATATTAATAAATAAATAATATTAGTTTAATTAATTATTAATATAAAACAGAATAATTATTCAAACAATTATATGAATAATAAATTTAATAATATTAATTTATTAATATGATTAACAGATTAATCAAATAGTTATGTCCATTTGAACTATTATCTATTTGAAATCATTATGACTTTTTGTTTGTCATAAAACAATTGTTATTAATAATTTATTTATTAAATAATTATTAATATTAAATAAACTAATTTATTATATATAATTCAAATTTTTAATTGAACTATAATTAATAATATATCTATTAAAAATATATTATTAATATATTTAATATTATTCTATTATATAAGCAAATTATAAATTATATAAACAATTATAATTTATCTAATAATTAAAATTTTAATTATATAAGTAAATAGTAATGTATATTAATATATACAATAATAAATAAATTATTAATGTATAATAATTTAATTAATAATATTTATTTAAATTTAATAAATAAATAACAATTATTATTAATTAAATAGTCATATTTATTTTAATTAATAATTAAATATTTAATTAATAATATAATTAATAATTGTTACTATTTTATATAAATTATAATTAGTTATAATATTATAATACATATAATAATAATAGTATATAATTAAGTAATATTAATAATAATTAATTATAAGTACTATAATAATTAGTAATAATCTTAAACTATTATATATCATTATTATTAAATTAATTATAATAATTAAACTATTAATATAATACATTATTTTATAAGTAACAATTATACTTATTAATTGTATAACGATTAATATAATTAATTTAATAAACAATTAGTTTTAAATCTAATCATATAAAATAATAGTATATTATTAAACAAAATTCAAATTTATTAACAAATTATTAATTTAGTTCAATTTGAAATAAATAAATGTTCAAATTATTATAACTAATTGAACTAGTATTGTAAATAGATTTATTTATTAAATCTTTTGTTAATTTTTGAAATATTAATAAATTAATATTATTTTATTTCGAACAAACTTATATGAACAAAAACATTTGTTTTACGATAAATCAAAAGGTTATAATGATTTGAAATAGATAATTATTCATATAGCCTTAACTATTTGAATTAATTCAGTAAACAAATTTATTTTTTAAATCTATCAATTATTAAATTTCATAATATTACTAGATTAGTATTATTTTATTTCGAATAAGCTTGTATGAAGATAAATAATTATTTTATGACAAAACAAAAGATTATAACGATTGAAAATATATAATTGTTCAAATAATCATAACTATTTGAACTGATTCGATAAACAAATTTATTTTTTAAATCTCCTACTTATTAATTTTTCAAATATTAATAAATTAGTATTATTTTATTCTCAATAGCCTGGCATGATGAAAAACAATTGTTTTATGACAAAACAAAAGTTCATAATGATTTGAAATAGATAATTGTTTAAATGGCCATAATTATTTGAATTGATTTGATAAATTGATTTATGTTTTAAATCTCTAACTTATCAATTTTTATAATATTAATAAAGTAATATTATTTTATTTCAGATAAGCTTTTATGAACTGAAAGAATTGTTTTATGATAAAATATAAGGTCATAACGATTTTAAATAGATAATTGTTTAAATAGTCAAAAATATTTGAACTTGTTCCGTAAATAGATTTTTTTTTCTAATTTCTTACTTAATAATTTTTTGAATGTTAATAAATTAGTATTATTTTATTTCGAATAAGCATGTATGAGTTGAAGCAATTATTTTATGACTAAACAAAAGGTCAAAACGATTTGAAATAGATAATTGTTTTAATAGTCTTAACTATTTGAACTGATTCAACAAACAGATTTATTTTTCAAATCCTTACTTATTAATGTTTAGAATATTATTAATTTAGCAATATTTTACTCTAAATAAGCTTGTTGAATAAAAATTAAATGCTTTAGGAATATTATATTATAATAATTAATGACTATAATATATCATTAATATATATTAAAACAATTATTTCTGTTCATACAAGCTTATTTAGAATAAAATAATTAAAGTAATTAATATTCCAAAATTTAATAAGTAAAAATTTAAAAAATAAATTTATTTTTTGAACATGTTCGAATAGTTCTGACTATTTGAACAATTATTTATTTCAAATAGTTATGACATTTTGTTTTGTGATAAACCAATTGTTTTTGCCCACCCAAGCTTATTTCGAATAAAATAATTAAATTTATTAATATTCCAAAATTTAATAAGTAAAAATTAAAAAAATTATTTTGAATAAAATAGTATGAACATAACCAATTGTTTGATGATAAAATAAAATGTTATAACGATTTGAAATAAATATTTATTGAAATAGTCAAAACTATTTGAAATGATTTAGTAAGAGGATTTTCTTTTTAAATTTCTTACAGATTTATTTTCTAAATATTAATAAAACAATATTATTTTATTTCAAACAAACTTATATTAACAAAAACAATTGTTTTATGACAAAAAAAATCTTTAAATATTTTTACTTTAAAATAGATTTCAAATTAAATATTTAATTTTTAAATTAAACAAATTTAAACCTAAATTAGAATAATATTCAAATAGTTATGAATATTTGGATTATAAGATTTCAAATATAAAAAATTAATAACTAAGAGATTTAAAAGTTAATATTTTTTAATTATTTAGCTGTTAATGACAACTCAATTAAAAAAACTTTTAATAAGTTTAAATTACAAAAGGTACGATTCAAATTTATTAACAAATTATTAATTTAGTATAATTTGAAATAAATAAATGTTCAAATTGTTATAACTAATTCAACTAGTATGGTAAATAGATTTATTTATTAAATCTCTTTTTAATTTTTGAAATATTAATAAATTAATATTATTTTATTTCGAACAAACTTATATGAACAAAAACATTTGTTTTATGACAAAACAAAAAGTCATAATGATTTGAAATAGATAATTATTCATATAGCCTTAACTATTTGAATTGGTTTGGTAAACAAATTTATTTTTTAAATTTATCAGTTATTAAATTTCATAATATTACTAGATTAGTATTATTTTATTTTGAATAAGCTTGTATGAAGATAAATAATTGTTTTATGACAAAACAAAAGGTTATAACAATTGGAAATATATAATTATTTAAATAGTCATAACTATTTGAACTGATAGAAGGGATCGATCCGCTCCTTACTAGATCGATCCTCTAGCAAAAGAGATTGATCTGTTTTCTTCCAGAATCAAAATTCTTCAAGTTTTGGCAAAAACAAATCAATTCCCTCCCTGTAGGGATCGATTGGTTGGGGTTTTAAGCTGACCAGATCGATACCCTCATTCAAAGGATCGATCACTTTTTCATACAGAAAGTTTTCATCGTGCAATTTTTTAGAAAATGGATCTATCCCCCCACATAGGGGATCGATCATCTAAGGCAAAGGATCGATCCCCTTTTAAAGGGATCGATCGGTTACTCAAACAGAATGCTCCCCAAGTCTGAAAATCCATAAAAGGGATCGATCCCTCACATAGGGGATTGATCACCTAAAAAAGGGATCGATAAGGTAGATTACCTGATTGATTGGGTAAGGCAATTTAGGCATAAAATTATGCCTTCTTCAACATGAACCAATCGATCCCCTAAAGGAGGGGATCGATCTCTTGAAGGGAAAAAACTCCCAATGGCTATTTTTGTTTGAAATTTTTACAAGTTTGAAGCATTAAATGCAATCCAACGACTCTCAACTTCTACCTATCTATAAATAAAGCATTCAACTATAGATCAAGAGTAACAAGAGTCAAGAAAACTTATTGCTATTCAGCTACCAATTTGCTCAAGCATTCAAAGCTGTTCCAAGTCAGAAAAGTGCATAATTCATAACAATTTTTCTCTATTTTCTTGTCTAAACTATTGTGTACTGCAAATTAACAAACACCAAACCTTTGAGAGGTTCTTAGAGTTTGCAAAACACTTCAAAAATTTTGTATTGTGTGTTTGTAAGCTTAAGGGAGAGGATAACCCTTAAGAATGTGTAATGTTGCATTTGTAAAGCTTTGAGAAGCTAGGTTGTAATCTTCAAATCATAGTGGATTGAACTCATTGGCAAGAGAGGCTAAAGGAGAGAACGTAGTGCCTAATAAAGGACCGAACCTCTATAAATCTTGGTGTCAAATTCTCTAACCCTATCTCTTGTTTACTTTAATTATTGTGCTTATTTGCTTAGATAATTTGTTTAGCTAAATTTGTGCTTATTGAATATTGTTTTTCAAAAATCTATTAAAACCAATTCACCATCCTCTTAGGTTATTCCAAATCTTTGAGCTAACAATTGATATCAGAGCTAGTACTCTTTTTTGTAGGTTTAACAACCCAAGAGTGATCCAAAAATGGCTCAAAAAATATGATAATCAATATGGAAGAACCATCTTTAAGCTATAACAACTATAGTAGCCAACAAGAGGTGTATCTCATGGCAAATGAAACAATTGTAACATCTCTTGAAAGTGAAGGGCATTTAATTGTAAGATCCTCTCTTTTCGCTAGTGACAACTACTCTTATTAAAAGACTAGGATGAGGTTGTTCATTCAAGCTAATGATTATGAAGTTTGGAGGGTCATTGTAAATGATCCTCAAATTCCAATGAAAATGGTGGATTGTAGAGAGGTGATCAAGCTAGAGAATGAATGGGATGTCAATGACATGAAAATGGCTCAATTCAATGCCAAAGCAATGCATACACTCTTTTATGCATTGGGGCTAAGTAAGTACAATAGAGTTTTCTTGTGTGAAAATATAAAGAAAATTTAGGATAAGCTAGTTATTACTCATGAAGGGACCAATCAAGTGAAGGAGATAAAAATTGGCATGCTCACTCACGATTATGAGCTATTCAAGATGAAAAACCATTAGTAAGATGTCAAACCGTTTCACCGATATCATTAATGGTTTAAAGGCTCTTGGGAAGACTTACTCAAATGTGGAAATAGTGAAGAAAATTCTCAATAGTCTACTAAAGAGCTGGGAAGCCAAAGTGACAGCCATTTAAGAGTTTAAACATCTTCACACACACTCTTTGGATAAAACTAATGGGCTCTCTCCTCACCTATGAAATGAAAATAAAAAAGGGACAATAACCAATCAAGAAAGGTGGCATTGCTCTCAAATCTACCTTTTAAGAAGATAAAAAAAATTTTAGACAAAAGGAGGATGATGAAGAGGAAAAGATGGCCATGTTTGTAAAGAGATTAAAAAAGTTCATGAGGATAAACAAGTTCTTAAGTAGAAGAAGACCACAAATGGAGATGACTAAAGAGGAATCAAGTAGAAGAGAAAGGGATCAAATTATTTGCTATGAATACAACAAACTAGTTCATATTAAACTTGATTGTCCTTTATAGAAAAAGCAAAACATGACAAAGCCAAGGAAAAAAGCTATGGTAGCAATATAGAGTGATAGTGACTTCCCCGATGATGAATCAAATGAGGGAGAAGTAGCCAATCTATGTCTCATGGCTCTTGATGAGTTCAAGGTAACCTTTGATCAATGTGATTTAAATTCATACACATTTGATGAATTACAAGATGCCTATGATGAATTAGCCATAGAATTTGAGAACATGAGCATGAAATATAAGAAAATGGTCTCTTTATTAAAACTAAAAAATAAATTATTGACTAAAGAAAAAGAAGACTTAGAAAAAGAAATTGAGCTCTTAAAGTTGAATGTCAATGACTTGACTAAGAAAAATGAAAATTTGCATAATTCATTTTCTAAATTTTATAAGGGACATCAAAAGCTTAATGACATGCTTGAAACACAAAGAGCTTTCTTTGATAAAGATGGACTAGGTTATAATGGTGGCAACAAAGAAACTCATTTAAAGAATTTCCTTGTTAAGCCAAATGATTCATCTAGCATATATGCACATTGTCATAAATTGGGTCATTCAATACAATATTGTTCCTTGAAGAAAGTCACTTATAGAGGTAAACTCATTAGGAAAATGTGGATTCCAAAAGGAGTTAGCATATCTTAAGATGAGATTACTAAAATGAAGTGGATTCCAAAAGTCACAAAAATTGTTAGTACTAATACTCAAGGACCCAAAAAATTTGGGTACCCAAAACAAAAATTTAATTATGTTGTTGTAGGTGGATGAGCATTGCTACAAAGCCAATTCAAGCAAGAACAATCTATAGTACCTTGATAATGGATGCTCTAGATGACCTATCCTCTAAAAATGTTTGTTTATCAAAAAGAAAATGAGAGTTGGATTTGGCATAGAAGGCTTGGACATGCAAGTATGCATGTAATTTCAAAACTTTCTCAAAATGATTTGGTTGTTGGTTTGCCAAAATTGAAATATGAAAATAACAAGGTTTGTGATACATGTGCTCAAGGAAAACATAGAAGAACTTCTTTCAAACCTAAGAATTGCGTTTCAACTACTAGACCTCTTCAAGTACTTCATATTGATCTTTTTGGCCTTACTAGAACAATAAGTCTTGGTGGAAAACAATATGGGTTTGTTATTGTTGATGATTTTACTAGATTCACATGGGTTCTCTTTTTGCATTCAAAGAATGAAGCTTTGGAAAAATTCATCACTTTTAGCAAACAAATGCAAAATGAAAATGGTTATTTAATTACTAGTATTATAAGTGATCAAGGAAAAAAATTTGAAAATCTTGGCTTTAATGTATTTTGTAGTGAAAATGGTATTAACCATAATTTTTTTGCTCCTAAAACTCCTCAACAAAATGGGGTAGTGGAAAGGAGAAATAGAACTTTAGAAGAAATGGCTAGAACCATGCTTTGTGAAAATAATTTACCTAGATATTTTTGGGCGAAAGCCATAAATACTTCTTGTTATATTATAAATAGAGCTATGATTAGGCCAATTTTGAAGAAAACCCCCTATGAGCTTTTTAAAGGAAAAAGGCCTAACGTAAGTTATTTTCATCCTTTTGGTTGCAAATGCTTTATTTTGAACAATGGAAAAGATGGTCTTGGTAAATTTGATGCAAAAAGTGATGAAGAAATTTTCCTAGGATATTCTTTGAATTCAAAAGCTTATAGAATTTTTAATAAACAAACATTAGTGGTTGAAGAATCTACAAATGTTATTTTTTATGAGTCTAACCCACTTCCAAGAAAGGTGTTTCTTGATGATGATAATGTAGGTATACTTCAAGAATGGATCAATGATGCACCTCATGACATTAAGGAGAACAATCAAAAGGAAGATGATGAGTTTCTAGAGGAACCACAACACATAGAGAGAGCTAAATCATCCTAGAGAAAGAAGGTATGTCAAAGATAATGAAATTATTGAAGATCCAACTCAAGGGGTAAGAACTAGATTTTCTTATAATGTATGTAATTATGTTGCTTTCCTATCTCATTTTAAACCCAAAAATATAAATGAAGCCTTGGGAGATAATCATTGTATATTGGCCATGAAAGAAGAATTGAATCAATTTGAAAGAAGCCAAGTATAGAATCTTGTACCTAGGCCTAGTGATCATCCTACTATAGGCACAAAATAGGTTTTTAGTGTGGACATCAAATTTGTCCAGAAAAAAAATACAAAAATACAAAAAACAAAAAAATACAAAATACGAAATATAAAAAAAAATAGAATAGAAAAAAAAATCAAGGTGGCAGTGGTGCCTTCCCTGGCACCACCATGCCCTACCCCCAACCCCTCTGATCACCTAACCCTACCACTGTCAGATGTTGCCAAAAAATAAATAAAAGAGGCATAGGGGTCGTGCTTGCACTCCCATGCCTAGCCCTGTGCCATTCCTTTAGGCACGGGGCACTGCCAAAGCTTTATAAATAGAGCTCCTAGCTGATCACCCAAAAAGAGGGAGAAAGAGAAAAAACAAATGAGAGATTCTGCCAAGAAAAACCAAAAAAAAATCAACAGTCTTCCCCGTAGGGAGGAACCCAGCGCCGAGCTTTCTGTACAAAGAAAAAAAAAGTTAGTTTCAAAAAAAAATAATTTCACTGAAACTTTGGAAGCAGATCTAGGGACGTGGGACTCTTTTTGGTGAAAAGGAGGTCGGATCTATGTTTAGGAGGTCAAAAAAGAGTTTATGGGTATTTTTAAAAATTTTTCAACACGGACGACGACGGTCGGAGCTCGTCGCAAGCAAGGACTGCGGTGGCGGTCGTGACAGACAACCATCGACCCCAGGTCAGCTGAAAAAAAAAAAGAGAAAAAAAAGGCATTTTTTTCTAAGAGGGAAGGAGAATGACTGAAAAAAATTGAACCTTTTATATAAATGGTGAAAACCAAAACAACGTCATTTTAAACACCCAGGATCCGCACGTCAACCCGCGACCCGCTTCTCCATCAGGCTCTGACCGGTCTGACTGAACCAGAGCCAAACCGTTGAACCCGAACCTAACTGATACCGAACCGTTGAACCAACCAGACCACGCCCAGACCGAGCTGAACCACACCCAAACCATTGGACCGAACCATCGAACCGAACCGCCTATTGATCGGACTGTTAACCGGTCCGATTCAAGTAAAAAAAAATTTTTATTATTGTTTTTAGAATTTTTTTAAAAATATTATTTTGGTTATTTTAATTATTATTTTATTAATATTTATGCATATCAAAATATTTATATTTGATAGATTAAATGATGAAATATTTTTTTTATAATTTTGTTAATTTTTAAAATGAACTTTAAAAATAAAAAAAATAAACTTAATAATAATACCAAAATAATAAAAATGTAAGAAAAGAAAATTTTTATTTGATGATAAGATTCAAAGGTATTCCGAGTAGTGATGCCTACGAAATCTCTAGGTGAGAAAATTTTTTTTAAAATACTACCAGTGTATTGGAGAATTTATAAAAATTTTTTTCAATACAATAAAAATTTTCTTTTTTTAAAGTAATAAATAAAAATTGATTAATTAAAAATATAAGTAATAAAAATGAGAAGGAAAGAAATTTTATCCGATGATGAGATTTTAAAAGTATTCCGAGCAAAAATGCTTTAAGAAATCCCTAGGTGAGAAGATTTTTTGTAAAATATTACCAGTGTATTGGAATATTTATAGAAAATATTCAATATAATTAAATTCCATTTTCTTCAAAATTTCAATTAAAAATAAATATTAATAAAATAATTAATAAAATTTCTAACAAAGGAGAATAAAATGTGTGCATCAACATGGTAACATTTTGCATTACATGCATGACATTTTTTACGAAAAGTAAATTTGAGCCTTCAAGGATGAGATTCTAAGGTATTTCGAGAAGTGATGCCTAAGAAATCTCTAGGTGAGAAAAAGTTCTTCTAATGTTACCAACGTACTGGAACATTTTAAGAATTATTTCAATAAAAAGGTTTTAATTTATTTTTCTCGAGAATAAATTTTTTCTAATAAAAAATCAAGGAAATTATTTTTTTGAACACCGAAAATTAGACTATTTTTTGTCAAAATAAAAGGGTAACACGTTGTTAATTGGTACCATTTTTAACGGGCACTGTGAGGGTGCTAATCCTTCCCCACACATAACTGACTCTCGAACCCAGACTGTTTCGCAGACCGTAAAATTATATTTTTAATAAATTTTAATCAATTTTAAAACTTTATTAAAAGGATATGTTTTAATAGGTGGCCAATCGCACCTAGCCAAAAAAAGATTGGTGGTGACTCCGTTATTATTTTTTATTTCGTTTCCAAATTCGTCGGACGGACACAAAATCGTTATGACAGCATGGCAACTCCGCTGGGGACGTCTTTTGTTTTCAAGAGTCAGGCCAAAATTAATTACTTGTTATCCTCAAATTTTGATTTAAACAATCTTAATCAATTTCTTAAATTTTTATTTTTCATTTTCAATAAAAAGAGGGTTAAAAAAAACAAAAACAATCAAAAATAAAAAGCAAAAAAATTCACACACATTTCTTTTACTATGCCTCTTATGTTTTATTTTATTTTTTTGTATATATTACTCTCAATAAATTAGGATATATTTGCACACAATGGCACGATGCATCTCATGCATGAGCTCTATACCCAGGCTCCGTCCTTTATAAGAGAAAGTAAAGTACCTATGCTCTCGTGAGGTGATAACCTCTGCAATGGCAAGTGCAATACTTCCACTCGAATTGAACCCTTTCCGTTCATAGCCTATAATGGGTGACGATTAGGGTGCCTTACTAGTCCAACATGGACAACAGTGAGGAACAATTTGGGAACCTTTAGACCTTGTCAATGCAAACCAGCATATAATAAGCTTAGGAAACCAGCCTTATGTAGAGCCTTGTCCATCTTGTTGTAGGAAATACCTAAGAATAAAAGTTGTGTATAATACAAAACAAAACAAAACAAACAAAAAAAAAATCTCAAAACACAAAAAAAAAACACTAAAAAACAAAAAAATATTTTTTTCTTAAACCACATCCTCACACTAACTCAATTTTGTTTCATTTTCATTTTCCTTTTTTTTTTGCATTAATCATATCATACAGTTTTGCATCGAGATATTTGCTCTAGGACATATTTCTCCCAAGAAATTTTCATGGATCTCATAGAACTACAGATTTGCTTATCCTCAGTCAGTGTGCCATGTGAGTCGTATAACAAAGTACATGTTTGGTCAAAAGAAGTTCAACAAAAGAATGGAGATTGTTTGCCTACCGGTTATGTGTCTTAATTACCTGAGAAAGTGCATTTAGATCTCACACAAAATGATTTAAAAGAGTTAGCTACTATCTAGGGTCAGTTAAGTGAAGAAAAAAAAGAAAACTTTTGCAAAAAGTATGGGTAGATTGCATCCCTCATTTTAGTAGTGATCGATAAACAACTGGTCAAAGCAGTTATACAGTTTTGGGATCCATCCTATAGATGATTCACTTTTAATCAGGAAGATTTTATGCCAACTATCGATGAGTATTTGATTTTTGCTCGGGATAGAACTACAATGTCCAGATAAAGTATTTACCCGAAAGCTAAAATCAAGTTATCGTAAAAAATTAGCCAAGCTTATGGGGGTTAAAGTAGAAACCATTGATTCCTTCACGAAGTCTAAAGGTGAACATCTCGACATTCATTGGGACTTTCTTCAAAACTTCATTCAGGAGCATTTAAATGATGATCAAGGTATGGTTGTGTTTGCTCTATCATTGTATGGCATGGTAATATTTCCCAAAACTTTGGGTTACATTGAGATAACTGTGGTAGACTTTTTTGAGCAAATTAAAACTCAAGCAATTAATCCCGCTCCAGCAGTCCTAGCCAAAACCATCAGGTCATTGAATTTCTGTCGACGAAATGAAAAAGGACGATTCATAAGATGTGCATCTCTATTATACGTATGGGTTAGAAGTCATTTCAAGTGTGGGAAAAGTGTATTTTTGAAACCATATCTTCGAAATAAGGCACCAATTGAAGAGTTTTGTAAAAGCCAATGGCCAACATTGAAGACTAAGGAAGAATGGGTCATTTTCTTGTGAAGGCTTACTGGGGATGAAACCGAATGGATGACACCTTGGATGCCTCGTGTACCCTTGTTGTATCAAAACCCACTACTTTTACTTTTTCTTTATAGTAGTTGCAAACCAACAGCAGTTATCCACCATCATCATTTGCATCCACATTAACAATAGCTCATGGCTTTCTCTTTTTGTCATATATTTTTGCATTAGTAGATATTCAAACCGACTCTAATGATGAATTTATGGTGGAATGCAATCATATGCAAAATCAATTCGCAATCAAGAAAATAGTCATAGGATATCAACCTACTGTTGTGCTTTTCCTTTAGTTTAGTAGCGCTTCAGTTTCTGAAGTTTATTCTAGCCAACAAAAATAGCATCATGAAAAATGAATTTGAAATATTGCATATTTATAAGTTCTTCTCTATCATTTAATGAGTTAATTTTTATTAATGTTTAACAAATGTTTCAAACATTTTAATTATTGTTATTAATTTTTAGTAATTTATTATTATAAATAAATAATACAAATATTTATTTATATTAACTAATAATATTAATTATTATATAAACTTATTTAATTTAATTTGATTAAATTTATTAAAATAATTAAATATAGATTAAGAATAATAATTATTATAAATAATAATTATTTGAACTATAATATTAAATTATTATTGATATGAATTTATTAATATATTATTATAATTATATATAAATATAAGATTATATATAAATCTTAAATAATTAGGTTTAATAAATATATTTATTACTTATTAATATAAATTTAATAACAATATAATATTATATTTATTGTTTAATATATTTATTAATACTATTATTGTCTTATTATATGTTTAATATATTTATACATAATTGTTATATTATTTATATAATATTATTAGTTTTAAATAATTATTTTATTTATACAATTATATTCGAATATTGGATATTTATTATCTTTTAATTGATTATAAATATATTTTATAATTTTTATATATTTTAAATAATTAGATATAAGTTATAAATATATTTATATATTTATAATTAATTATAGTTAATTAATAGTTATTATACATATTATTTAATAAATATTTTATATTTTAATATAATTAATTTAATATAATTATATATAATATTAATTTAATATGTATAATTATTTAATTATATTAATTTTGCATAGATAATAAAATTATACAAATAATAATTTGAACATGATATTAATAATAATTAATTAAATAATTAGTATTGGTTTAAATTATTTAAATATTCATAACTATTTGAACAATTATTTAAATCAAATTGTTATGATCTTTATTTTGTTATAAAACAATTGTTTCTTTTCATATAAGCTTATTCATATTAAAATAATACTAATTTAATAATATTCCAAAAATTAGTAAGAGATTTAAAAAATAAATGTATTTGCCGAACTAGTTCAAATAGTTAAGACTATTAGGCTAATTATCTATTTCATATCATTTTGACCTTTTGTTTAGTCACAAAAACAATTATTTCAATTCATATAAGCTTATTTAGAATAAATTAATACTAATTTATTAACATTTGAAAAATTAATAAGCATGAGATATAAAAAAATAAATCTATTTATCAAACAAATTAAAATAGATTTGAATATTTAAACAATTATATATTTAAAGTCGTTATGACCTTTCATTTTGTTATAAAATAATTGTTTCAGTTTATAAAAACTTATATGAAATAAAATAATGCTACTTTATTTGCATTTTGAAAATTAATAAGCAAGATTTTAAAAAACTAAAATTATTTTCCAAATCAGTTCAAATAATTATGGCTATTTGAATAAATATCATCTCAAATTGTTTTGATCTTTGTTTTCTCATAAAATAATTATTTATGGTCATACAAGCTTATTTAGATAAAAATATTACTAATTTAATAATATTTCAAAAATTAATAAAAGATTCAAAAAATAAATGTGTTTACCAAACAAATTCAAATAGTTAAGACTATTAGGATAATTATCAATTTCAAATCATTTTGACTTTTTCTTTAGTCATGTAATAATTGTTTCAGTTCATACAAGCTTATTTGGAAGAAAAAAAAATACTAATTTATTAGCATTCAAAAAATTAATAATCATGAGATTTAAAAAAATAAATATGTTTGCCAAACAAGTTCGAATAATTACGGCTATTTGAACAATTAATTATTTAAAATAATTATGACCATTTGTTTTGTCATAAAACAATTGTTTTAGTTCATAAACGTTTATAAAGAAAAATAATACTACTTTAGTAATATTTCAAAAATTAATAAGTAACTAATTTAAAAGAATAAATCAGTTTACGCAATCAGTTCAAATAATTATAGCCATTTGAACAACTATCTATTTCAAATTGTTATTACCTTTTGTTTTGTCATAAAACAATTGTTTGTCAACATACAAGCTTATTTGAAATAAAATAATACCAATTTATTAATATTTTAAGAATTAATAAGACATTTAAAAAAATAAATCAGTTTATTGAATTAGTTCAAATAGTTATGACTATTATTTGAACAATTTTCTATTTCAAATTGTTACAACCTTTTGTTCTATCATAAAACAATTGTTAATAATTTAATTGTTAATTATATATATAAATTAATTATAATATAATTATAATATAATAATAAATTATAAAATAGAATATAATTTTAAATGTTATATTCTATTATAAATATTATAATATTAATTAGTTTAAAATATTAAAAAATAAATATGTTCAACTATAAGTATAATATTTGAATAATAGTTAACAAATAAGTTAATTAATATAATAATTATACTATTGTCATATTTATTAATAAAGTTATAATTAATTCTATAATTAATCAAAATTTTGGATAAAAATTAATAAATATTACATAGTTAATTATTTGTTATAATTATTAATAATTTTTTATATTCAAATTAACAATTTAATTAAAACAATAACAACAATTTATTAATTAAACAAATATTTATATAATTAAACGAATTAAATTTATATTATAAGCAAATGCTCTATATTATGATATATTAATATAGAATATATTATATTTTCTATTATCTTTAAAACTATTTATTATAACTAAATAATTAAATTTATTATTATATAATTATTACTACTAAATTAATAATAAAATTTATTATTTGTAGTAAATAATTTTTGAAAATATATTACATATATTATAATAAAATAATATTATAACTAATTAATATACAGACTACAAATAATAATATCAATATTAGGTATAATTATTCAAATAAATAATTGTCTATTATCTATTTCAAATAATTTAAATAATAGCTTATTATTATATCTATTATTATAACATTATTTATTACATTCTTAGTTAAATAATAAAAATTTAAATAGTGATAATTGTTGCAATTATGAAATAATTCATTATTAATAATAATACTAATTTATTACCTTTTGTTTAAATATTCTTAGTTATAATCTATACAGTTAATAATTTAATAAATTAAATTATTGAATTATATATTTAATAAGGATTTTAATAAATATTTAATTAGATTAGATTAGATTATTTTATTTTATTTAAATCATGAATAATTAGGAATAATTAATTAGAACTTTGATTTGTACATAATTATATAAATATATATATACAAATAAATTGTCATAATTTATTATTATTTTAATAAATTGGCTAATTATTTTAGATAAATTATTAACTCAATAATAACATATAATATGAAAGAAATTTAGTTTTTAAATCTCATTTTTTTATAATTATTAATAAATTTAACTATTTCAAAAATTTAGATAGCAATAATTAATATAAACAAATTAATAATAAACAATATATTATTATAGAAATATATAATATTAATTAACTAAAATTAATAATATTAAAACAAATAAGTTAATTATAAATAATAATATAATTATAATATTATATTATAATTATTATAAATTATAATTAACCTATTTGTTTTATTAAGTATTATTAAATACTTAATTATATAATAACAATATTAATTATAATATTTATTATAAATTATTTATAATTACTATTATAATATTATCTAATATAATCGATAATTATATAAGTTATATAAATAGTATAATTTAATAATAAACTATTATTATTATTTATACTTGATAGTATTTTTATATTAATTTATAATTACTTGTTATGCATGTATAAGATAATAAACTATTAATTAACAAATATAATATTTAATTATTGTTAATAATTAATAAAATAATAGTTATGACTTTTAATTATAACAAATTTTAATTATACAATTAAATAACTATTTATTATAGCTTAATTAAATTATATTATAATATTAATTTAACATAACTATTTGAACTTGTTCGGTAAATAAATTTATTTTTTAAATCTCCTACCTATTAATTTGTAAAATATTAATAAAGTAGTACTATTTTATTTTGAATATGCTTATATGAATAGAAACAATTGTTTTATGACAAAACAAAAGATCATAACTAATTAAAAATAAAAAATTGTTCAAACATTTATAACTATTTAAGCTTTCTCGATAAACGGATTTATTTTTTAAATCTTTTACTTATTAATTGTAAGAATATTATTAAATTAGTATTATTTTGTTTTGAATAAGCTTATATAGACAGAAAAAATTAGTTCATCACAAATAAAACGTCATAACTATTTGAAATAGATAATTATATAAATAGTCAGATTTATTTGAACATGTTCAAAAAACAAATTTATTTGTTAAATTTTTACTTATTAAATTTTGGAATATTAATAAATTTAATTATTTTATTCGAAATAAGCTTGTATGGATAGAAACAATTGGTTTATCACAAAACAAAAAGTCATAACTATTCGAACATGTTCAAAAACCAAATTTATTTTTAAAATTTTTACTTATTAAATTTTAGAATATTAATTAATTTAATTATTTCAAATATCAATTCATATTTTAAATATGATCATATTTAGGTCATTTATTTATTATTAGTTTAAATATATTCTTTATATTAATAATTATAACTAAGTAAAAATTAAATATTATTAAAAATGAAAATATTAAAAATTTAATATACTTTAAATTAATAATTAAATATTCAAAAATATCAGTTAATAATATAAATTATACTATATTAATGTTTAGTTCAGTATAATAATTATTAATAATCAATTAATAATAAATTAAAGATTCAAATTATTTTAATAATTTATAATTATTATATATTTATAATTTTATGAAATTATTAATGATTATATATTATTATATTAATAGTATAATAATAATTAAATAATTATTATAATTATTTGGAATATTAACTATTTCTTTTTACTATTGGAATTATTATATTAATTAATATTTTTAATTATTTTATATTAATTATTATATATCAAAATAAAATAGATATAATAATTATTTAAAATTTATATAACTATGAAAACCTTTATTAATAATATATTTTAACATATAACAATTAATTATTATTAATTAAATAATATTTTATATTATTTAAAACAATAATGCTTATAATTAAAATAAGGTTTTTTAATAATATTATTTTTAATAAATAATATGACAATTAATATTATTGTTTATTAATTAATATTAAATTGAATTAACAAAAATATAAATACAAATAAACTTTAAAACATAGCTTGTTTTATAATAAATTCATAATATATAATTAATATAGTTTATTAATTTATAAATTAATTTGTAACGTGATAAAATATCATTTTATAATTGTTAAATAACTTATGATAATATTAACATTTAATATTAATAATAATATTTTTAGTATATTAATAATCGTTAATATTAAACAAGATAAATTTCATATAATTATGAATAGATAATTGTTCAAATAGTCTTATAATAATAATGATAATAATAATAATATTTGATTATTATTATTTATAATAATATTAGGAATAAAGTAATTATTTATTGCTTATAATCTTATATAATTTAATTAAATGATTAAATTAATATAAACTAAATAAATATTTTATTAATTATTCAAAAAGAATTATTTTATCAATAATCCAAAAAATTAATCATTATTAATTATTAGTAGTGTATATTTATATTAATAAAAATATTATATTCATTAATTATAATAAATAATAATTTATTTACTTAATACAATTTGGATTAATTGTATTAGTTTAATAAGGTAAATATTTATAATTAATATTTAAATTATAAATATTAATAATTATTTTAATTAATATTTTGATAATCAATTTATAAATTATTATTTTAATAAATTAATAATATTATATTGTTATTACTAATAACCTATATAGATATTATAGTATAAATATTAATTTATTAGTAATTTATTATTAACTAATTGATAAAATTATTAATTAATTTTAATAATTTTAAACAATAGTTTACAAATTATATTAAATAATTTGAATTTTAGTTATATTCAAATAATACTATAATATTATTAAATTAATACAATAATAATTGTTTATAAATTATTAGACCAAATTATCATTAATATAATAATTGAATGGAAATGTTTATCATTATTAATAGTTAATAATTATAAATTAATATGATAATTATTATATATTAAATAGTTTTGTTATTAAACTATTATATAACAATTATATAATTAATTAACTTATTAAACTAATATCTAATTAACTATTATTTAATTTATATTTAATTAAAGTTTAATTATTAAATAACTAATATTTAATGTTCAAATAATATTATTATTTAATAATAATTTAGTTTAATTATTATCAATAATTATTAGGTTATAAAAATATATTCATTATTAATATTTGAATTAATAAATTAGTATTATTTTATTTCAAATAAACTTGTATGATAAAACATAATTGTTTTATGACAAAACAAAAGGCCATAATTATTTGAACTGATTCAATAAATTGATTTATGTTTTAAATCTTTAACTTATCAATTTTTATAATATTAATAAAGTAATATTATTTTATTTCAAATAAGCATTTATGAACTAAAACAATTGTTTTATGATAAAATATAAGGTCATAACGATTTTAAATAGATAATTATTCAAATAGTCAAAAATATTTGAACTTATTTGGTAAATAGATTTTTTTTTCTAATTTCTTACTTAATAATTTTCTGAATGTTAATAAATTAATATTATTTTATTTCGAATAAGTATGTATGAGTTGAAGCAATTATTTTATGACTAAACAAAAGGTCAAAATGATTTGAAATAGAAAATTGTTCTCATAGTCTTAACTATTTGAACTAATTTAGCAAACACATTTATTTTGTAAATCCTTACTTATTAATGTTTAGAATATTATTAATTTAGCAATATTTTACTCTAAATAAGCTTGTTGAATAGAAATTAAATATTTTAGGACAAAACAAAAATCATAACAATTAGAGATAGATAATTGTTCAAATAGTCATAACTATTTGAGCTGGTTTGGTAAAGAGATTTAATTTTTAAATCTCTTATTAATTTTCAAAATAATAATAAAATAGTATTATTTTATTCTGAATAATTTTGTATGAATAGAAACAATTGGTTTTGGAATATTAATAAATTTATATTATTTTATTTGAAATAAGCTTGAATGAATAGAACCAATTGTTTTATGACAAAACAAAAGTTTGTAATGTTTTAAAATAGATAATTATTAAGATAGTCATAACTATTTGAACTTATTCAATAAACAGATTTAATTTTTTAATTCTCTTACTTTTTAATTTTTGGAATATTAATAAATTAGTATTTTGTATTTCAAATAAGCTAACATGAATTGAAACAATTCTTTTATTACAAAACAAAATGTTACAATGATTTATTAATATATTAATGAATGATTAGGTTTTTATATAGTATTAGTAATGATAATTATTAATAATTATAAATTATAAGAATATAATTTATAAATTACAATATTATTTTTAATCTTTATTTAGTAATTATATAGTATAATTATCAATTTGGCTATTATAATTTAATATATTAATATAATTTCAATTTTAAACTAATAGTCATTTATTAGTTAATATTTATAATATTATTACTATTAATTATAATAATTAATTTATATAGTATCATGTAATAATTTAATAAATTATTATAATTAAATATTATTAATAATATTTTATAAATCATAATAATTATTATAATATGTAATTATAATTGTATATTATATATTGTATAATAATTATTTATTATATAATTTAATTGGACATATTTATTAATAATTAAATAACATAACGATAATTGTTTGACAATATAGTTAATAAAATATTAATAATAACTATTAACTATTAATATTATAATTAATTATAGGTTATAATTAAAATTATTTAATATAATTATATTTTAATTTTAATTTCATTATTAATAGTAATTAAGTTATTTTATTATAAGTTATAATAATAATTTAATATTATTATAATTATAAAATTATGAATTTATTAATATTTCATAATTGAATTATTTATTATAATTCAATTTAATATATAAAATTATTCATAATAAATATATTGTATCTAATGTATTATGATATTAAATTACTAAATAATAATTAAGTATATAATTTATTAATACACTAAATAATATATTTATAATAATAATTAATAATTATTATTAATTAATAATTTAATTACTTATTATGATAAAATGTTATAAAAAAATATCATTAAATATTCATATAATCTCTCATATGTTTATATAATTTACAAGTCAAAGATTAAACTAATTATATAATTTATTAATAACAATTTAATAATAGTTTATATAAATAATAATTATTATAATTAATTGTATAATTATTTATAATAAATAATTATTATTATACAAAAATAATAATAGTTATAATAAAATTACTATTATTATAATAAATAGTTAATAATATATAATATTATTATAATGTTATTATATAATTATAAATATATTAATATATTTTTAACACATTTATAATTTAAATAACTTATATTATTATTAAATAATTAATTATCATATTATATTAATGGAAATATATTTGTAATTATTGTATTTATTATAATTATAATTATATAAACTTATCTATTAAAATTATATTGTTCAAATAGTCATAACTATTTGAACTTTTTTGATAAATAGTATTTTCAATAGTAGGTCTCTGTCTTTTTCCATTACAATGACTACTACGGTTGATTGCTATAGTTTTTTCTGTCTGCTGGTCATAGGCGTCGAATGAACTTTGTTGTTTTGTGTCGGCAGCTTATTCTGGCTTATGCTTATTTGGAATATGCACAGATATTATCTTTCCATAACATTGTTTAAATTATGGAATTCTTCATCCAGTGCATTAAGAGACTGGGGTGATGGAGGAGATCCAAAATGTGATTTGTTCCACATTTGCCATCCTTATTGATACTGGTATAGTAATTTTGTGGGATGATCTAGATCTTCCATTTTAGATAACTTTTCTAGCAGTTGGATTGCTTCTGGTTCATTTTGAATGTCTAGATTTTATGTGGTTCAAGAAATCTAAGGATAAAAATTCGTCTGCCATCTATCTAGTAGGCTATTTTAGGGTAGTCTGGTTTTATAGCTAAATAGAGAAAGAATTTTGCTTTTTCCATAAAGTTAATTCCTATTTGGAAATGGTAACTGTTAGGGTTTGAATATTTGGCGATGATTTTGTTTAAATCATCTGGGAAGTCGATATGGTCAGTTGGTGGATCAAGTATAGTGAGGGGTTGAAGGAAATGTCCACCAAATATTTTATCAAGTTTCCATATTTGATAAGGTTGGTAAAATCTTTCTCTTTGAAAGGTACCTAAAAGACTGTATATAGTAAAATGAAAGTAATAAAAATGTTTAGACCATTTTATACACCAGTAGAAATGATGCTTAATAAAAGCAAGAAAATCTTTTAAAAGATGAAAAGAAAAGTTTTGTATAGTAATTTGTCCGACTAAACCAAGTTCAATGCTTTTTACATAAAATGTTTCATGATCAAGTCAAAATTTAATTTTTGGTATGAATTCACCGAGTGTAGTATTATACATATAAGTAGAAGTATAATAATCAGAAAATTTTTCTATCAACAATTTTTCTATTGATTGTAGAATAGAAGAATTAATTTGCTAGAACAATTCCTTGGTTAGGAATACCGTAACTTTTTCAAAAACAAAGATTCTCTTAAGCTTGTTTAGCTTAGAGGAATTATAGCTTTCTTTTTCGAAATATTCACATAAATTCAAGAAATTGTTTGTCTCTTGAATATTGTATTGATTTTCTTCCAAAGCAAAGAAATCAATATCTTGTTGTTTTAGCATGTTAGTTGATAGAAGGCTTTGGAAAGCTATTTCTTTAAAATTTTGAAATTCTTTAGCCTGGTTGACTAAGGATTCAACTAATTTGGTCATCCTTTTTGGGAAGTTGGATTTGTTTTCTGAGAGATGGGATTTCCAAACATTGTTTAACAAATTGTAGATTTATGGTTCAAGTTCAGGGTTGTAAAAATCTTTAATCTCTAGGTTAGAGAGTTTTGTTTTTTCAAGCAGTTGTTTTGCTGAATAAAACTATTTAAGAATAACTCATAGGTGTCCATTCATTTGGGTCTTGAGCAAACTGAGAAAATTCTAGTTGAATCCTCATAAAAGGAGGTCTATATAGTGGTTGTTGATAGAGATATACTCCTTGGTTAGGATTATTGTAAAAACTAAATCCTGGTTTAGGATTTGAGAAAACAAGGGGTTTGGAGAAAAAGAAGAAAATGATTTTTTACCTGTTTTCTTCTTGATGGTTCTCCATTCTCCTGTGTCATGGATAGGTTGTTTTCCTCAATCCATTTGGACGGCTCAGATAGTCTGTTATGAGGTTTTTGTCTCTGTTGATAAACTTTACCTGAAAATGATATTGACAAAGAAAATTATACCATCTAATTTTCTTGGGATTTTTAAAGAGTTTTCTGTTTTTGAGGAAATCTCTTACTGCTTGGTTATCTGTTCTGATAACAAAGATCTCAGGTGCCAAACAGATGTGAAATCGCTGTACATCATTTTTTATGGCTAACAGTTCTTTTTCAAATATAATATAATTTATTTCATTTGGTTTAAATTTATCAAAATTATAGCCACAAATCAATTCATCTTTTTGATGAAGATTTTTTCTTTAAGGACACATCCCCAATGTTTATCACTGACATCTATCTTTAAAATAAAAAAGTCACCCTATTTAGGTAGATAGTCTTTAGGATTAGTGGTTAGCTCTGATTGATCTGTTTGACAATATCAGAGTTTGTTGTTGTCCAAACAAAATCATTGTCTTTACGTAATTTGCACAAAAGATAACTTTCTTTTTTAGAAAGGTTTTTAAAAAATTACCTGCCATAATTAAGTATACCTAACGGCTGTTGTAGCTGTTTGACATTATCCAGTTGGTCTGGAAACTCCTTGATCTTCAAGATAATATGATCCTGCAATGTTAGTCCATGTGCAGATAAGTTGAGACCAAAAAATTCTATTTCAATTTTTTCGAGTTCAACCTTTTTGGGACTCAAAATAATACCATGCAAAAAAAATTCTTGAGCAATAATATTCAAGTGTTTTCTGTGCTCATCTAAAGTATTAGAAAATACTAAAATATCATAAATATAAACACAGCAAAATTGTTTATGTTTGCTGAAAATATTATCGATCCAACGCTGAAATATTTGAGGGGCATTACATAGACCAAAAGGCATAACAGTCCATTGGTAGTGGCCTGTTGGTGTACTAAAAGCAGTTAATGGTTTGGATGTATCATTAAGCATTATTTGCCAAAATCCATATTTACAATCAAACTTAGAAAAAGTATTTAGCATTTTTAGCTAAATTTATCAAAACATCTTTTTGAGGAATAAAATAGCCATCAAAAACAAGATTTTGATTTAATTTCTTATAATTGATAACCATTCGGGGTTTACCTCATTTAGTCTTAGAATGGTTTCTTACCAAAAATGCTGGACTGGAGTGTGGACTGGTAGTTGGTTCTATTAGACTTTTGTCGAGCAATTCTAAAATCAAATTAATGAACCTAAAATCAAATATAAACAACAACAAATTGTAAGAAGATAGGGATAGAGAAATCAAACACAATGATTTATAGAGGTTCAGTCCTTCTCTACAAGGCACCTACATCCTCTCTTCTTGGTTGTCCACACCAAGGCTTCATTCCACTATTTTTAAATTGAAATTACAACCCTATCTTTTTCTATCTAAGGCTTAAGGTAGGAACCTTACACTCTCTACTTTCTAGGCTAAGTAGAAACCTTTTAATCCCATAAATTTAAGATGATACCTCACCTCTTGATTACAAAATAACTTGATAGAAATGTAAACTTAAAACACCTCTCAAAGGCTAAGTGTTTGCCTAATGAAGTACAAAGAAAATGATTAATGAAACAAAAAAATATTTTGGATACAAAAAATAGAAAGATATAGACTTCAAAGTCTAAAACTATTGATTTCTTTAAGAGAATGAAAATATAGCTTGTTGACCCTTGCTCTCTTGCTTTATCAATCTTCTTGGTGTGTTGGAGTGGCCAATATATAGAAAACTTGAAGAACTAGCCATTAGGGAAGCTTGGGAAGAAGAAATGCCCATTGGAAGCATGAAAAACTAGCCGTTGAAGTGTTCTGGGCAAGACCCGATTGATCCTTTCCATGAGGGGATCGACTAGTTCATGTTTTGGAACCAATTTACCTTTGAAAATCGCCCAATTGATCCTTTCCTTGAGGGGATCAATTGGTTCAATGGGGTGATCGATCCCCTCCTTAGGGTGATCAATCCCTTTTTCAACCTAGAGCACAAAAATCTATTTTAGGTAAAAAACCAATCGATCTCTTCCCTAAAGGGATCAATCTTGTCCATCCCAGGTGGTTGTCTCTTGTTTTGCACTCTACTCGTTAATTTGATCACATCTTAAGTTATACAAATCCAAATAACAAACCATTTAAAGATTTACAAACTAGACTTAAAGGGCATCTATCCATATAAAATTCATCACCTAATTCATTGTGTCTGAATTATAGTGAATTTTCAAATCTACCCCTTGTGTAGTTTTTAGACAACTATAGAGTGTCTAGTAAAAATTCAAAATCTTTTCCTAGAAAATTTGGATTTTGATTTTGTTTGATCCGTTAGAAAGTAGACTCAAAGAGCTTTCCAACCATATAAAATTCAAATATTAAAGCTTTGCGAATTAATACAGAAAAACAAAACAAATTCAAGGTTGGAAAACTTTGGTCTCAACTTTCTTAATTTAATCTATTTCTCAAAACCAATATTATCAAAATTCTATTGAGTCCAAAATGAATAAGTTCACTTTAAAAACAACAATTAGACTTTCATTTAAGCTCAAATAAAAAGTGTTTAAAGATACTTTTGATTTGAGAAATAAGAAAACATAAAGAAAGGTTTGTTTAAACTTTGAAAATCATATTATTTATTTAGTACCAAAATATAAAACTTAAGAACATGTCTAAATAAATCTTTTTCAAAATCTTGATCAAGCTTATTTAGCTTAATGTTTTTTCATTTCAAAATAAGGATCAATTTAAGGCTAACATTTTTGTTCATACAAGCTTATTTGGAATAAAATAATACTAATGTAATAATTTTCTAAAAATTATAAGAGAATTAAAAAATAAATTTGTTTGTCAAACTAATTCAAATAGTTAAGGCTATATAAGCAATTATTTTGTTGTTATGACCTTTTATTTTGTCATTATGACCTTTTATTTTGTCATAGAACAATTGGTTTGCTTGTACAAGCATATTCAGATTAAAATAATACTAATTTAATAATATTTTAAAAATCAATAAGTAACAGATTTAAAAAATAATTTTTTTATCGAATCAATTCAAATAGTTAAGATTACTAGAACTATTATCTATTTTAAATCATTCTAACCTTTTGTTTAGTCATAAAATAATTGTTTCACTTCATACAAGTTTATTTAGAATAAATTAATATTAATTTATTAACATTCAAAAAATTAATAAGAAAGAGATTTTAAAAATTAAATCTGTTTATTGAATAAGTTCAAATAGTTATTACTATTTGAATAATTGTCTATTTAAAATCATTTTAACCATTTGATTTGTCATAAAACAATTGTTTCAATTAATATAAGTTTAGATGGAATAAAACAATACTAATTTATTAATATTTCCTAAATTAATAAGTAAGAAATTTAAAAAATAAATTCGTTTACTAAATCAGTTAAAATAATTATGACCATTTGAACGATTATTTATTTCAAATTGTTATGACCCTTTGATTTATCATAAAATAATTGTTTTCGATCATACAAGTTTATTCAAAATAAAATAATACTAATTTATTAATATTTAAAAAATTAATAAGCAAGTAATTTAAAATATAAATCTGTTTACCAAACCAGTTCAAATAGTTATGACTATTTGAACAATTATCAATCTCAAATTGTTAAGACCTTTGTTTTGTCATAAAGCAATCATTTCTGATCATAAAAGCTTATTTGGTTAAAAATAATATTAATTTAATAATATTCCAAAAATTAATAAGTAAGAGATTTAAAAAAAAAATGTGCTTATAGAACTAGTTCAAATAGTTAAAACCATTACAATAATTATCTATTTCAAATTGTTCTAACTTTTTGCTTAGTCATAAAATATTTGTTTCATATCTTGCAAGCTTATTTGGAATAAAATAATCCAAATTTCTTAACATTCAAAAAATTAATAAGCAAAAGATTTGAAAAAATAAATCTGTTTACCGAATAAGTTCAAATAATTATGACTATTTGAATAATTATTTATATAAAATCATTATGACCTTTTGTTTTGACATAAAACAATTGTTTCAATTCATAAAAGCATATCCAGAATAAAATAATACTAATTTCTTAATATTTCAAAAATTAATAAGCAAAAGTTTTAAAAAATAAATTTGTTTATTGTACAAATTTAAATATTTATGACTATTTGAACAAATGTCTATTGAAAATCATTATGAACTTTTGTTTTATTATAAAACAATTGTTTCAGTTCATACAAGCTTATTTGAATTAAAATAATATTAATTTATTAATATTCAAAAAATTAATAAGTAAGTGATTGAAAAAGTGAATTTGTTTACCGAATTAGATTAAATAATTATGGTCATTTTAATAGTTATCTATTTCAAATCATTATTACCTTTGTTTAGTTATATAACAATTTTTTTGATCATACAAGATTATTTGAAATAAAATAATACTAATTTATTAATCTTTCAAAAATTAATAAGTAAGAGATTTAAAAAATAAATCCGTTTACTAAACCAGTTCAAATAGTTATGATTATTTGAACAATTGTATACTTCAAATCAATTTTTTTAAATAAACCTTTTCTTCTATCATAAAAACAACTATTTATGTTCATACAAGCTTATTCGAAATAAAATAATACTAATACAATAATATTTCAAAAAGTAACTAAGAGATTTAAAAAATAAATTTGGTTGCTGAACTAGTCCAAATAGTTAAGACTATATGAACAATTATCTATTTCAAATCGTTATGACCATTTATTTTGTCATAAAACAATTTTTTCAATTCATACTAGCTTCAGAATAAAATAAAATGGATTTTACCAATATTTCAAAAATTAATAAGTAAGAGATTTAAAAAATAATTATGTTTACCAAACTAGTTCAAATAATTATGATATTTATTATCCATTTCAAATCATTATGAACTTTCATTTTGTCATAAAACAAATGTTTTTGTTCATATAAGTTTGTTCACAATAAAATAATACTAATTTGTTAATATTTCAAAAAAATAAATCTTTTTACCAAACCAATTTAAATAATTATGACTATTTGAGTAATTATTTATTTGAAATCATTATGACCTTTTGTTCTATTATAAAATAATGGTTTCTATTCACACAAGCTCATTCAAATTAAAATAATACTACTTTATTAATATTTTGGTAATTAATCTGTTTACTGAAAAGTTTAAATAATTATGACTATTTGAATAATTATCTATTTGAAATCACTATAACCTTTTTTTTTGTCATAAAATAATTTCTTCTGTTCATACTAGCTTATTTCAAATATAATAATATAAATTTATTAATATTAAGACAATTAATAAGTAAAAAAATTAAAAAATAAATCTGTTTACGGAGTAAGTTTAATTTGTTATGACTATTTGGACAATTATCTATTTCAAATTGTTATGACTTTTTCTTTTGTCATAAAACAATTATTTCTTCTCATACAAGCTTATTTAGATTAAAATATTATAATTTATTAATATTTTGACAATTAATAAGTAAAATATTTAAAAAATAAATATGTTGTCGAACAAGTTCAAATAGTCATGAATATTTGAATAATTATCGCTTTCAAATCATTGTGACCTTTTGTTTTCTAATAAAACAATTGTTTCAGTTCATATAAGTTTATTTGAAATAAAATAATACTAATTTCATAATATTATGAGAATTAAAGAGTAAGAGAATTAAAAAAAAAGAATTTGTTTATCGAACAAGTTCAAATAGTTATGACTATCTAAACAATTATTTATTTCAAAATATTATGACTTTTTGTTTTTTCATAAAACAATTGGTTCTATTATTGCAAGTTAATTTTGAATAAAATAATATAAATTCATTAAAATGTCAAAAATTAACAAGTAAAAATTTAGAAAATAAATATGTTTTGTGAACACATTCAAATAGTTATAACTCTTTGAACTATTATCCATTTCAAATCATTATGGCATTTTGTTTTGTTGTCAGGCAATTGTTTCTACCCATATAAAATTATTCAGAATAAAATAATACCAATTTATTACTATTTCAAAAATTGATAAGTATTTAAAAAATAAATATGTTTGTCAGACCAATTCAAATAGTTAAGACTATTAGAACAATTATTTCTTTCAATCATTTTCACCTTTGTTTAGTTATAAAATAATTGTTTTAGTTGATTCATGCTTATTCAAAATAATAATACAATTTATTAACATTCAAAAAAATTAATAAGCAAGAAATAAAAAAATAAATATGTTTACCAAATAAGTTCAAATAGTTATGACTATTTGAACAATTATCCATTTAAAATCATTATGACCTTTTTATTTTATCATAAAACAATTGTTTCAATTCATAAAAGCTTATCCAAATTAAAAAAAAATTACTTTATTAATATTTCAAAAATTGATAAGTTAGCAATTTAAAAAATAAATCAGTTTATCGAATCAGTTCAAATAATTATAGCAATTAGAACAATTATCTATTTCAAATCTTTATGAACTTTTGTTTTATCAGAAAATAATTGTTTTTCATCATACAAACCTATTCAAAATAAAATAATACTAATTTATTAATATTTCAAAATTAATAAGTAGGAGGTTTAAAACATAAATTTGTTTATCGTACCAGTTCAAATTGTTATGACTATTTGAACAATCATATATTTCAAATTGTTATAACCTTTTGTTATGTCATAAAACAATTATTTCTATTCATATAAGTTTATTTGAAATAAAATAATACTAATATAGTAATATTCTGAAAAATAATAACTAAGAGATTTAAAAAATAAATTTGTTTGTCAAATTAGTTCAAATAGTTAAAGTTATATGAACAATTCTTTATTTCAAATCGTTATGATATTTTGTTTTGTCGTAAAACTATTTTTTCAATTTTTAGTAACTTATTTGGAATAAAATAAAACAAATTTATTAATATTTGAAAAATTAATAAGAGATTGAAAAAAATAATTCTACTTGTTGAACTAGTTCACATAGTTATGACTATTTTAAAAAGTATCTATTTTAAATCATTTTGCCTTTTGTTTTATCATAAAACAAATGTAATTGTTCATATAAGTTTGTTCAAAATAAAATAATATTAATTTATTAATATTTTTAAAATTAAGAAGTAAAAGATTTAAAAAATAAATTTGTTTACTAAACTAGTTCAATTAGTTATAACTATTTGAACAATTATTTATTTCAAATTGTTATCACCATATGTTTTGTCATAAAACATATGTTTCTTTCATTATGTCTTATTCGGAATAAAGTAATGCTAGCTTATTAATATTATGAAAATTAATAAGTAACGGATTTAAAAAATGAATATGTTGGCTTCACTAATGCAAATAGTTATGATTGTTTTAACAATTATCTATTTCAAATCATTATGACCTTTTGTTTTATCACAGAATAATTGTTTCTATTCATACAAGCTTATTTGAAACAACATAATTCTAATTTATTAATATTTTAAAAATTAATAAGTAAGAGATTTAAAAAAATGAAACTATTTACCGAACAAGTTCAAATAGTTATGATTATTTGAACAATTATCTATTTCAAATTGCTATAACCTTTTGTTTTGTAATAAAACAATTTTTTCTATTCATATAAGCTTATTTCAAATAAATTATATAAATATATTAATATTCAGACAATTAAAAATAGATTTAAAAAATAAATTTGTTTACCGACTAAATTCAAATGGTTATGACTATTTAAACACTTATTTATTTCAAATCGTTATGACTTTTTGTTTTGTCATAAAACAATTATTTTTCTTCATACAAGTTTATTTATATTAAACTAAATATGTTTACCAAACAAGTTCAAATAATCATAACTATTTGAATAATTATCTATTTCAAATCATTATAACCTTTTATTTCATCATAAAACAATTGTATTAGTTCATATAGGCTTATTCAAAATAAAATAATACTAATTTATTAATATTCAAAAAATTAATGAGTAAGAGATTAAAAAAACGAATTTGTTTACTGAACAAGTTTAAATAGTTATGATTATTTGAACAATTAACTATTTAAAATCTTTATTAACTTTTGCTTTGTCATAAAACAATGGTTTCATTTCATAAAATTTTATTCAAAATAAAATAATACTACTTTATTAATATTTCAAAAATTGTTGAGTAAGAGATTTAAAAAATAAATCAGTTTATCAATTCAGCTCAAATAATTATGGACTTTTGAACAATTATCTTTTTCAAATTATTATTACCTTTTCTTTTGTTATAAAACAATTGTTTTTCAACATACAAGCTTATTTGAAATAAATCATTATTAACTTTCATTTTGTCATATTTTAACATACTAGCTTATTTGAAATAAAAGAATACTAATTTATTAATATTTCAAGATTTATATGAGATTCAAAAAATAAATCTATTTACTGAATCAGTTTAAATAGTTATAGCTATTTGAATAATTATCTATTTCAAATTATCATAACTTTTTTTTCTATCATAAAACAATTATTTCTATTCATATAAGATTATTTGAAATAAAATAATACTAAATTAATAATATTCTGAAAATTCATAAGAGATTTAAAAAATAAATTCGTTTGTCGAACCAGTTCAAATAATTAAAACTATATGAAGAATTATCTATTTCAATTGTTATGACCTTTTGTTTTATCATGAAACAATTATTTCAGCTCATCCAAATTTATTCATAATAAAATGAAACTAATTTATTAATATTTCAAAAATTTATAAGTAAGAGATTTAAAAAATAATTCTATTTACTAAACTAATTCAAAAAATTATAACTATTTGAACAATTATTTATTTTAAATCATTATAACCTTTTGTCTTGTCATAGAACAAGTATTTTTATTCATACAAGCTTATTTAGAATAAAATAATACTAATATAATAATATTCTGACTGTTAATAACTAAGAGATTTAAAAAATAAATTTGTTTGTCACACCACTTCAAATAGTTATGACCTTTTATTTTGTTGTAAAATAATTTTTTAGCTCTTACTAACTTATTCAGAATAAAATAAAACAAATTTATTAATACTTCAAAAATAAAAAATAAAAGATTTAAAAAATAATTTTGTTTGCTAAACCAGTTAAAAAAATTATGATTATTTGAACAATTTTCTATTTCAAATCGTTATTAGCATAAAACAAATGTTTTTGTTTTGTCATAAAACAAATGTCTTTGTTCATATAAGTTTATTTGGAATAAAATAATATTAATTTATTAATATTTGAAAATTAAAAAGTAAGAGATTTAAAAAATAAATTTGTTTACCAAACCAATTCAATTAGTTATAACTATTTGAACAATTATTTATTTCCAATCGTTATAACCATTTGTTTTGTCATAAAACGATTGTTTCTGTAAGTAAAGTTTTATTTGAAATAAAGTTGTACTAATTTATGAATATTTTAAAAATTAATAAATAACGAATTTAAAAAATGTATTTGTTGGCCTGACCAGTACAAACAGTTATGACTGTTTGAATAATTATCTATTTCAAATCGTTATAACCTTTTGATTTGTCACAAAACAATTGTTTGTATTTGTACAAGCTTATTTGTAATAACATAATTCTAATTTATTAATATTCCAAAAATTATTAAGTAGGAGATTTAAAAAATGAATATGTTTACCAAACAAGTTCAAATAGTTATGACTATTTCAACAATTATGTATTTCAAATTGCTATAATCTTTTGTTTTGTCATAAAACAATTTTTTCCATTCATACAAGCTTACTTCAAATCTATTTATTGAATAAGTTTAAATAGTTATGACTTTTTGAACAATTCTTTATTTCAAATCATTATGACTTTTTGTTTTGTTATAAAACAATTGTTTTTGTTCATACAAGCTTATTCAAATTAAAATAATATTAATTTATTAATATTTCAACAATTAAGAAGTAAAAGATTTAAAAAATAAATATGTTTACCGAACAAAGTTCAAATGGTAATAACTATTTAAATAATTATCTATTTCAAATGTTATGTCCTTTTGTTTCATCATAAAACAATTGTATTAGTTCATACAGGCTTATTCAAAATAAAATAAAAACTAACTTATTAATAATTCAAAAATTAATGAGTAAGAGGTTTAAAAAAAGAATTCATTTACCGAATAAGTTTAAATAGTTATGATTGTTTGAATAATTATCTATTTCAAATCATTATGACCTTTTGTTTTGTCATAAAACAATTGTTTCTGTTCATACAAGCTATTCCAAATAAAATAATATAAATTTACTAATATTCCAAAAATTAATAAGTAAAAATTTAAAAAATAAATTTATTATCTAAACACGTTCAAATAATTATGACTATTTGAATAATTATCTATTTCAAATCATTATGACATTTTGTTTTATAATAAACTAATCGTTTCTATTCATACAAGCTTATCTAAAATAAAATAATACTAATTTATTAATATTCCAAAAATTAATAAGTAAAAGATTAAAAAAATAAATATGTTTACTGAATAAGCTAAAATAGTAATGACTATTTGAACAATTATTTATTTCAAATAGTTATGATTTTTTGTTTTGGCATAAACAATTGTTTTTATTCATACAAGTTTATTCAAAATAAAATAATACTAATTTATTAATATTCTACATATTAATAGGTAGGAGATTTAAAAAAATAAATTTGTTTACCTAACAAGTTCTAATAGTCATGTCCATTTGAACAATTATCTATTTCAAATTGTTGTGACCATTTGTTTTGTCGTAAAACAGTTGTTTCTATTCATAAAAATTATTCAAAATAAATAATACTAATTTATTAATATTTCAAAAATTAGTAAGAGATTAAAAAACTAAATCTGTTTACCAAACCAATTTAAATAGTTGTGACTATTTGAACAATTATTATCTCAAATCGTTATGATCTTTATTTTGTCATAGAATAATTGTTTCTTTTTATATAAGCTTATTCGAATTAAAATAATACTAATTTAATAATATTCTAAACATTAATAAGTAAGAGATTTAGAAAATAAATAAGTTTGCTAAACCAGTTCAAATAGTTTAGATTATTAGTACAATTATCTATTTCAAATCATTTTGATCTTTTGTTTTGTCATAAAACAATTATTTCAATTCATATAAGCTTATTCGAAATAAAATATTACTAATTTATTAATACTCAAAAAATGAATAAATAAGAGATTTAAAAAAATAAATCTGTTTACTTAATAAGTTCAAATAGATATGACTATTTGAACAATTATCTATTTAAAATTATTATGACCTTTTGTTTTGTCATAAAACAATTGTTTTAGTTCATAAAAACTTATTCAAAATAAAATAATACTACTTTTTTAATATTTCAAATAAGAGATATAAAAAGTAAAGCTGTTTTTTCGAACAAATATCAATATCAAATCATTATGATCTTTGTTTTGTCATAAAACAATTGTTTCTGATCATACAAGTTGATTTGGATAAAAATAATACTGATTTAATAATATTTTAAAAATTAATAAATAAGAGATTTAAAAACTAAACATGTTTACTAAATCAATTCAAATAGTTAAACTATTAGAATAATTATCTATTTCAAATCTTCTGACCTTTTTTTTAGTCATAAAATAATTTTTTCAGTTCATACAAGCTTATTCGAAAGAAAATAATACTAATTTATTAACTTTCAAAAAGTTAATAAGCAAGAGATTTGAAAAAATAAATTTGTTTATCAAACAAATTTAAATAGTTAGGACTATTTGAGCAATTATCTATTAAAAATTGTTATCAACCTTTATTTTATCATAAAATAATTGTTTCAGTTCATAAAAGTTTATCCAAAATAAAATAATACTAGTTTATTAATATTTCAAAAATTAATAAGAGATTAAAAAAAATCATTTTACTGAATTAGTTCAAATAATTATTTATTTCAAATCCTTATTACCTTTCGTTTTGTCATAAAACAATTGTTTTTCAACGTAAAAGATTATTTGAAATAAAATTGTTATTACCTTTTGTTTTGTCGTAAAATAATTGTTTTTAACCATATAAGCTTATTTGAAATAAAATAATACTAATTTATTGATATTTCAAGAATTAGTTCAAGATTTAAAAAATAAATCTATTTATCGAACTAGTTCAAATAATTATGACTATTTGAACCATTATCTATTTCTAATTGTTATAACCTTTTGTTCTATCATAAAACAATTATTTCTATTTATATAAGTTTATTCGGAATAAAATAATATTCTAAAAATTTATAAGTCAAAGATTTAAAAAATAAATCCGTTTATCAAACCAGTTAAAACAATTAAGACTATATGAAGGATTATTTATTTCAAATTGTTATGACCTTTTGTTTTCTCATAAAACAATTATTTTAGGTCATCCAAGTTTATTCATAATAAAGTAAAATTATTCTGTTAATATTTCAAAAATTTATAACTAAAAGATTTAAAAAATAATTCTATTTATCGAATCAGTGCAAACAATTATAACTATTTAAACAATTATATATTTCAAATCAGTTTAACCTTTTGTTCTGTCATAAAATAATTATTTTTGTTCAAACAAGTTTATTTGGAATAAAATAATACTAATCTAATAATATTTTGGCAATTAATAACTAAGAGATTGAAAAAATAAATTTGTTTGCCAAACCATTTCAAATAATTAAGGTTACATAACCAATTATCTATTTCAAATCATTATGACTTTTTATTTTATTGTAAAACAATTTTTTCAACTCTTACTAACTTATTTGGAATAAACTAAAACAAATTTATTAATATTTCAAAAATTAATAAGTAAGAGATATAAAAAATAATTTTGTTCACCGAACCAGTTCAAATAATTATGACTATTTGAATAATTATCTATTTCAAATCATTATTACCTTTTGTTTTCTCATAAAACGAATGTTTTTGTTCATATAAGTTTTTTCAAAATAAATAATATTAATTTACTAATATTTTGAAAATTAATAAGTAAGAGATTTAAAAAGCAAATTTGTTTACCAAACTAGTTCAATTAGTTATAACTATTTGAATAATTATTTATTTTAAATCGTTATGACCATTTGTTTTGCCATAAAACAATTGTTACAGTCTTATTCAGAATAATGTAATACTAATTTATTAATGTTCTAAAAATTAATAAGTAATGGATTTAGAAAATGTATTTATTGGCCTAACCAATGCAAATAGTTATGACTATTTGAACAATTATTTATTTCAAACCATTATGACCTTTTTTTTGTCACAAAACAATTGTTTCTGTTCATACAAAGTTATTTAAAAAAAAAAACATAATTCTAATTTATTAATATTGCAAAAATTAATAAGTAAGAGATTCAAAAAATGAATCTGTTTTCTGAACAAGTTCAAATAGTTATGACTATTTGAACAATTATGTATTTCAAATTGCTATAGCCTTTTGTTTGGCCATAAAACAATTTTTTTCTATTCATACAAGTTTATTTCAAATCTGTTTACCAAATAAGTTCAAATAGTTATGACTATTTGAGCAATTATTTATTTCAAATCATTAGACTTTTTGCTTTGTCATAAAACTGTTGGGCTAAAAGCCCCTAATCCAATCACACCAGCGGAAGTGAAATCAAACAATAAATCAAACACACAAGAGATAACAATTTAACGTGGTTCGATCCAACTGACCTACATCCACGGATGAGAAAAAAAGATCCACTAGTTGTAGAGAATTACAAACTTACATCAAATCATCAACCTCACTCAACAATCAATACTCATAAGACACTCTCAATCTCCTCTAGTCCTATAGAGTATTCTCAACCCAAACAAACACAAACCCAAACTCTTGTGCACCTTTTCAACACAACCAAACACATACCCATATGTTCCCATACATCATACCTATGTGGACCCTCTCAATCTCCTCTAGTCCACTCACAAACAAACATACACACCCATAAGACGTAGAGCCTCAATACTCCTATGGGGTGTCTATCCCATAAAACCCTACAACTCTCTTACATCTTTTTTCTCATACCTAACCCTGTAGAGACTTCACCTATTTATAACTATACAAACTTGCCCATTAAGAATCCCTCTCCTCTTAGAATTCTTCTCCTGTAAGTCAAACTTGCCTATTAAAAATCCCTTTCCTTTTAGAATTCTTCTCTTGCAAGTCAAACTTACCTATTAAGAATCCTATTTCTCTTGGAATTCTTCTTTTGCAAGTCTTCTTGTCCATCAAGCAATATCTGACAAATCCCACACAAATCTCTAACAAATCCCAAACAAATCTCTTATGGGATTTGAGTCATTATTCCCAACAAAAATAATTGTTTTTGTTCATACAAGCTTATTTGGATTAAAATAATATTAATTTATTAATATTTCTAAAATTAATAAATAAAAGATATAAATAAATAAATAAATTTACCAAAGAAGTTCAAATAGTAATAACTGTTTGAATAATTATTCATTTCAAATTGTTATAACCTTTTTTGTCATCATAAAACAATTGTCTCAGTTCATATAGGTTTATTCAAAATAGAATAATACTAACTTATTAATATTCTAAATATTAATGAGTAAGAGAATTAAAATATGAATATGTTTACCGAACAAGTTCAAATAGTTATGACTATTTAAACAATTATCTATTTCAAATTGTTATGATCTTTTTGTTTTTGCATAAAACAATTGTTTCTGTTCATATAAGCTTATTGTAAATAAAATAATATAAATTTACTAATATTCCAAAAATTAATAAGTAAAGTTTTAAAAAATAAATCTATTTTCTGAACACATTCAAATAGTGATGACTATTTGAAAAATTATTTATTTCAAATTGTTATGACCTTTTGTTTTGTCATAAACCAATTGTCTTTGTACATAAAAGTTTGTTTAGAATAAAATAATACTAATTTATTAAAATTCCAAAAGTTAATAAGTAGAAGATTTAAAAAATAAATCTGTTTATTGAGTGAGTTTAAATAGTTATAACTATTTTAATAATTATTTATTTCACATTGTTATGATCTTTTGTTTTGTCATGAAACAATAGTGTCTATTCATAAAAGTTTATTCGAAATAAAATAATACTAATTTATTAATATGCTAAAAATTAATAAGTTCAAGATTTAAAAAATAAATCTATTTACTGAACAAGTTCAAATAGTCATGTCCATTTGAACTATTATTTATTTCAAATCATTATGACATTTTGTTTTATCGTAAAATAATTATTTCTATCATACAAAATTATTTAGAATAAAATAATAATAATTTATTAATATTTCAAAAATTAATAATAGATTTAAAAACTAAATCTATTTATCAAACTAGTTTAAATAGTTATGACTGTTTGAACAATTATCAATCTCAAATCAGTATGATCTTTGTTTTGTTATAGAAAAATTGTTTCTATTTATACAAACTTATTCAGAGTAAAATATTGCTAAACTAATAGTATTCTAAAAATTAATAAATAAGAGATTTAAAAAATAAATGTATTTGTCGAGCCAGTTCAAATAGTTAAGACTTTTAGAACAATTATCTATTTCAAATTGTTCTAACCTTTCGTATAGTCATAAAATAATTATTTCAATTCATGCATGCTTATTCAAAATAAAATAATACTATTTTATTAACATTCAAAAACAAAATAAGCAAGGAATTTAAAAAATTAAATTTGTTTACCAAACAAGTTCAAATAGTTATGACCATTTGACCAATTACCTACTTAAAATTGTTATGACCTTTTGTTTTACCATAAACAATTATTTCAAATCATAAATGCTTATCGAAAAGTTAATAAGCAGAAGATTTAAAAATTTAAATTTGTTTATCGAACGGGTTCAAAAAGTTAATACTATTTGAACAATTATTCATTTCAAATAGTTATGATCTTTTCTTTTGTCACAAAATAATTGTTTCTATTCATACAAGTTTATTCAAAATAGAATAATACTAATTTGTTAATATTCTAAAAATTAATAGGTAGGAGATTTAAAAAATAAATATGTTTACTGAACAAGTTCAAATAATCACGTCCATTTGAACTTTTATCTATTTAAAATCATTATGACCTTCTATTTTGTCATAAAACAATTGTTTCTCTTTATGCAAAATTATCCAAAATAAAATAATACTGATCTATTAATAATTCAAAAATTAATAAGAGATTTAAAAACTAAATTTGTTTACTAAAACAGTTTAAATAGTTATGACTATTTAAGCAATTATCTATCTCAAATTGTTATGATCTTTGTTTTGTCATAAAACAATTGTTTCTTTTCATACAAGCTTATTCAGATTAAAATAATACTAATTTAATAATATTCCACAAATTAAAAAGTAAGAGATTTAAAAAATAAATTTATTTGTTGAACCAGTTCAAATAGTAAAGACTATTAGAACAATTATCTATTTCAAATCGTTCTAACCTTTTGTTTAGTCATACAACAATTATTTTAGTTCATATAAGCTTATTCAAAATAAAATAATACTAATTTATTAACACTAAAAAAATTAATGAGTAAGAGATTTAAAAAAAAAACCTATTTACCGAACAAATTTGAATAGATTTGACTATTTAAACGATTATCTATTTAAAGTCGTTATGACCTTTTGTTTTCTCATAAAGCATTTGTTTCAATTTATATAAACTTATCAAGAATAAAATAATACTATTTTTTAATATTTCAAAAATTAATAAGCAATAGATTTAAAAACTAAAGTTATTTTCTGAATCAGTTCAAATAGTCATGACATTTGAACAAATATCAATCTCAAATCGTTATGACCTTTTATTTTGTCATAAACCAATTGTTTCTGTTCATACAACCTTATTTAAAATAAAATAATACTAATTTATTTATTTCAAAAATTAATAAGTAAAAGATTTAAAAATAAATTTGTTTACCAAAGCAAGTTCAAATAGTTATAACTATTTGAACAATTATTTATTTCAAATCATTATGATTTTTGTTTTGTCGTGAAACAATTGTTTTTATTCATTTGGAATATTATCTATTTTAAATTGTTATTACATTTTGTTTTGTCATGAAACAATTGTTTTTATTCATACAAAATTATTTGAAATAAAATCATACTAATTTATTAATATTTCAAAAATTAGTAAGAGATTTAAAAACAAAATCTGTTTATCGAACTAGATCAAATAGTTATGACATTTAAACAATTACCTATCTCAAATAGTTATAATCTTTGTTTTTTTATAAAATAATTATTTTTGTTCATACAAGCTTATTCAGAGTAAAATATTGCTAAACTAATAATTTTTTAAAAATTAATAAGATATTTAAAAAATAAATGTGTTTTCCAAACAAGTTCAAATATTTAAGACTATTAGAATAATTATCTATTTCAAATTGTTTTGACCTTTTGTTTAGTCATAAAATAATTGTTTTAGTTCATACATGCTTATTTGAAATAAAATAATACTATTTTATTAAAATTCAAAATTTTCATAAGTACGAAATTTTAAAAAATAATTGCTTATTTAAAACAATTTGTTTATCGAACAAGTTCAAATAGTTATGACTATTTGAACAATTGTTTTAGTTAATAAAAGCTTATCCAAATAAAATAATATTACTTTATTATTATTTCAAATAATGAGAAGTTGGAGATTTGAAATATAAATTAGGTTATCAAATCAATTCAAAAAATTATGGCCATTCGAACAATTATCTATTTCAAATCATTATAAACTTTTGTTTTATCATAAAACAATTGCTTTTCATCATACAAGCCTATTTAGAATAAAATAATATTAATTTATTAATATTTCAAAAACTAATAAGTAGGAGATTTAAAAAATAAATTTGTTTACTGAACTAGTTCAAATAATTATGATTATTTGAACAATTATATATTTCAAATTGTTATAGCCTTTTATTTTGTCATAAAACAATTATTTATGTTCATACAAGTATATTCATAATAAAATAATACTAAGCTAAAAATATTATGAAAATTAATAACTAAGAGATTTAAACAATAGACTTGTTTACTAAATCAGTTCAAATTGTTAAGACGATTAAAGCAATTATCTATTTCAAATCATTTTAACATTTCGTTTTGTCATAACATAATTATTTCTATTCATACAAGTGTATTCAGAATAAAATAATACTAATTTATTAACACTAAAAAAATTAATGAGTAAGAAATTTTAAAAAATAAATCTATTTATTGAACAAGCTTGAATAGATTGGACTATTTGAACAATTATTTATTTAAAGTCATTATGGCCATTTGTTTTATCATAAAACAATTGTTTTAGTTCATAAAAACTTATCCAAAATAAAATAATACTACTTTATTAATATTTCAAAAATTAATAACTAAGAGATTTAAAAAAATAAATTAGTTTACCAAATCAATTTAAATAATTATGGCCATTTGGATAATTATCTATTTCAAGTTAATATTATCTTTTGTTTTGTCATAAAACAATTGCTTTTCAACATACAAGCTTATTTGAAATAAAATAATAGTAATTGATTAACATTTCAAGAATTAATAAGTGATTTAAAAAATAAATTTATTTATTGAACTAATTCAAATAGTTATGACTATTTGAACAATTATCTATTTCAAATTGTTATAACTTTTTGTTCTACCATAAAACAATTGTTTCTATACAAGCTTATTCGGAATAAAATAATGCTAATTTAGTAATATTCTAAAAATTAATAATTAAGAAATTTAAAAAATAAATTAATTTGCCAAACCAGTTCAAACAGTTAAGACTTTATGAACAATTATTTATTTTAAATTGTTATGACCTTTTGTCATGAAACAATTACTTTAGCTCATATAAGCTTATTTGGAATGGAATAAAACTAATTTATTAATATTTCAAAAATTTATAAGTAAGAGATTTAGAAAATAATTCTATTTTTTGAGCTAGTTCAAATAATTATAACTATTTGACCAATTAACTATTTCAAATTATTATTACTTCTTGATTTGTCATATAACAATTGTTTTTGTTAATATAAGTTCGTTTGAAATAAAATAATACTGCTTTATTAATATTTAGAAAATTAATCAGTAAGAGATTTAAAAAGCAAATCTATTTACCAAACCATTTCAAATAGTTTTGACTATTTGAATAATTATCTATTTCATATCATTATAACCTTTTGTTTTGTCATCAAACAATTGGTTCTGTTCATACTATTTTATTCAAAAGAAATAATATTAATTTAATAATATTCCAAAACTTAATAACCAAGAAATTTAAAAAATAAATCTTTTTGTTAAACCAGTTCAAATAGTTAAGACTATATAAACAATTATCTATTTCAAATTGTTATAACCTTTTGTTTTGTCATAAAATAATTGTTTTCTTCGTACAAGCTTATTCAAATTAAAATAATACAAATTTACTAATATTTTGAAAACTAATAAGTAAGACATTTAAAAAATAAATTTATTTATTGAATCAACTAAAATGGTTAAGACTATTAGAACAATTATCTATTTCAAATTATTCTAGCCTTTTGTCTAATCATAAAATAATTGTTTCAGTTAATACAATCTTAGACAGAATAAAATAATACTAATTCATTAATATTTCCTAAATTAATAAGAAATTTAAAAAATAAATTTATTTATTGAATCAGCTAAAATAATTATGACCATTTGAACGATTATCTATTTCAAATTGTTATAACCTTTTGTTTTATTATAGAACAATTGTTTTTTATCATAAAAGTTTATTCAAAATAAAAATACTAATTTATTAATATTTCAAAAAGTAATAAGTGAAAGATTTAATAAATAAATCTATTTATCGAACCAATTCAAATAGTTATGGCTATTTGAACAATTATCAATCTCAAATCATTAAGATCTTTGTTTTGTCATAAAAAAATTATTTTTATCATGGAAGCTTATTCAATTAAAAATAATACTAATTTAATAATATTTTAAAAATTAATAAGCAAGACATTTAAAAAATAAATGTGTTGGCCGAACCAGTTCAAATAATTAAAACTATTAGAGTAATTATCTATTTCAAATTGTTCTGACATTTTGTTTAGTCAAAAATATTTGTTTCATATCTTGCAAGCATATTCAGAATAAAATAATCCAAATTTATTAACATTCGGTAACTAAATAAGCAAAAAAATTTGAAAAAATAAATCTCTTTACTAAACAAGTTCAAGTAGTTATGACTATTTGAACAATTATTTATTTAAAATCATTATGACCTTTTGTTTTCACATAAAAGAATTGTTTAAATTTATAAAAAGCTTATCTAAAATAAAATAATACTAATTTCTTAATATTTCAAAAATTAATAAGCAAGAGTTTTAAAAAACTAAAATTGTTTACCAAACAAATTCAAATAATTATGACTATTTTGACAATTGTCTATTTGAAATCGTTATGACCTTTTGTTTTGTCATAAAACAATTGTTTCAGTTCATACAAGCTTATTCAAAATAAAATAAAACAAATTGATTAATATTACAAAAATAACAACTTTAAACAATAAATGTGTTTGTTGAACTAGTTCAAATAGTTAAGATTATTATAATAATTATTTATTTCAAATCGTTCTAACTTTTTGTTTAGTCATAAAACAATTATTTGAATTCATACAAACTTATTCAAAATAAAATAATACTAATTTATTAACTTTAAAAAAATTAATAAGCAAGACATTTGAAAAAATAAATCTGTTTACGGAACAAATTCAAATAGATATGAATATTTTAATAATTATCTATTTAAAATCATTTTAACCTTTTGTTCTGTCATAGAACAATTGTTTCAGTTCATAAAAACTTATCCAAAATAAAATAATGCTACTTTATTAATATTTAAAAAATAGCAAAAGATTTAAAAACTAAAACCATTTTCTAAACTAGATCAAATAGTTATGACTATTTGAACAAATATCAATATCAAATTGTTATGATTTTTGTTTTGTCATAAAAAAATTGTTTTTGATCATACAAGCTTATAATACTAATTTAATAATATTTCAAAAATTAATAAGTAAGAGATTTAAAAATAAATGTGTTTGCCAAATTAATTCAAATAGTTAAGACTATTATAATAATTATCTATTTCAAATTTTTTTGACCTTTTGTTTAGTCATAAAATAATTGTTTTAGTTCATACAAGCATATTCGAAATAAAATAATACTAATTTATTAACATTAAAAAAATTAATAAGCATAAGATTTGAAAAAATAAATTTGTTTACCAAAGAAGTTCAGATAGTTATGATTATTTGAACAATTATCTATTAAAATCATTATGAACTTTTGTTTTGTCATAAAAAAATTGTTTTAGTTTATAAAAGTCTGCCCAAAATAAAATAATACTACTTTATTAATATTTCAAAAATGAGTATGTAAGAGATTTAAAAAAAATCAATTTACCGAATCATTGCAAATAATTATGGCCATTTGAACAATTATCGATTTCAAATCATTATTATCTTTCTTTTTCTCATAAAATCGTTATTAACTTTTATCTTGTCATAAAACAATTTTTGTTCTACATGAAAACTTATTTGAAATAAAATAATACAAATTTATTACCATTTGAACAATTATCTATTTCAAATCATTATTATCTTTCTTTTTCTCATAAAATAATACAAATTTATTAATATTTCAAGAATTAGTAAGAGATTTTAAAAACAAATTTGTTTACTAAATTAGTTCAAATAGATATGAGTATTTAAACAATCATCTATTTCAAATTGTTATAGCCTTTTGTTTTGTCATAAAGCAATTATTTCTATTCATACAAGTTTATTCGAAATAAAATAATACTAATTTAATAATATTTTGAAAATTCATAACTAAGAGATTTAAAAAATAAATCAATTTGCCGAACCAATTCAAATAGTTAAGACTATACAAAAAATTATCTATTTCAAATCGCTATTACATTTTATTTTGTTATAAAACAATTATTTTAGCTCATACAATTTTATTCAAAATAAAGTAAAATTAATTTATTAATATTTCTAAAATTTATAAATAAATGATTTAAACAATAATTCTATTTACTGAACCAGTTCACATAATCATAACTATTTGAACAATTATCTATTTCAAATCATTTTTACTTTTTATTTTATCATAAAACAATTGTTTTTGTTGATATAAGTTTGTATGAAATAAAATAATACTAATTTATTAATATTTAGAAAATTAATTAGTAAGAGATTTAAAAAGTAAATATGTTTACCAAACCATTTTAAATAGTTTGGACTATTTGAATAATTATTTATTTTAAATCATTATAACCTTTTTGTTTTGTTATCAAACAATTGGTACTGTTCATACTACTTTATTCAAAATAAATTAATACTAATTTAATAATATTTTGAAACTTAATAACCACGAAAATTAAAAGATGAATCTAATTGTTGAACCAATTCAAATAGTTAGGACTATATGAATGATTATCAAGTTCTAATCATTATGACCTTTTTATTTTATCATAAAACAACTATTTTGTTTGTACAAGCTTATTCAGATTAAAATAATACAAATTTAATAATATTTCAAAAATTAATAAGTAAAGATTTAAATGATAAATTTGTTTACCAAACCAGTTCAAATGATTAAGACTATTAGAACAATTATCTATTTCAAATCTTTCTAACCTTTTATTTAATTATAAAACAATTATTTCAGTTCATACAAGCTTATTTGGAATAAATTAATACTAATTTATTACTATTCAAAAAATTAATAAGAAAGAAATTTTAAAAAATAAATCTATTTACCAAACAAGTTCAAATAGTTATTACTATTTGAGTAATTGTCTATTTAAAATTATTATGATCTTTTTTTTGTCATAAAACAATTGTTTTAGTTAATACAAGCTTATATGGAATAAAATAATACTAATTTATGAATATTTCTAAAATTATTAAGTAACAAATTTAAAAAATAAATTTGTTTACCAAATCGGTTAAAATAATTATAGCCATTTGAACAATTATCTATTTCAAACTGTTATGATATTTTGTTTTGTTATAAAATAATTGTTTTTAATCATACAAGTTTTTTCAAAATAAAATAATATTAATTTATTAATATTTCAAAAATTAATAAGAGATTTAAAAAATAAATCTATTTATCTAACTAATTTGAATAGTTATGACTATTTGAACAATTATTAATCTCAAATCGTTATGATCTTTATTTTGTCATAAAATAATTGTTTCTGACCACAGAAGCTTATTCGATTAAAAATAATACTAATTTAATAATATTTCAAAAATTAAAAAGAAAGAGATTTAAAAAATAAATGTGTTTGTTAAACCAGTTCAAAAACTATTAGAATAATTATCTATTTCAAATCATTCTGACCTTTTGTTTAGTCATAAAATGTTTGTTTCTTATCAAACAAGCTTGCTTAGAATAAAAAAATCCTAATATATTAACATTTGAAAAAGTCATAACCATGAAATTTGAAAAAATAACTTTATTTACCAAACAAGTTTATAGTTATGATTATTTGAACAATTACTTATTTAAAATCATTATGACCTTTTATCTTGACATAAAACAATTGTTTCAGTTCATAAAAGCTTATCCAAAATAAAATAATGCTAATTTGTTAATGTTTCAAAAATTAATAAGCAAGAGATTTTAAAAAATAAAATTATTTTTTGAACAAATTCAAATAGTTAATAATATCTAAACAATTGTAAATTTTAAATTATTATGACCTTTTGTTTTGTAATAAAACAATTGTTTCAATTCATACAATCTTATTCAAAATATAATAATAATAATTTGTTAATATTCCAAAAATTAATATCTAAGTGATTTAGTAAGTGAATCAGTTTATCGAATTTGTTCAAATAACTATGGCCATTTCAATAATTATCTATTTCAAATCATTATGAACTTTTGTTTTGTCATGAAACAATTGTTTTTCATCATACAAGCATATTCAAAATAAAATAATACTAATTTATTAATATTTCAAAAATTAATAAGTAGGAGATTTAAAAAATAAATCTATTTACCGAACCAATTCCTATTTGAATAATTACCTATTTCTAATCATTATAACCTTTTGTTTCGATATAAAATAATTGTTTCAATTCATACAAGCTTATTCGGAATAAAATGATACTAATTTAATAATTTTCCAAAAACTAATAACTATGGGATTTAAAAAATAAATTTGTTATCTGAACTAGTTCAAAGAATTAAGACTATATGAACAATTAACTATTTCAAATTGTTATGATCTTTTGTTTAGTCATAAAACAATTATTTCAATTCATATAAGCTTATTAGAAATAAAATAATAAAAAATTATTAATATTCTAAAAATTAATAAGTGATTTAAAAAGTGAATATGTTTACCGAATCATTTCAAATAATTATGGCCATTTCAACAGTTATCTATTTCAAATCATTATTACCTTTTGTTTGGTCATATAACAATTATTTTTTATCATTCAAGCTTATTTGGAATAAAATAATACTAATTTATTAATCTTTCAAAAATTAATAAGAGATTTAAAAAATAAATATGTTTATTGAACCAGTTTAAATAGTTATGAGTATTTGAACAATTGTATACTTTAAATCATTATATCCTTTTGTTCCATCATAAAATAATTATTTCTATTCATACAAGCTTATTTAGAATAAAATAATACTATCTAATAATATTGCAAAAATTAATAACAAAGAGAATTAAAAAATAAATTTATTTGCCAAACTAGTTTAAATATTTAAGACTATATGAACAATTATTTATTTTAAACCTTTATGACCTTTGGTTTTGTCATAAAATAATTTTTTCAATTCACACTATCTTATTTGGAATAGAATAAAATGAATTTATTAGTATTTCAAAAATTAATAAGTGATTTAAAAAATAATTCTATTTACCTAACCAGTTGAAATAATTATACCTATTTGAACAATTATTTATAAATTGATATGACATTTTATTTTGTCATTAAACAAACATTTTTGTTCATATAAGTTTGTTTGGAATAAAATAATACTAATCTATTAATATTTCAAAAATTAATAAGAGATTTAAAAAATAAATATGTTTATCAAACCAGTTCAAATAATTATGACTATTTGACAAATTATTTATTTTAAATGTTATGACTTTTTGTTCTATTATAAAACAATTGTTTCTATTCATATAAGCTTATTTGGAAATAATACTAATTTATTAATATTTTGACAATTAATAAATAAAATTTTTTAAAATAAATATGTTTATCAAACTAGATCAAATAGTCATGACTATTTGAATAATTATCTATTTCAAATCTTTATGACCTTTTGTTTTGTCATAAAAGAATTATTTCAGTTCATATAAGCTTACTCAAAATAAAACAATATCAATTTATTAATATTTGTAAAATTAATAATTTAGAGATTAAAAAAAATGAATCTATTTATTACAAGTTTAAATAATTATGACTATTTGAACAATTATCTATTTGAAATCACTGTAACCTTTTATTTTGTCATAAAATAATTTTTATTGTTCATACAAGCTTATTTCAAATAAAATAATATAAATTTATTAATATTAAGACAATTAATAAGTAAAAGATTTAAAAAATAAATCTATTTATCTAACACGTTGAAATTGTTATGACTATTCGAATAATTATATATTTCAAATTGTTATGACTTTTTGTTTTGTCATAAAACAATTGTTTCTATTCATATAAGGTTATTTGGATTAAAATAATATTAATTTATTAATATTTCAACAATTAATAAGTAAAAGATTTAAAAATAAATATGTTTAGCGAACAAGTTGAAATAGTCATGACTATTTCAATAATTATTTATTTCAATTATGACTTTTTGTTTTATAATAAAATAATTATTTCAATTCAAATAAGCTTATTTGAAATAAAATAATACTAATTTATTAATATTCCAAAAATTAATGAGTAAGAGAATTAAAAAATGAATCTATTTATTGAACATGTTCAAATAGTTATGACTATTTGAATAATTATCTATTTCAAAACATTATGACCTTTTGTTTTGTCATAAAACAATTGGTTTTGTTCATACAAGCTTATTTCGAATAAAATAATATAAATTTATTAATATTCCATAAAATTAAGAAGTAAAAATAAAAAAAAATTTATTTTCTAAATACATTCAAATAGTTATAACTATTTGAACAATTATCTGTTTTAAATTGTTATGACCTTTTGTTTTGTTATAAACCAATTGTTTTTGTTCATAAAAGCTTACTCGAAAAAAATACTAATTTAGTAAATTCCAAAAATTAATAAGTAAAAGATCTAAAAAATAAATCTATTTATCGAGTGAGTTCAAATAGTTATTACTTTTTAAGCAATTATTTATTTTAAATCATTATGATGTTTTATTTTGTCATAAAACAATTGTTTCTATTCATACAAGTTTATTTGAAATAAAATAATACTTATTTATTAATATTCTAAAAATTAATAAGTTGGAGATTTAAAAAATAAATCTGTTTATAAATCAAGTTCAAATATTCATGTCCATTTGAACTATTATCTATTTCAAATCATTATGACATTTTATTTTGTCATAAAACAATTGTGTCTATTCATACAAAATTATTCATAATAAAATAATACTAATTTATTAATATTTCAAAAATTAATAAGAGATTTCAAAACTGAATTTGTTTATCGAATTAGTTTAAATAGTTGTGACTACTTAGACTATAATCTATCTCAAATCTTATCATTTTTTTGTCATAAAATAATTGTTTATGTTCACACAAGCTTATTTGGATAAAATATTGCTAAATTAATAAGATTCTAAAAATTAATAAGAGATTTAAAAAATAAATGTGTTTGTCGAACCAGTTCAAATAGTTAAGACTATTAGAACAATTATCTATTTTAAATCATTCTAACCTTTTGTTTAGACATAAAATAATTGTTTCAATTCATACATGCTTATTTGAAATAAAATTATACTAATTTATTAACATTCAAAAAATTAATAAATAAGAAATTTTAAAAAATAAATTTATTGACTGAAAAAGTTCAAATAGTTATGATTATTTAAACAATTATCTATTTAAAATAAATATGACCTTTTGTTTATCATAAAACAATTGTTTCAATTCATAAAAACTTATTCGAAATAAAATAATATTACTTTATTAACATTTTTAAAATTAATAAGTTAGAGATTTAAAAAATAAATCAGTTTATCAAATCGATTCAAATAATTATGACCATTTGAACAATTATCTATTTCAAATCATTATGAACTTTTGTTTTGTCACAAAACAATTATTTTTCATTATACAAGCCTATTGGAATAAAATAATACTAGTTTATTAATATTTCAAAAATTACGATTTAAAAAAAATAAATTTGTTTACCATACCAGTTCCTATATAAACAATTACCTATTTCAAATCATTATAACCTTTTGTTCTATTATAAAATAATTGTTTTAGTTCATATAAACTTATTTAGAATAAAATAATACTGATTTAATAATATTCCAAAAATTAATGACTAAGAGATTTAAAAAATAAATCCATTTGCTGAAGTAGTTTAAATAATTTAGACTATATGAACAATTATCTATTTCAAATTCTTATAACCTTTTGCTTTGTCATAAAACAATTGTTTCAATTCATACAAGCTTATTCAAAATAAAATAATACTAATTTTTAGTAGTCCAAAAATTTAATAAGTAAGTGATTTAAAAAATGTATCTATTTACTGAATTAGTTCAAAAAATTATGGTCATGTCGACAATTATCTATTTCAAATCATTATTACGTTTTGTTTGGTCATATAACAATTGTTTTTGATCATATAAGTTTATTCATAATAAAATAATACTAATTTATTAATCATTCAAAAATTAATAAGTAAGAGATTTAAAAAATAAATCTGTTTACCGAATTAGTTCGAATAGTTATAACTATTTGAATAATTGTGTACTTCAAATCGTTATAACCTTTTGTTCTGTCATAAAACAATTATTTTTGTTTATACAAGTTTATTCAAAATAAAATAATACTAATCTAATAATATTCCAAAAATTAATAACTAAGAGAATTAAAAAAATAAATTTGTTTATCGAATTAGTTTAAATATTTAAGACTATATAAACAATTATCTACTTCAAATCATTATGACATTTTATTTTATCATAAAAAAATTTTCAATTCATACTTGCTTATTTGGAATAAAATAAAATGAATTTATTAATATTTTGAAAATTATTAAGTAAGAGATTTAAAAAATAATTCTATTTACCAGTTCAAATAATATAACTATTTGAATAATTATTTATTTCAAATCGTTATGACTTTTTGTTTTGTCATAAAACAAACATTTTTGCTCATATAAGTTTGCTTGGAATAAAGTAATACTTGGAATAAACAACTGTTCTATTTTTTAAATTTTTTTTAAATTTGAATAATTTTCTATTTCAAACATTATAACCTTTTGTTTTGCAATAAAATAATTGTTTCAGTTCATATAAACTTATATGAATTAAAATAATACTAATTCATTAATATTATGAAAATTATTGAGTAAGAGAATTAAAAAAAAAATCTATTTATTGAATAAGTTCGAATAATTAAGACTATCTAAACAATTATCTATTTCAAAACATTATGACCTTTTATTTTTTCATAAACCAATTGGTTCTGTTCATGCAAGCTTATTTGAAATAAAATAATATAAATTTATTAATATTTCAAAAATTAATAAATAAAAATTTTAAAAATAGATATGTTTTCTTAACGTGTTCAAAGAGTTATGACTATTTGAACAATTATCTATTTCAAAGCATTATGACCTTTTGTTTTGTCATAAACCATTTGTTTCTATTCATACATGCTTGTTCAAAATAAAATAATACTAATTTATTAAAATTTCAAAAATTAATGAGTAAGAGATTTAAAAAATAAATCGGTTTACCAAGTTCTAAAGGTTCTTGACAGCTTACAATAAGTTTTCTTATATATACGCTGTCCTATCTTAGTATTTGTTAGGCTTAGCCTTTTTATTCAATTCAATTAGATGTTAATGTAAATGAACCATAACTATGTAAACCTATTCCTAATAGATTGACCCCAAAATAGCATATCCAAATTATAAGAAATCCCATAGAAGCCACAAGTGCGGAATTTACACCTTCCAAATTTTTATTTGTTCGGGTATGTAAATAAATCGCGAATACGGTCCAAGTAATAAATGCCCAAGTTTCAACTTTCTTTTAGAGTTAAATCATTGCCTTCACTACTATTTCTACTTTCACTACTAAAAATGGAACTGTCAATACGAGTTTGAGAATGAAGATAAGAGTTTGTAGACACCCAATTTGGTCCAAGCTCAGATCAATTGAGCCTGGTCCAAATGGGGCAGAATGGCCCAATTTTAGTTTTAATTTAAATTTTTATTATTATTATTATTTTATTTATTTATTTATTTTTATTTTTGTTTTTGTTTTTATTTTTATTTTTATTTTTATTTTATTTTATTTTGGTTTCTTGGTTTGAAATTGAGTTTTAATTTTATAAATGATTTTTATTTTTCATTTCCTTCTAGAAGATGGGGTGGTAGGATTAGACTGGGATTCATAATCTTGAATCCCAGTCAAATAAGGAGTTGGCATTGATCAGAAATTCTTCTTATCAATGCCTATAAATATAGGCTTAAACAAAACCAAAAAGGACATAAAAATAGAGAAGAAAGAAGAAAACATAAGCAAAAAAAGGGCTATGAGGTGTTAGTAGTAATCGTAGAATTTTTGGAAATTTTTGGGTTTTTTTCTTTTAGAAAGTTTTTGAAAATTTTCAGAATTCGATCAATTTTTCGATGAAATTTCTAGCCAACTTTGAATTTTCTAACAACATTCTCCAAATTTTGGTGTATTTTTCTAGATTCTGGTAGAACATTCAACCGAAATCTAGGTTCTTTTAGAGAGAAAGTGGAGAAAAAAAAGGGAAGAGAGAGGAGGAAGAGGCATATGCTAAAAAAACTAAGTTTCAGCCTTATATACCAAAGTAAAACGACGTCATTTTGGGCATTAGTAAATCTCCAAGACCCACACATTTCTGCTTGGGTCAACCCAACCCGATCGCAACCCGCGTCTAACCTGCGTGCCAGCCCTCCCTTGGAGTCGAGCCGAGCCGTGCACTCCCGAGCCATGTTTTTTAAGCCGTTTTTCTTCTTAAAGCCGAGCCACTCTCAGCCGCAAGCCGAGCCATTTCCTTTTTTTTAGTATTTTTAATTTTACTTTTTTTAAAAAATATTTTTTTATGTGTTGGTTTATTTTAGGAGTATTTTTGCATGATTTAATTAAATAAAAAATAATAAAAATAAAAATCTTGGGAATAAATATTATTTATCCAATGATGGAATTTATAGAAATTTCAAATGGTAAATTTCTATAAAATTCTTAGGTGAGAAATTTTGTTTAAAATTGTCCCAAATGATGGAATAATTTAGATAAAGTTTCAATAATAATAATTAATATTTATTTTCAAACAAAAAAATGAAAAATATAAAAATTATGGGAATTAAATACAAATTATCCAATGATGAGATTCTTAGAAATTTCAAATGGTAAATTCCTAAGAAATCTCTAAGTGAGAAATTTTCTCTAAATTTGTCCTAAATGGTGGAATAATTTAGATGAAAGTTTCAATAAAAGTAATTGTATTCTTTTTCTAAACAAAAAAAATTTTGGTTGAAAATATGCGATAATTATCCAAGGATGAGATTCTTAGAAATTTCAAATGGCAAATTTCTAATAAATCTCTAGGTGAGAAATTTTGTCTAAATTTGGCCCAAATGATGGTATAATTTAGATGAAATTTCAATAAAAATAATTGTCATATTATTTTCTTTCCAAGAAAAAATGAAAAAAGGGAATTTCTAAATAGGCCCAAATGGTGGAAATTTTAGAAATTCAAAAGAGAAAATATTTTTAATTTGGCCCAAATGGTGGAATAATTAGATTTATTTTCAACAAAAAAATGATAATAATAAAAAATAATAAATAAACATTTTTTCAACGACAGAGCCTCTTCAAGGAAATAAATGAGATTTTTGAATACTCTTGAGGTGAGGAAATATTTTTAAGAATTCTACCAGATTGATGGAAGAATCTTATAAATTATTTTCAATATTGAACATGAAATTTGAAACCATTAGACTCCAAACCTTAGGATAAATTTGAAATAATATGGCACCATCCTTTGGATGGGCATGTGGGGTGCTATAACCTTCTCAACATGTAACCGAACTCCCGAACCTTGTTCTGGTTAGTAAACTTGAGCTTATTCTTTTAGGGACCCTTGGTCAAGCTTAAGAGCTCCTTAAAAGGATAGATTCCTTAGGTGGCCAATCATACCTAGATAAAAAAAAATTGGTGGCGACTCCATTCATTTGTTAAATCTAGCTATAGATTTTTGGATCTATATGTTATGACAGTTTGGCGACTCCATTGGGGATGCTAGAAAGTCAAGCTATAATTTTTGAATTTATCCTATCATTTGGTCTAATGGTTTTAAATTGTAATTATTTGTTTACTAATGTTTTCCCTTTTTGTCTTTCATTTTATTTTTGAGGCATGAAACCTATATGTTCCTTCACACATGATCACATGTATTTACATTACATGAGCTCTGTACTCGAGCTCCGTCCCTCTTAGGAGAGAGTAAAGCACCTACGCTCTTGTGAGATGATAATCTCTGCAATGGCTAGCGAAATACTCCCACTCAAATTGAATCCTTTCTGATAGTAGCCTGTGATGGGTAACAATTGGACTGCTTTACTAGGTTATGATGGACTATGATGTGAGAAACAATTTGAGAACCTTTAGTGGTCAAAATCACCTAACCCAGCATATAGTGTATACTTAAGAGGCTAGCCTTAGGATAGAGCCCTTCCTACCCATTGATAAACCTAACCCAAAATTAAGACACGAAAAAGAACAATTTGTGATCTAACCATTTTGTTTATTTGACTTTGTGTATTTGTATACATCATTGTCATAAGTAACATCTTGCATCTATATCACTTTCATTTCATCAATGAAATTAACCATTTTTGTTTGACTTTGTGCATTCGCATTATCATGTCATGCATCAACATATCAGGCATAAAGAATAGCATAACATTTCTGATCATAGTTGTGGTACTCAAGGTTCAAGGATAGCTCCACCAAGTAAGAACCTAACTCATCGTTACAACACAAGGGCCAAAGCTAGACAAATGGAATAAGAAAATTCCAACCATCTTGACAGGATAGAGAAGGCTTAAGAGAAGCTTGAAAATGAGTTGAGTAAGATTCTGGATGCTTTCAACAAGTTAAACAAGGGGAAAAGAGTAGAAGAGAACACAAGCCAACAGGGCCCTACATCATAAGAAGTGACTAACCCCTATATCCACTTGGTTTTGGTCTACCTCAAGCTCAGTCTACATAAAAGGTTCCACCACAACAATTCACATATCCTACATATCCTGGAATGCCATCAGCCTTCAATCTAGGGCATTATCATAGCATGTGAATCCTGTCTTTACTGAAAAGGCAGTAGAACCAATTCAAGTTCCTAATCTGGATGACATGAAAGAAAAAGAAAAGGAAAAGACAAAAGTGGAATCTCAAGAAAACTTAAAGATTAGTATGTTAGAGCAAAGGTTAAAGACTGTGGAAGGAATTGGTTTTTATGGTTTTGTCGATGTTGTTGGGCTTTGTCTCATCCCAAATGTGGTTATCCCTCATAAGTTCAAAGTACCAAAATATGAGAAATATGATGCTATGAAGTGCCCAAAGACTCATATTACCATGTACTGTCGAAAGATGGTAACTCATGCTCATAATGAAAAGTGCCCTTGATCGTTTGTCTTTACAGAATATGGAGAAAAAGGTAAATGAGTCATTCAAAAAATACACTCAGAAATGGAAGGACATAGCCTCTCAAGTGTAGCCTCCGTTAACTGAGAAAGAGACTACTGTATTGTTCGTTAACACTTTGAAAGCTCTTTATTATGAAAAAATGATAGGGAATGCCACGAAGAATTTAGCTAACATGGTAATCTTAGGCAAAATCATTGAGAATACCATTAAAAATGGCAAGTTGAAAAGAGGAGAAACCAAAAAGACATCAAAGAAAAAAAAGACTGAAGCTTAAGCTGTGGGCTTTGACAGACAGTTCAGGGGATACCAACCCCATCCACAGGGTTACTCCCCATACTATCATACTATGAACAATACCTCATCCTACCCATACTAGCCAGCTCTACAACCATCTTACCCATTAACATACCAGCCTATTTTTAACCCTTAAGCTCCTATATACAGCCTTAATATTCAACCTCCTACAAGGCCCCGAGCTTATCCTACTAACCCAACAAATGGTTTATGAGAGCAACGAATTACTCGAGAAAAATCCATATTCGATCCAATCCCCATGACTTATACAGAGTTATATTGAGAGCTTTATCATAATCACTTGATTACCCCCAACCGTGTGGAGCCGCCCAAGCCACCTTATCCGAAGTGGTATGATCCTACAGCTCATTGTGACTACCACTATGGAATTGTTGGCCATTCCACTAAAAGTTGCACTGTTTTGAAACATAAGGTGCAATGGTTGATCAAGGATGGAATGATAAGTTTCGATCAAGGAGGAGCAACGACACCTAATGTTAGTGGCAATCCATTGCGTAATCACAATGTCAATACTCTGAGTGAAAATCAATAACACATTGATCCGAAAAGGCCTAGAGAGCTGCAATGAATCAGGGGGTAAGATATGAATAAAAATTCTCCACCCGATTACATAGGGGCCTAATTTTGGAGAATAAAGATATGACCGGTTAGAAGTTTCTTGTCATTTTAGGATTTCTTTTAGAGTAATGTTAGGATTTCTTTTAGGCAATAGGATTTCATTTGTTATCATTTTAATAAAAAGGCAAGTTAATGCATTTCATTACATTTTTCTTTCATTCAATCATTGTTCCATTCTTTGTTACCTTTCAAAAATTTTCATTCCCATTCTTAAATTCCAAATGATGAATGTTTGGACAAGGATAACAATAATTTTAAGGATTTAATTTTAAGAACTCATTCACATTGATCTGATGAGATTATTTGAAAAAAGTAAGCTGATGTGAAATTAGTATATCTTGAAGATGTGCAGTCATTCATAAAGATCCATGAGCTTGTTTTGGTTCAATAGATGAAGTTCAAGGAAAGCATTCATATTTGAAATGAAAAATCACCATCTTTCTTTTACCATTCGAAAAATCATTCATTGCTACTCCTTGAGTCTATTGTGATTTTTTTTCTAAAGAACCTTGACCAAGGATTACCCTCCACATTATGGGGTATTTTGTTAAAAGAAAAAGAGACAAAAGATCATAAAAGGTCTCAAAGAGAGAAAGCAAAGCAAAATGAAGGAAAGAGAGAAAAGAAATGAATGCCATACATGATTTGGGGTAAAGTAATGAGAATCTTTTTGTGAGGAATGAGATGAAAAAGGAAAAATTAGTGAAATAAAGTGGAAAAGGGTAAAACACCAAGTTATTTCAAATGATGAGAAGTGATCTTTTAGTTTTAAACCCTTTAAACACATATTTTGAGGGTATTTTTTCCATTTCTTTCATCACCCCTTACCATGGCCTACATTACAACCTTTAAAACTCCATTTGGATCAAATGTGAGTGCTCGAATTGAATGATCATATATTAGACTAAGGTATGCTCGTGATAGAATGACAGAATTATGCTCTGTTGCTCTAGAGATTGATAGGGTAGAGCTATCAATAATGGGTGAAAGAATGAAAAATGAAAAAAAGGAAAAAAGAAATAAAAGATGAAAAAAAAATCTTTAAACTGAGAGTTGGATAAACAGTTCACATGAAGAAAGGTCAAAGACATCTGAAGATCCTTCAAAGTTAGGGCAAAGATCAATAAGCTCAAAAATGATATCAAAAGTCAATGAAATGAGTTTTTGAAAAAGAATCCTAGATTAATGTTCAGAATTGTCTGAATATTCATTGTTTGGATATACCATTCATCCTAATGACATGCATCCAACTTGTTTCTTTCCCTATTTGTTTTGTACCAAACTCGTTCCTCATTGATTACCTTTTCTATGATTCACCTTGTGTTCTTTAATTGTTCTATCCCCAGAATAAATAAATAAAAATGTATGATTGCATTGTATTTGTCATGATTTGAAAATGATGATGAATGAATAACAATGTGCATAAAAGAGTCTTGCATTCTTTTGAAAAGAAATTCAAGATGATAGGGGGTAACAAAATGAAAAGATGGTAGAAATCTAAAAAAGATGATTTGAAAGGACACATGATGTCACCAAATAAGGAATATAATGATGGATTGGTCAATAAAATGAATAGGAGGTAAATTTTGAAAAAAGTGGTATTTTCAAGTGATGAATATGGGGATGAATTGATCAACATAACCTGTGAGTTATTATGAAAATAGTATGGGGCAATGGACGAAATTGATACTAAAAAGCCCATGAACGATGACCAAGTGATAGATGATGAAATTTGTTCTAAAATGGCTAGTACTAAGAAGCCCATGAACGATGATCAAGTGATGGGGGATGAAATTTGTACTAAGAAGCTTATGAGCAATGATCAAGTGATAGAAGACAGAACTTATTCTAAGATGACTAGTGCTAAGAAACTCAAAATGATGGAGTCTTAAGAGCCATATTACCACAGTTATTCAGGATTTCATGACATTGTTGACGTCTGCATTACATGCATCATGTAAGCATCATTGTTTAAATAGTACATGCACATAATTTGATGAATTAAAACTTAGTTTGAACATGCATGGCATTATGAGAATCAAGGTTGTTGCATTTGCATCTTTGATCATGACATTTATTCATGCAAAATTTTGGGTCACCTAAAAAGAAATTGTGAACTTTTTTATGAAAATCTTTGAATTTCGAATGAGAGTCTTTAAATTTCAAAGAAGAATCTTTGAGTTTCAAAATAAGAATCTTTGATGTGAAACCCTAAAGTTTATTGAATGTAAATCTTCAAACTAGAATAAAACGTTTTGAACTTTTGGATGTGAATCTCTAAAATTCAAATGAAAAGCTTTGAACTCAACTTTTGGATGCGAATCTCTAAAATTTTGAGTAAGAACCTTTGAACTTAGAGGTGAAACTCTAAGTGAGCCTTTGAACTCGAATGAAAAGCTTTAAACTTCTGGATGCGAATCTCCAAAATTCAAATGAGACTCTTTGAATATGGATGCGAGTCATATAATTTATGAATGTGAATCTTAAGATCTTGCAAAATTGAATTCTTGTGAAACTAAAATTTTAAAAATCAAATTTCAGTGAATTCTTGTGAAGTTGAAAAGTTCTTGTGAATCTGAACCTTTGATTTTTGAACTCAAATTGTGAATCTTTGAGTTTTCAATCAGACATGATCTATGACTCGTCTGGTTATGATTATCAATGAGCCATTTATTTTTCTAAAGTTCTATTGCTTCTATTTAGAGGAGCCATTTATTTTTCCAAACTGTTGCCTTTATTCAGAGGAGCCATTTATTTTTCCAAAGTTCTGTTGCCTCTATTCGGAGGAGCTATTTATTTTACAAAGTTCTGTTGCCTCTATTCAAAAGAGCCATTTATTTTCCAATGTTCTATTGCCTCTATTCAGAGGAATAATTTATTTTTCCAAAGTCGTGTTTATTGCCTCTGTTTAGAGGAGCTTTGTTTATCCAAAAAACAAAAAAAGAAAATAGGGAGCATGAATTTGTTAGGATAGTCATGTGCAGGGTGTATATGTCTTTGCACGATTCTTGTTGCATAGGAAATACGCAAAGAGGGGCAGTTGTAAACACCCAATTTGGTCTAGGCTCGGATCAATTGAGCCGAGTCTAAATGGGATAGAATGGCCCAATTTTAGTTTTAATTTTATTTTTTTATTATTTATTATTATTTATTATTTTATTATTTTATTATTTTATTATTATTTTTATTATTATTTTTTTTGGTTTGAAATTGAGTTTTAATTTTATAAATTATTTTTATTTTTCATTTCCTTCTAGAAGATGGGGTGGTAGGATTGGACTGGGATTCATAATCTTGAATCTCAGTCAAATGAGAGTTGGCATTGATTAGAAATTCTTTTGATCAATGCTGATAAATATAGGCTTAAATAGAACCAAAAAAGACACGAAAATAGAGAGAAAAGAAGAAAACAAAAGCAAAAAAAGGGCTCTAAGGTGTTAGTAGTAATCATAGAATTTTTAGGAATTTTTTTGAATTTTTGGGTTTTTTTTTTTTGGAAAATTTTTAGAAAATTCCAAAATCTGATCAATTTTTTGACAAAATTTTTGGCTAACTTTGAATTTTTTGGTGAGATTCTCCAGTTTCTTACGTATTTTTCTAGATTCTAGTAGAACATTCAACCAAAATCTGAGTTCTTTTAGAGAGAAAGAGAAGAAAAAGAAAGGAAAAAAGAGAAGGAGGAAGAAGCATCTTCTAAAAAAACTAAGTTTCAACCTTATATACCAGCGTAAAACGACTTCGTTTTGGGTGTTAATAAATCCCCATGATCCACGTGTTTTTGCTTGGGTCGACCCCACCCAATCGCAACACGGGTTTGACCCGCATGCCAGCCCTCCCCTGAAGCCGAGCCGAGCCAAGCCATGCACTCCCGAGCCGTGTTTTTTGAGTCATTTTTCTTCTTCAAGCCGAGCCACTCTCAGCCGCAAGCCGAGCCGTTTCCTTTTTTTGGTATTTTTAATTTTACTTCTTTTTTAAATTATTTTTTTATGTGTTAGTTTATTTTATGAGTATTTTTGCATGATTTAATTAAATAAAAAATAATAAAATAAAATCTTGGAAATAAATATTATTTATCCAATGATGGAATTTATAGGAATTTCAAATAGTAAATTTCTATAAAATTCTTAAGTGAGAAATTTTGTTTAAATTTGTCCCAAATGGTGGAATAATTTAGATAAAGTTTCAATAACAATAATTAATATTTATTTTCAAACAAAAAAATGAAAAATGAAAAATATAAAAATTGTGGGAATTAGATACAAATTATCCAATGATGAGATTCTTAGAAATTTCAAATGGTAAATTCCTAAGAAATCTCTAGGTGAGAAATTTTCTCTAAATTTGTCCCAAATTGTGGAATAATTTAGATGAAAGTTTCAATAAAAGTAATTGTATTCTTTTTCCAAACAAAAAAATTTTTGGTTGAAAATATGTGACAATTATCCAAGGATGAGATTCTTAGAAATTTCAAATGGTAAATTTCTAATAAATCTCTAGGTGAGAAATTTTGTCTAAATTTGTCCCAAATGATGGAATAATTTAGATGAAATTTCAATAAAAATAATTGTCATATTATTTTCTTTCCAAAAAAAAAACAAAAAAAGGGAATTTCTAAATTGGCCCAAATGGTGGAAATTTTAGAAATTCAAAAGAGAAAATATTTCTAATTTGGCCCAAATGGTGGAATAATTATATTTATTTTCAACAAAAAAATGACAATAATAAAAAATAATAAATAAACCTTTTTCCGACGACGGAGCCTCTTCAAATAAACAAATGAGATTTTTGAATACTCTTGAGGTAAGGAAATATTGTTAAGAATTTTACTAGATTGATAGAAGAATCTTATAAATTATTTCCAATATTTAACATGAAATTTAAAAAATTTAGACTCCAAACCTTAGGATAAATTAGAAATAATATAGCACCATCCTTTGAATGGGCATGTGGGGGTGCTATAACCTTCCCAACATGTAACCGAACTCTCGAACCCTGTTCTGGTTAGTGACCTGAACCTATTCTTTTAAGGATCCTTGGTCAAGCTTAAGAGCTCCTTAAAAGGATAGATTCCTTAGGTGGCCAATCACACCTAAATAAAAAAGATTGGTGGCGACTCCATTCATTTGTTAAATTTAGCTATAGATTTTTAGATCTATATGTTATGACAGAGTTAATACAACTCTTAATGTGATTATTCCGACTATAGTTAGTATTATATAAGTAAAAATCATAGTGAAGTTCAAATAGTTATGACTATTTGAACAATTATCCATTTCAAATCACTATGATCTTTTTCTTTGTCATAAAACAATTGTTTCTATTCATACAAGTTTATTTGGAATAAAATAGTACTAATTTATAGTTCAAACAATCATGTCCATTTGAACTATTATCTATTTCAAATCATTATGACATTTTGTTTTGTTGTAAAACAATTGTTTTTATTCATACAAAATTATTCAAAATAAAATAATACTAATTTATTAATATTTCAAAAATTAATAGAGATTTAAAAACTAAATCTGTTTAGTTCAAATAGTTATGAATATTTAAATAGTTATTTATCTCGAATCATTATGATTGTCATAAAATAATTGTTTCTATTCATACAAGCTTATTCGGAGTAAAATATTGCTAAACTAATAATATTTTAAAAATTAATAAGTAGCAGATTTAAAAAATAAATGTGTTTGTTGAATCAGTTGAAATGGTTAAGACTATTAAAACAATTATCTATTTCAAATCATTCTGATCTTTTGCTTAGTCATAAAATAATTGTTTCAGTTCATACATGCTTATTCAAAATAAAATAATACTATTTTATTAACATTCAAAAAAATTAATAAGCAAGAAATGAAAAAAAAATAAATCTACTGAACAAGTTCCAATATTTATAATTATTTGTACAATTGTATATTTAAAATCGTTATGACCTTTTTTTTATAATAAAAAAAATTTTTAGTTCATAAAAGCTTCTCCAAAATACAATAATATTAGTTTATTAATATTTCAAAAATTGAGAAGTTGGAGATTTAAAAAATAAATCAATTTATTGAATCATTCCAAATAATTATGGCCATTTGAGCAATTATGTATTTTAAATCGTTATGAACTTTTGTTTTGTCATAAATCAATTGTTTTTCATCGTACAAGCATATTCAAAATAAAATAATATTAATTTATTTATATTTCAAAAATTAATAAGTAAGAGATTTAAAAAATAAGCATGTTTACCGAACTAGTTCAAATGGTTTTGACTATTTGAACAATTATATATTTCAAATTATTATAACCTTTTGTTTTGTCATAAAACAATTATTTATGTTCATACAAGTTTATTCGAAATAAAATAATACTAATCTAATAATATTATGAAAATTAATAACTAAGAGATTTAAAAAAAAAATTGATTGCTGAACCAATTCAAATAGTTAAGCTATATGAGTAATTATCTATTTCAAATTGTTATGACCTTTTCTTTTGTCGTAAAATAAATGTTTTTGTTAATATAAGTTTATTTGAAATAAAATAATATTGATTTATTAATATCTTGAAAATTAATAAGGGATTTAAAAAGTAAATATGTTAACCAAACTTGTTCAATTATTTATTTCAAATTGTTATAATCATTTATTTTGTCATAAAATAATTGTTTCAATTGATGTAGTCTTATTCAAAATAAAATAATGCTATATTTATTCATATTGTGAAAATTAATAAGTAACGGATTTAAAAAATGAATATGTTAGTCTAACTAGTGTAAATAGTTATGACTATTGAACAATTATCTATTTTAAATCGTTATAACCTTTTGTTTTGTCACAAAACAAATATTTCTGTTCATACAACCTTATTCAGAACATCATAATCTTAATTTATTAATATTTTAAAAATTAATAAGAGATTTAAAAACTATATTTGTTTATCGAAGAAGTTCAAATAATTATGACTATTTGAACAATTACCTATTTCAAATCGCTATAACTTTTTGTTTTGTCCTAAAATAATTTTTTTGTATTCATAAAAACTTATTTCAATTAAAATAATAAAAATTATTAATATTTAGACAATTAATAAGTAAAAGATTTTAAAAAATAAAATTACTTGCCAAATAAGTTCAAATATTTATGACTATTTGAACAATTATTTATTTCAAATCATTATGACTTTTTGTTTTGTCATAAAATAATTGTTTTTGTTCATACAAGCTTATTTGGATTAAAATAATATTAATTTATTACTATTTCAATAATTAATAAGTAAAATATTTTTAAAATGAATATGTTTACCGAACAAGTTCAAATAGTCATAACTATTTAAGTAATTATATATTTAAAATTGTGATGACTTTTTGTTTCATCATAAAACAATTGTATAAGTTCATATAGGTTTATTTAAAATAAAATAATACTAATTTATTAATATTCCAAAAATTATAGAGTAAGAGATTTAAAAAATGAATTTATTTCATAACGATTTGTAGTAGATGATTGTTCAAATAGTCATAATTATCTAAACTCGCTGGGTAACAAGAATTATTTTTTAAATCTATTACTTAGTAAATTTCAAAATATTAATAAATGTGTTTTATTTTATTCTAAATAAGATAGTATGAATTGAAAAAATTATTTTATGACAAAACGAAAGGTCATAACCATTTGAAATAGATAATTGCTCTTGTAATCTTAAATATTTGAACTGGTTTGACAAATAAAATTATTTTTTAAATCTCTTAGTTATTAATTTTTGAAATATTATTAGATTAGTATTATTTTATTTCGAATAAACTTGTATGAACAGAAATAATTATTTTATGATAGAACAAAAGGTTATAATAATTTGATATATACAATTGTTCAAATATTCATAACTATTTGAATTGGTTCAATAATTAAATTTATTTTTTAAATCTCTTATTTATTAATTTTTGAAAGATTAATGAACTAATATTATTTTATTCTGAATAAGCTTGTATGATCAAAAACAATTCTTTTATGACCAAATGAAAGGTAATAATGATTTGAAATAGATAATTGTTTAAATAGCCATAATTATTTGAATCGATTCAGTAAACAAATTTAGTTTTTAAATCATTTACTTGTTAATTTTTGAAATATTAATATATTAGTATTATTTTATTTTGAATAAGATTGTATGAACTCAAACAATTGTTTTATGACAAAACAAAATATCATAATGATTTGAAATAAACAATTGTTCAGATAGTCACAACTACTTGAATTTGTTCGTTAAACAGATTTATTGTTTTAAATCTCTTTCTTTTTTAATTTTTGGAATGTTAATAAATTAGTATTATCTTATTTCAAATAAGCTTTTATGAAGTGAAACAATTCTTTTATGACAAAACAAAAGGTTATAACAATTTGAAATAGATAATTATTCAAATAATCATCACTATTTGATCTAGTTTGGTAAACATATTTATTTTTAAAATTTTTTATTTATTAATTGTCAAAATATTAATAAATTAGTATTATTTTAATCTGAATAAGCTCGTATGAATAGAAACAATTGTTTTATAATAGAACAAAAAAGTCATAATGATTTGAAATAAATATTTGTTCAAATAGTCATAACTATTTAAATTGGTTTGATAAATAGATTTATTTTTTATATCTCTTTTTAATTTTTGAAATATTATCGTATTCCAAAAAAAATTGTATAAACAAAAACATTTATTTTATGATAAAACAAAAAGTTATAATGATATGAAATAAATTATTGTTCAAATAGTCATAATTATTTGAATTGATTAGGTAAAAAGAATTATTTTTTAAATTTCTTACTGACTAATTTTTGAAATATTAATATATTTTATTTATTTTATTTTGAATACGCTAGTATGAATTGAAAAAATTGTTTTTTGACAAAACAAAATGTCATAATGATTTGAAATAGATAATTGCTCATATAGTTTTAACTACTTAAACTAGTTTAGCAAACAAATTTATTTTTTAAATTTCTTAATTGTTAATTTTTGAAATATTATTAGATTAGTATTATTTTATTCTAAATAAACTTGTATGAATAGAAATAACTATTTTATGACAGAATAAAAGGTTATAATGATTTAAAATATACAGTTGTTCAAATAGTCATAACTATTTGAATTGATTTGGTAAATAGATTTATTTTTTAAATATCTTATTAATTTTTGAAAGATTAATAAATCAGTTTTATTTTATTTCGAATAAGCTTGTATGATAAAAAACAATTCTTTTATGTCTAAACAAAAGGTAATAACAATTTGAAATAGATTATTGTTGAAATAGCATAATTATTTAAATCAATTTGGTAAAAAGATTCACGTTTTAAATCACTTACTTATTATTTTTTAGAATATTAATAAATTAGTATTATTTTATTTCGAATAAGCTTGTATAAGCTAAAACAATTGTTTTATGACAAAACAAAAGGTCATGACAATTTTAAATAAACAATTTTCAAATAGTTGCAACTATTTAAATTTGTTCAATGAACATATTTATTTTTTTAAATCTCTTGCCTTTTAATTTTTAAAATATTAATAAATTAGTATTATTTTATTTTGAATAAGTTTATATGAGCTGAAACAATGCTTTTATGATAAAAAAATGATCAAAATTATTTGAAATAGATAATTATTCAAATAATCATGACTATTTGATTTGATTCAGCAAACATATTTATTTTTAAAATTTTTACTTGTTAATTTTCAAAATATTAATAAATTAGTATTATTTTAATCCGAATAAACTTGTATGAATAGAAATAATTATTTTATAAAAAAATAAAAAGTCAATTATTTGCAATAAATAATTGCTCAAATAGTCATAACTATTTGAACTAGTTTAATAAAAAGATTTAATTTTTAAATCTCTTATTAATTTTTGAAATATTAATAGATTACTATTATTTTATTTCAAACAAACTTATATATAAAAACATTTGTTTGATGACAAAACTAAAGGTCATAATGATTTGAAATAGATGGTTGTTCAAATATTCATAATTATTATAACTGCCTAGGTAAAAAGAATTATTTTTAAAATTTTTTACTTAATAATTTTTGAAATATTAATAAATTCATGGTATTTTATTCTGAATAAGCTAGTATAAATTGAAAAAATTATTTTTTGACAAAAAAAAAAGTTATAACGATTTGAAATAGATAATTGTTCATCTAGTCTTAACTATTTAAGCTGGTTCAACAAATAGATTTATTTTTCAAATCTCTTAGTTATTAATTTTTAAAATATTATTATATTAATATTATTTTGTTCTAAAAAAACTTTTATGAATAGAAATAATTGTTTTATGACAAAACAAAAAGGTATAATGATTTGAAATGTATAACTATTCAAATAGTCATAACTATTTGAATTGGTTAGGTAAATAGATTTATCTTTTAAATCTCTCACTAATTAATTCTTCAAAGTTTGATAAATTAGTTTTATTTTATTCTGAATAAGCTTGTATGATCAAAAACAATTCTTTTATGTTTAGATAAACAGTAATAATGATTTGAAATAGATAATTGTTGAAATAGCCATAATTATTTGAATTGATTCGGTAAATAGATTCATGTTTGAAATCACTTACTTATTAATTTTTAAACTATTAATAAATTAGTATTATCATATTTCAAATAAAACTTGCATGAACTGAAATAATTATTTTATGACAAAACAAAAGGTCATAACAATTTTAAATAAATAGTCATTCAAATAGTCACAACTATTTGAAATTATTCAATAAACAGAGTTATTTTTTCAAATCTCTTGCTTATTAATTTTTTTAATGTTTATAAATTAGGATTATTTTATTCCAAATAAACTTATATGATTTAAAACAAATATTTTATGACTAAACAAAAGGTTAGAAAAATTTTAAATAGATAATTATTCTAATAGTTTTAACTATTTGAATTGGTTCTACTAACATATTTAGTTTAAAATTTTTTTACTTATTAATTGTCAAAATATTAATAAATTAGTATTATTTTAATATGAATAAGCCTGTATGAATCAAAACAATTGTTTTGTAATAGGACAAAAAGTCATAATGATTTGAAATAAATAATTATTCAAATAGTCATAACTATTTGAACTGGTTTAGTAAATAGATTTATTTTTAAAACCACTTATTAATTTTTAAAATATTAATAAATTAGTATTATTTTATTCTAAGCAAACTTATATGAACAAAAACATTTGTTTTATGACAAAACAAAAAGTCATAACGATTTGAAATAAATGATTGTTCAAATATTCATAATTATTTGAACTGTTTTGATAAAATGAATTATTTTTAAATCTCTTACTTATTAATTTTTGAAATATTAATAAATTCATTTTGTCTTATTCTAAATAAGCTAGTATGAATTGAAAATTTGTTTTATGACAAAACAAAAGGTTAACGATTTGAAATAGACAATTATTGATATAGTCTTAACTATTTGAACTAGTTTGGTAAATAAATTTATTATTTAAATCTCTTAGTTATTAATTTTCAAAATATTATTGGTTTAGTATTATTTTATTTTGAATAAACTTGTATGAATAGAAATAATTATTTTATGATATAATAAAAAATTATAATGATTTGGAATATATAATTGTTCAAATAGTAATAACATTTTGAACTAGTTTGGTAAATAAATTTATTTTTTAAATCTCTTACTTATTAATTGATTGAATTGATTTAGTAAACAGATTCATGTTTTAAATCACTTATTAATTTTTAAAATATTAATAAATTAGTATTATTTTATTTCAAATAAACTTGTATGAACTAGAAGAATTGTTTTATGGCAAAACAAAAGGTCATAACGATTTTAAATAGATAATTGTTCAAATAGTTGCAACTATTTGAATTTGTTCGATAAATATATTTATTTTTTAAATCTTTTACTTAGTAATTTTTGAAATATTAATAAATTCATTTTATTTAATTCCAAATGAGCTAGTATGAATTGAAAAAATTGTTTTATGACAAAACAAAAGGTTATAACAATTTGAAATAGATAATTGTTCATACAGTCTTAATTATTTGAATTGGTTTGGCAAATAAATTTATTTTTTAAATCTCTTAGTTATTAATTTTTAGAATATTATTAGATTAGTATTATTTTATTTTGAATAAACTTGTATGAATAGAAAGAATTATTTTATGACAAAACAAAAGGTTATAACGATTTGAAATATACAATTGTTCAAATAGTCATAACTTTTTGAACTAGTTCAATAAATAGATTTTTTTAAATATCTTTTTTTTGAAAGATTAATAAATTAGTATTATTTTATTCCTAATAATCTTGTATGATAAAAACAATTATTTTATGACCAAACAAAAGGTAATAATGATTTGAAATAGGTAATTGTTGAAATAGCCATAATTATTCGAACGAATTTAGTAAATAGATTCACATTTTGCATCACTTATTAACTTTTAGAATATTAATTAATTAGTATTATTTAATTTTGAATAAGCTTGTATAAACTAAAACAATTGTTTTATGACAAAACAAAAGGTCGTAATGATTTTAAAAAGACAATTGTTCAAATAGTCACAACTATTTGAATTTGTTCAATAAAGAGATTTATTTTTTTCAAATCTCTTATTAATTTTTCAAATGTTAATAAATTAGGATTATTTTTTCTTAAATAAGCTTGTCTGATATGATACAAATATTTTATGACTAAATAAAAGGATAGAATGACTTAAAATTAATAATTATTCTAATAGTTTTAACTATTTGAACTGGTTCGACAAATACATTTAGTTTTTAGATCTCTTAATAATTTTTGGAATATTATTAAATTAGTATTATTTTTAACCAAATAAGCTTGCATGATTAGAAACATTTGTTTTATAACAAAATAAAGATCATAACGATTTGAGATTGATAATTGTCCAAATAGTAATAATTATTTCAACTAGTTCAGTAAACATATTTATTTTTTTAATCCTTCTTTATTAATTTTCAAAATATTAATAAATTAGTATTGTTTTATTTTAAATAAACTTGTATGATAAAAAAACAATTGTTTTATGACAAAATAGAATGTAATAACGATTTGAAATAAATAATTGTTCAAATGGCCATAATTATTTTAACTAATTTTGTAAAAAAATTTATTTCTTAAATCTCTTACTTATTAATTTTAGAAGTATGAAAAAATTAATATTATTTTATTCGATATAAGCTTGCATTAACTAAAACAATTGTTTCATGGTAAAACAAAAGGTTATAACAATTTTAAATAGACAATTATTCAAAAAGTAATAACTATGTGAACTTGTTCGGTAAACAGAGTTACTCTTTTAAATCTCTTACGTATTAATTTTCCAAATGTTAATAAATTAGCATTAAATTGTTCTGAATAAGTTTGTATGAACTAAAACAATTATTTTATGAATAACCAAAAGGTTAGAATGATTTGAAGTAGACGATTGTTTTAATATTCTTAACTATTTGAATGGGTTTAATAAACAAATTTATTTTTCAAATTTGTTACTTATTAATTTTTGAAATATTATTAAATTAGTATTATTTTAATTTGAATAAGCTTGTGCAAACAAAATAATTATTTTATAACAAAATAAAAAGGTTATAATGATTTGAAATAGACAATCATTCACATAGTCTTAACTATTTGAACTAGTTCAGCAATCAAATTTATTTTTAAATTTCTTAGCTATTTAGTTTCAGAATATTATTAAATTAGATTACTTTATTTCGAATAAAATAGTATGAACAGAAACAATTGTTTTATAACAACATAAAAGGTTGTAATGATTTAAAATAGATAATTATTCAAACAGTCAGAACTATTTGAAGTAGTTTGGTAAACAGATTTACTTTTTAATCTCTTTTTGATTTTTCTTTTAAATATTAATATATTAGTATTATTTTATTTTGAACAAACTTATACAAACAAAAGAAATTGTTTTATGACACAATAAAAATAATAACAATTTTAAATAGATAACAATTCAAATAGTTATAATTATTTGAACTAGTTTAATAAATAAAATTATTTTTTAAATCTCTTACATATAAATATTTGAAGTATTAATAAATTAGTTTTATTTTATTCCAAATAAGTTTGTATGAGTTGAAATAATTATTTTATGACAAAACAAAGGTCATAAGATTTGAAATATATAATTGTTCATGTAGTCTTAACTGTTTGAACTGGTTAGGCAAACAGATTTATTTTTTTAAATCTCTTAGTTATTAATTTTTAGAATATTATTAAATTAGTATTATTTTATTCCAACTAAACTTGTATGAATAGAAACAATTATTTTGTGATAAAACAAAAGATAACAATTTGAAATAGATAATTGTTTAAATAGTCATAACTATTTAAACTGGTTTGGTAAACATATATTTTTTTTAAATCTCTTACTTATTAATTCTTGAAATATTAATAAATTAGTATTATTTTATTCTGAAACAAGATTGTATGTTGAAAAAAAATTGTTTTTTGACAAAACAAATGGTAATAACAATTTAAGATAAATAACTATTTAAATGGCCATAGTTCTTTAAGCTGATTCGATAAACTAATTTATTTTCTAAATCTCTTATATATTAATTTTTGAAATATTAAGAAAGTAGTATTATTTTATTTTGGATAAGCTTTTATGAACTGAAATAATTATTTTATGACAAAACAAAAGGTTATAACGATTATAAATAGATAATTGTTCAAATAGTCCTAACCATTTGAACTTGTTCGGTAAATAGATTTATTGTTTTAAATCTCTTACTTATTAAAATTTTGAATGTTAATAAATTAGTATTATTTTATTTTGAATAAGCTTGTATGATTTGAAACAATTATTTTATGACTAAATAAAAGGTTAAAATGATTCAAAATAGATAATTATTCTAATAGTATTAAGTATTTGAAGTGGTTCAGCAAACACATTTATTTTTTAAATCTCTTTCTTATTAATTTTTGGAATATTATTAAATTAGTATTACTTTTAACCGAACAAGATTATATGATCAAAAACAATTGTTTTATGATAAAACAAAGATCATAACAATTTGAAATTAATAATTATTCAAATAGTTAAAACGATTTAAACTGGTTCTGAAAACAGCTTTAGATTTTAAATCTCTTGCTTATTAATTTTCAAAATATTAATAAATTATATTATTTTATTTCAGATAAGCTTTTATGAATTGAAATAGTTGCTTTATTACAAAATAAATGGTCATAATGATCTTACACAGATAATTGTTTAGATAGTAATAACTAATTGAACTTGCTTAGTAAACAAATTTTTTTTTTTTAAATCTCTTGTTTATTAATTTTTCAAATGTTCATAAATTAGTATTATTTTATTTTAAATAAGCTTGTATGAACTGAAATAATTATTTTATGACTAAATAATAGGTCAGAACAAGTTGAAATATATAATTGTTCTAATAGTCATAACTATTTGAATTGATTCATTAAACACATTTATTTTTTAAATATTTTCGTATTAGTTTTTGAAATATTATTAAATTATTATTATTTTAATCTAAATAAGCCTATATAAAAAGAAACAATTGTTTTATGACAAAATAAAGATTGTAATGATTGAGATAGATTATTATTCAAATAGTCATAACTTTTTAAACTGATTCGATAAACAGATTTAGCTTTTAAATCTCTTATTATTTTTTAAAATATTAAGAAATTAGTATTATTTTATTTTGAATAATTTCGTATGAATAGAAATAATTGTTTTATGACAAACCAAAAGGTCATAATGATTTCAAATCGATAATTGTTCAAATGGTTATGATTATTTGACATTGTTCAGTAAACATATTTATTCTTTAAATCTCTTACCTATTAATTTTTATAATACTAATAAATTAGTTTTATTTTGTTCCAAATAAACTTGTATGAATAGCAAAACTGTTTGATGACAAAAGAAAAGATCATAACTATTTGAAATAAATAATGGTTCAAATAGTCATATCTATTTGAACTTATTTGGTAAACAGATTTATTTTTTAAATATTTTACTTATTAATTTTTGAAATATTAATAAATTAGTATTATTTTATTTTAAATAAGTTTGTATGAATAGAAACAATTGGTTTATGACAAAAAAAAAGTTAATAACTATTTGAAATATATAATTGTTCAAATAGTCATAACTATTTGAACGTGTTCAGAAAACATATTTATTTTTAAATATTTTACTTATTAATTTTTGAAATATTAATAAATTAGTATTATTTTATTCAAATAAGTTTGTATGAATAGAAACAATTGGTTTATGACAAAACAAAAGTTAATAACTATTTGAATAGATAATTGTTCAAATAGTCTTAACTATTTGAACGTGTTCAAAAAACAGATTTATTTTTAAAATTTTTGCTTATTAGTGTTTGGAATATTAATAAATTTTTTATTATTTTATCTGAAATAAGCTTGTATGAACAAAAATAATTGTTTTATGACAAAACAAAAGGTTATACCGATTTGAAATAGATAATTGTTCAAATACTCATAATTATTTAAACTTGTTCAGAAAATAGATTTATTTTTTAAATCTCTTACTCAATAATTTTTGGAATATTAATAAATTAATATATTTTATTTTGAATAAGCCTATATGACCTGATACAATTGTTTTATGATGAAACAAAAGGTCATAACAATTTGAAATAGATAATTTTTTAAATAGTATGGCTATTTGAACTTGTTCAAGAAACATATTTATTTTTAAAATCTTTTACTTATTAATCGTTAAAATATTAATAAATTAATATTATTTTAATTTGATTAAGCTTCTGTAAACAAAAACAATTGTTTTATGACAAAACAAAAAGACATAAAAATTTCAAATAAATAATTGTTTCAATAATCATAGCTATTTGAACTTATTTGTTAGATAGATTTATTTTTTTAAGTCTTTTACTTATTAATTGTTTGAATATTAATAAATTTGTATTATTTTATTTGAAATAAGCTTGTATTATCAGAAAAAATTATTTTATGATAAAACAAAAGATTATAGTGATTTGAAATGGATAATTTTCCAAATAGTTATAACAATTTGAATTGGTTCAGTAAGCAAATTAATTTTTTAAATCTCTTTTTTATTAAGTTTTGGATTACTAATAAATAAGAATTATGTTATTTCGAATAAGCTTGTACAAATAGAAACAACTGTTTTGTGAGGAAACAAAAGGTTATAGCTATTTGAAATAGATAATTGTTCAAATAGTCATAACTATTTGCACTTGTTAGGTCGACGTATTCATTTTTTAAATTCATTACTTATTAATTTTTAGAATATTAATAAATTAGCATTTATTTATTTTGAATAAGACTGTATGAACATAAACCTTTGTTTTATGCAAAACAAATGGTCAGAACAATTTGAAATAAATAATTATTCAAATAGTTATAACTAATTGAATTGGTTTGGTAAACATATTTATTTTTTAAATCTCTTATTAATTTTCAAAATATTAATAAATTAATATTATTTTATTTTGAACAAACTTATATGAACAAAAACAATTGTTTTATGACAAAACAAAAGGTCATAATATTTTGAAATAGATAATTATTCAAATAGTCATAATTATTTGAATTGGTTCAGTAAATAAAATTATTTTTTAAATCTCTTAATTATTAATTTTTGAAATATTAATAAATTATTTTATTTTATTCCAATATGATAATAAGAACTAAAAAAATGGTTTTGCTATAATGATTTAAAATAGATAATTGTTCATATAACTTTAACTATTTGAATTAGTTTGGCAAATAAATTTATTTTTTAAATCTCAATTATTAATTTTTAGAATATTATTAGATTAGTATTATTTTATTTTGAATAAGCTTGTATGAATAGAAATAAATGTTTTATGACAAAAAAAAGGTTATAACAATTTGAAATATATAATTGTTCAAATAATCATAACTATTTGATATAATTCGGTAAACAATTTTTTTTTAAAATCTCTTACTTATTAATGTTTGAAATATAAATAAATTAATATTATTTTATTTTGAATAAGATTGTATGATAAAAATATTTATTTTATGACAAAAAAAATGTAATAATAATTAGAAATAGATAATTATTCAAATGGCCATAATTATTTGAACTAATTAGGTAAATAGATTTATTTTTCAAATCTCTTACTTATTAACTTTTGAAATAGTAATAACTTAGTATTATTTTATTTCATAAAAGCTCGTATGAAGTAAAACAATTATTTTATGATAGAAAAATAGGTCATAATGATTTTAAATAGACAACTATTCAAATAGTCATAATTATTTGAATTTATTCAGTAAATAGATTTATTTTTTTAAATCTCTTGCTTATTAATTTTTTGAATGTTAATAAATTAATATTATTTTTTTTAAAATAAGCTTGTATGAATTGAAACAATTGTTTTATGACCAAACAAAAGGTCAAAATGATTTGAAATAGATAATTGTTCTAATACTCTTCATTCTTTGAATCGGTTCGATAAATAAATTTATTTTTTAAATCTATTATTGATTTTTGAAATATTATTAAATTAGCATTATTTTAATTCGAATAAGTTTGTACAAGCAGAAACAATTGTTTTATGACAAAATAAAAGGTAATAATGATTTAAAATAAGTAATATTTCATATAGCCTGAACTATTTGAACTAGTTTGGTAAACAAAATAATTTTTAATTCTTTTAGTTATTAATTTTTTTATATTATTAAATTAGTATTATTTTATTCCAAATAAGATTGTATGAACAGAAATAATTATTTTATAACAAAACAAAATGTTATAACAATTTGAAATAAATAATTGTTCAAATAGTCAGAACTATTTGAATTGATTTGGTAAACAGATTTACATGTTAAATCTCTTACTTATTAATTTTTTAAATATTAATATTTTGGTATTATTTATTTTGAACAAATTTATATGAACAAAAGCAATTATTTTATGACAAAATAAAAGTAAGAACGATCTGAAATAGATAATTGTTGAAATAGTTATAATTATTTGAACTAGTTAGTAAAAGGAATTATTTTTTTAAATCTCTTACTTATAAATTTTTGAAATATTAATAAATTAGTTTTATTTTATTTTGAACAAGCTTGTATGAAATGAAACAAATGTTTTTTAACAAAACAAAAGATCATAATGGTTTGAACTAAATAATTGTTCATATAGTATTAACTGTTCGAACTCTTCGGCAAAGTAATTTATTTTTTAAATCTCTTACTTATTAATTTTCACAATATTAATAAATTAATATTATTTTATTTTGAACAAATTTATATGAATAAAAACATTTGTTTTATGACAAAACAAAAGGTCATAATGTTTTGAAATAGATAATTATTCAAATAGTCATAATTATTTGATTTAGTTTAGTAAATAGAATTAATTTTCAAATCTCTTACTTATTAATTTTTGAAATATTAATAAATTGTTTTATTTTATTCCAAATATGTTAGTAAGAACTAAGGAAATTATTTTACTTCAAAACAAAAGGTCATAATGATTTGAAATAGATAATTGTTCATATAACTTTAACTATTTGAATTAGTTCGGTAAACAAATTTGTTTTTTAAATCTCAACTATTAATTTTTAAAATATTATTATATTAGTATTATTTTATTCTGAATAAGCTTGTATGAACAGAAATAATTGTTTTATGATGAAACAAAAGGTTACAATGATTTGAAATATATAATTATTCAATTTGTCATAACTATTTGTTGTGGTTCGGTAAATAATTTTTATTTTTTAAATCTCTTACTTATTAATGTTTGAAATATAAATAAATTAATATTCTTTTATTCTAAATAAGCTTGTATGATAAAAAATATTTGTTTTATGACAAAATAAAAAGTAATAACAATTAGAAATAGATAATTATTCAAATGACCATAGTTATTTGAACTAATTAGGTAAATAGATTTATTTTTCAAATCTCTTACTTATTAATTTTTGAAATAGTAATAACTTAGTATTATTTTATTTCAAAACACTTGTATAAACTAAAACAATTATTTTATGATAAAAGAAGGTCATAATGATTTTAAATAGACAATTGTTCAAATAGTCATAACTATTTGAATTTGTTCAGTATATATATTTATTTTTTTAAATATCTTGCTTATTAATTTTTTGAAGGTTAATAAATTAGTATTATTTTATTTCGAATAAGCTTATATGAACTGAAACAATTGTTTTATGACTAAACAAAAGGTTAAAATGATTTGAAATATATAATTGTTCTAATAGTCTTGATTCTTTGAACTGGTTTGATAAACAAATTTATTTTTTAAATCTATTATTGATTTTAAAAATATTATTAAATTAGTATTATTTTAATTCAAATAAGTTTGTACGAACAAAAATAATTGTTTTATGACAAAATAAAAGGTAATAATGATTTGAAATAGTAATCATTCATATAACCTTAATTATTTGAATTGGTTTGGCAAACAAAATAATTTTTAATTCTCTTAGTTATTAATTTTTTTGATATTATTAAATTAGTATTATTTTATTCCAAGTAAGTTTATATGAACAAAAACAATTGTTTTATGACAAAATAAAATGTTATGACAATTTGAAATAGATAATTATTCAAATAGTCAAAACTATTTGAATTGGTTTGGTGACCAGATTTACTCGTTAAATCTCTTACTTATTAATTTTCTAAATATTATTATTTTATTTTGAACAAACTTATATGAACAAAAACAATTATTTTATGACAAAGTAAAAGTAAGAACGATTTGAAATAGATAATTATTTGACCTAGTTCAGTAAAAAGAATTATTTTTTAAATCTGTTATAAATTTTTGAAATATTAATAAATAAGTTTTATTTTATTTCGAACAAGCTTGTATGAACTAAAACAATTATTTTTGACAAAACAAAAGATCATAATGATTTGAAATAAATAACTATTCATATAATCTTAACTATTTGAACTATTCAGCAAATAGATTTATTTTTTAAATCTCTTAGTTATTAATTTTTAGAATATTATTAAATAAGTATTATTTTATTTTGAATAAGCTTGTATGAACTGAGATAATTATTTTATAACAGAATAAAAGGCTATAACAATTTGAAATAGATAATTATTCAGATAGGAACTAGTTCAGTAAATAGATTATTTTTTAAATTTGCTATTTATTAATTATTGAAATATTAACAAATTAATAAGCTTTTATTAATTGAAATGATTGTTTTATAACAGAACAAAATGTTATAACGATTTGAAATAGATAATTGTTCGAATAGGAACTGGTTCGGTAAACAAATTTATTTTTAAATCTCCTACTTTTTAATTTTTAAAATATTAATAAATTAATATTGTTTTATTTCGAATAGACTTGTATGATGAAAAGCAATTGTTTCATTACAAAACGAAAGTTCATAATGATTTGAAATAGATAATTCTTCAAATGGCCATAATTAGTTGAACTGATTCAATAAATTGATTTATTTTTTAAATCTCTAACTCATCAATTTTAGAAATATTAATAAAAGTAATATTATTTTATTTTGGATAAGCTTTTATGAATTTAAACAATTGTTTTATGATAAAACAGAAGGTCATAATGATATTAAATGGATAATTGTTCAAATAGTTATAACTTTTCAAACTTATTCAATAAACAAATTTATTTTTTTTAAATTTCCTAGTTATTAATTTTTTAAAAGTTAATAAATTAGTATTATTTTATGACTACACAAAAGGTGAGAATGATTTGAAATAGATAATTGTTTAATAGTCTTAACTATTTGAGCTTATTTGGTAAACACATTTATTTTTTAAATCTCTTACTTATTAATTTTTAGAATATTATTAATTTAGCAATGTTTTACTCCAAGTGAACTTGTATGAACAGAAATAATTATTTTATGACAACAAAGATCATAATTATTTGAGATAGATAATTGTTCAAATAGTCATAACTAATTTAAACTAGTTTGGTAAACATATTTTATTTTTTAAATCTCTTATTAATTTTTGAAATATTAATAAATTAGTATTATTTTATTCTGAATAATTTTGCATGAATAAAAACAATTATTTTACAACAAAAAAAATGTTGTAACAATTTGAAATAGATAATAGTTTAAACGAACATGACTATTTGAACTTGTTCGATAAATAGATTTATTTTTTAAATCTCCAACTTAATAATTTTTAGAATATTAATAAATTAGTATTATTTTATTCTGACTAAACTTGTATGAATTGAAACAATTGCTTTATGACAAAACAAAAGATCATAACGATTTGAAATAAATAATTTTTCAAATAGTCATAACTATTTGAACTTATTCGATAAACAAATTTATTTTTAAAATCTTTTACTTATTAATTTTTGGAATATTAATAAATTAGTATTATTTTATTTTGAACATGCTTGTATGATCAGAAACAAATGGTTTATGGCAAAACAAAACGACATAATGATTTGAAATAGATAATTGTTCAAATAATCATAACTAATTAATTGTGTTTAGAAAACATATTTATTTTTTAAATTCTTACTTATTAATTTCAAAATATTAATAAATTTATATTATTTTATTTGAAATAAGCTTGAATGAATAGAACCCATTATTTTATGACAAAACAAAAGGCTATAATGTTTTGAAATAGATAATTGTTCAGATAGTCGAACTATTTGAATTGTTTGGTAAACAAATTCATTTTTTAATTCACTTACTCATTAATTTTTGAAATATTAATAAATTAGTATTATTTTATTTTGAATAAACTTATATGAATTGAACAATTATTTTATTACAAAACAAAAGGTCATAATTATTTAAAATAGATAATTATTCAAAGAGTCATCACTATTTGAACTTGTTTGGTAAACAAATTTATTTTTTAAATCTTTTTGTTTTTAATTATCGAAATATTAATAAATTAAAATTATTTTAATTCGAATAAGCTTGTATGAATAGAAACAATTATTTCATAATAAAACAAAAAGTCATAACAATTTGAAATAAATAATTGTTGAAATAGTCAAAATGATTTGAAATTGTTTGGTAAATAGATTTATTTTTTAAATCTTTTACTTATTAATTGTCTCAATATTAATAAATCCGTATTATTTTATTCAAAATAAGCTTGTATGAATAGAAAAAATTATTTTATAACAAAACAAAAGGTTATAGCAATTTGAAATAGATAATTGTTGAAATAGTCATAATTATTTAAACTTATTCGATAAACAGATTCATTTTTTAAATTTCTTAATTATTAATTTTTGAAATATTAATAAATTAGTATTATTTTATTTTGAATAAGCTTTTATGAATTGAAATAATTCTTCTATGACAAAACAAAAGGTCAAAACGATTTGAAATAGATAATTTTTCAAATAATCATGACTATTTGATCTAGTTCGATAAACATATTTATTTTTTAAACTTTTTACTTATGAATTGTCAAAATATTAACAAATTTGTATTATTTAATCTGAGTAAACTTTTATGAATAGAAACAATTATTTTATAACAAAACAAAAAGTCAAAATGATTTGAAATAAATAATTACTCAAATAGTCATAACTATTTGAATTGGTTTGATAAACAACTTTATTTTTTCAATCTCTTATTAATTTTTTAAATATTAATAGATTAGTAATATTTTACTTTGAACAAAACATTTATTTTATGACAAAAGAAAAGGTCATAACGATTTGAAATAGATAATTATTCGAATAGTCATAATTATTTGAACTGGTTAAGTAAACATAATTATTTTTTAATCTCTTATTAATTTTTGAAAAATTAATAAATTTGTTTTATTTTATTTCATATAAGCTACTATGAATTGAAAAAATTGTTTTATGATAAAACAAAGTCATAATGATTTGAAATAGATAATTGTTCTTATAGTCTTAACTATTTGAATTTGAGCTAATTTGGCAAACACATTTATTTTTAAATCTCTTAGTTATTAATTTTGGGAATATTATTAGATTAGTATTATTTTATTCCGAATAAGCTTGTATAAATAGAAATATTTGTTTTATGACAGAACAAAAGGTTATAACGATTTGAAGTATATAATTGTTCAAATAGTCATAACTATTTGAACTGATTCAATAAAACAGATATATTTTTTAAATCTCTTATTAAGTTTTGAAAGATTAATAAATTAGTATTATTTTATTTTGAACAAGCTTGTACGATAAAAAAACCATTGTTGAAAAGGTAATATTGATTTGATATAGATAATTATTTAAATGGCCATAATTATTTGAACTGATTTAGTAAACAGATTCACTTTTTAAATCACTTACTTATTAATTTTTAGAATATTAATAAATTATTATTATTTTATTTCAAACAAATTTGTATCAACTAAAACAATTATTTTAAGATGAAGCAGAAGGTTAAAATGATTTTAATATACAATTATTCAAATAGTCATAACTATTTGAATTTGTTTGATAAAAAGATTTATCTTTTTTAAATCTCTTACTTATTAATTTTTGAAATGTTAATAAATTAATATTATTTTATTTTGGATAAACTTTTATGAACTAAAATAATTTTTTTATGTCAAAACAAAAGGTCATAATGATTTTAAATAAATAATTGTTCAAATAATCAAAACTATTTGAACTTGTTCAGTAAATAGATTTATTTTTTCAAATCTCTTATTAATTTTCCAAATGTTAATAAATTGGGATTATTTGTTCTGCATAAGCTTGTATGATATGAAACAAATATTTTATGACTAAACAAAAGCTCAAAACGATTTGAAATAAATAATTATTGTAGTAGTTTTAACTACTTGAACTAATTTGGTAAACACATTTATTTTTTAAATGTCTTATTGATTTTTGAAATATTATTAAATTAATTTTATTTTTAACCAAATAAGCTTCTATGAGGAGAAAAAAATTATTTTATGATAAAACAAAGCTCATAAATGATTTGAAATTGATAATTATTCAAACAATCATAAGTATTTGAATTGGTTCAGTAAATAGATTTATTTTTTGAATTTTTGACTTAATTTTTGAAATATTAATAAATTAGTATTATTTTATTTCCAGTAAGCTTATATGATCAAAAATAATTGTTTTATGACAAAACAAGAAGTCATAATGATTTGAAATAGATAATTATTCAAAAAGCCATAATTATTTTGACTAATTCGGTAAACAGATTTATTTTAAAAATATCTTACTAATTAATTTTAGAAATATTAATAAATTAGTATTATTTTATTCTGTATAAACTTGTATTAACTAAAACAATTGTTTTAAGAGAAAAAAAAAGGTCATAATGATTTTGAATAGACAATTGTTCAAATAGTAATAACTATTTGAACTAGTTTGGTATACAAATTTAATTTTTTTAAATTTCTTTCTAACTAATTTTTTGAATGTTAATAATTAGTATTAATTTATTTTGAATAAGCTTGTATGAATGGAAAAAATTGTTTAATGACTAAACAAAAGGTCAGAACGATTTGAAATAGATAAAATAGATAATAGTTCTAATAGTCTTAAACATTTGAACTGGTTCAATAAACAAATTTATTTTTTAAATCTCTTACTTATTAATTATTGAAATATTATTAAATTAGTATTATTTTAATTCAAATAAGCTTGTATGAATAGAACAATTGTTTTATGACTAAACGAAAGTCGAAATGATTTGAAATTGATAATCATTCATATAGTCTTAACTATTTGAACTAGGTCAGCAATTAGATTTATATTTTAATTTTCTTGCCTATTAGGTTTTGAAATATTAGTAAATTAGTATTATTTTATTCTAAATAAATTAGTATGAATAGAACCAATTGTTTGATGACAAAACAAAAGGTTATAATGATTTGAAACAGATAATTATTCAAATAGTCAAAACTATTTGAAATGGATTAGTAAACAAATTTACATTTTCAATCTCTGATGGATTAATTTTTTGAATATTAATCAATTAGTATTATTTTATTTCAAACAAACTTATATGAACAAAAACAATTATTTTATGACAAAATAAAAAGTAATAACTATTTGGAATAGATAATTGTTCAAATAGTCATAACTATTTGAACTGATTCAATAAAACAGATATATTTTTTAAATATCTTATTAAGTTTTGAAAGATTAATAAATTAGTATTATTTTATTTTGAACAAGCTTGTATGATAAAAAAAAACCATTGTTGAAAAGGTAATATTGATTTGATATAGATAATTATTTAAATGGCCATAATTATTTGAACTGATTTGGTAAACAGATTCACTTTTTAAATCACTTACTTATTAATTTTTAGAATATTAATAAACTATTATTATTTTATTTCAAACAAACTTGTATCAACTAAAACAATTATTTTAAGATGAAGCAGAAGGTTATAATGATTTTAAATATACAATTATTCAAATAGTCATAACTATTTGAATTTGTTCGATAAAAAGATTTATCTTTTCTAAATCTCTTACTTATTAATTTTTGAAATGTTAATAAATTAATATTATTTTATTTTGGATAAACTTTTATGAACTGAAATAATTTTTTTATGTCAAAACAAAAGGTCATAATGATTTTAAATAAATAATTGTTCAAATAATCAAAACTATTTGAGCTTGTTCAGTAAATAGATTTATTTTTTCAAATCTCTTATTAATTTTCCAAATGTTAATAAATTGGGATTATTTGTTCTGCATAAGCTTGTATGATATGAAACAAATATTTTATGACTAAACAAAAGCTCAAAACGATTTGAAATAAATAATTATTGTACTAGTTTTAACTACTTGAACTAATTTGGTAAACACATTTATTTTTTAAATGTCTTACTTATTGATTTTTGAAATATTATTAAATTAATTTTATTTTTAACCAAATAAGCTTCTATGAGGAGAAAAAATTATTTTATGATAAAACAAAGATCATAAATGATTTGAAATTGATAATTATTCAAACAATCATAAGTATTTGAATTGGTTTAGTAAATAGATTTATTTTTTGAATTTTTTACTTAATTTTTGAAATATTAATAAATTAGTATTATTTTATTTCCAGTAAGCTTATATGATCAAAAATAATTGTTTTATGACAAAATAAGAAGTCATAATGATTTGAAATAGATAATTATTCAAAAAGCCATAGTTATTTTGACTAATTCGGTAAACAGATTTATTTTTAAAATATCTTACCAATTAATTTTAGAAATATTAATAAATTAGTATTATTTTATTCCGTATAAACTTGTATTAATTGAAACAATTGTTTTAAGACAAAACAAAAGGTCATAATGATTTTGAATAGACAATTGATCAAATAGTAATAACTATTTTAACTTGTTCGATAAACATATTTAATTTTTTTAAATTTCTTTCTAACTAATTTTTTGAATGTTAATAAATTAGTATTAATTTATTTTGAATAAGCTTGTATGAATGGAAAAAATTGTTTAATGACTAAACAAAAGGTCAGAACGATTTGAAATAGATAAAATAGATAATAGTTCTAATAGTCTTAACCATTTGAACTGGTTCAATAAACAAATGTATTTTTTAAATCTCTTACTTATTAATTATTGAAATATTATTAAATTAGTATTATTTTAATTCAAATAAGCTTGTACGAATAGAACAATTGTTTTATGACTAAACAAAAGTCGCAATGATTTGAAATTGATAATCATTCATATAGTCTTAACTATTTGAACTAGGTCGGCAATTAGATTTATATTTTAATTTTCTTGGCTATTAAGTTTTGAAATATTATTAAATTAGTATTATTTTATTCTAAATAAAATAGTATGAATAGAACCAATTGTTTGATGACAAAACAACAGGTTATAATGATTTGAAATAGATAATTATTCAAATAGTCATAACTATTTGAAATGGATTAGTAAACAAATTTACATTTTAAATCTCTGATGGATTAATTTTCTGAATATTAATCAATTAGTATTATTTTATTTCAAACAAACTTATATGAACAAAAACAATTATTTGATGACAAAATAAAAAGTAATAACTATTTGGAATAGATAATTGTTCAAATAGTCATAACTATTTGAACTGATTCAATAAAACAGATATATTTTTTAAATCTCTTATTAAGTTTTGAAAGATTAATAAATTAGTATTATTTTATTTTGAACAAGCTTGTATGATAAAAAAAAAACCATTGTTGAAAAGGTAATATTGATTTGATATAGATAATTATTTAAATGGCCATAATTATTTGAACTGATTTGGTAAACAGATTCACTTTTTAAATCACTTACTTATTAATTTTTAGAATATTAATAAACTATTATTATTTTATTTCAAACAAACTTGTATCAACTAAAACAATTATTTTAAGATGAAGCAGAAGGTTATAATGATTTTAAATATACAATTATTCAAATAGTCATAACTATTTGAATTTGTTCGATAAAAAGATTTATCTTTTCTAAATCTCTTACTTATTAATTTTTGAAATGTTAATAAATTAATATTTTTTTTTGGATAAACTTTTATGAACTGAAATAATTTTTTTATGTCAAAACAAAAGGTCATAATGATTTTAAATAAATAATTGTTCAAATAATCAAAACTATTTGAACTTATTCAGTAAATAGATTTATTTTTTCAAATCTCTTATTAATTTTCCAAATGTTAATAAATTGGGATTATTTGTTCTGCATAAGCTTGTATGATATGAAACAAATATTTTATGACTAAACAAAAGCTCAAAACGATTTGAAATAAATAATTATTGTACTAGTTTTAACTACTTGAGCTAATTTGGTAAACACATTTATTTTTTAAATGTCTTACTTATTGATTTTTGAAATATTATTAAATTAATTTTATTTTTAACCAAATAAGCTTCTATGAGGAGAAAAAAACTATTTTATGATAAAACAAAGATCATAAATGATTTGAAATTGATAATTATTCAAACAATCATAAGTATTTGAATTGGTTCAGTAAATAAATTTATTTTTTGAATTTTTGACTTAATTTTTGAAATGTTAATAAATTAGTATTATTTTATTTCCAGTAAGCTTATATGATCAAAAATAATTTTTTTATGACAAAATAAGAAGTCATAATGATTTGAAATAGATAATTATTCAAAAAGCCATAGTTATTTTGACTAATTCGGTAAACAGATTTATTTTTAAAATATTTTACTAATTAATTTTAGAAATATTAATAAATTAGTATTATTTTATTCTGTATAAACTTGTATTAACTGAAACAATTGTTTTAAGACAAAACAAAAGGTTATAATGATTTTGAATAGACAATTGATCAAATAGTAATAACTACTTTAACTTGTTCGGTAAACAGATTTAATTTTTTTAAATTTCTTTCTAACTAATTTTTTGAATGTTAATAAATTAGTATTAATTTATTTTGAATAAGCTTGTATGAATGGAAAAAATTGTTTAATGACTAAACAAAAGGTCAGAACGATTTGAAATAGATAAAATAGATAATAGTTCTAATAGTCTTAACCATTTGAACTGGTTCAATAAACAAATTTATTTTTTAAATCTCTTACTTATTAATTATTGAAATATTATTAAATTAGTATTATTTTAATTCAAATAAGCTTGTACGAATAGAACAATTGTTTTATGACTAAACAAAAGTCGCAATGATTTGAAATTGATAATCATTCATATAGTCTTAACTATTTGAACTAGGTCGGCAATTAGATTTATATTTTAATTTTCTTGGCTATTAAGTTTTGAAATATTATTAAATTAGTATTATTTTATTCTAAATAAAATAGTATGAATAGAACCAATTGTTTGATGACAAAACAACAAGTTATAATGATTTGAAATAGATAATTATTCAAATAGTCATAACTATTTGAAATGGATTAGTAAACAAATTTACATTTTAAATCTCTGATGGATTAATTTTCTGAATATTAATCAATTAGTATTATTTTATTTCAGACAAACTTATATGAACAAAAACAATTATTTTATGACAAAATAAAAAGTAATAACTATTTGGAATAGATAATTGTTCAAATAGTCATAACTATTTGAACTGATTCAATAAAGAAGATATATTTTTTAAATCTCTTATTAAGCTTTGAAAGATTAATAAATTAGTATTATTTTATTTTGAACAAGCTTGTATGATAAAAAAAAAACCATTGTTGAAAAGGTAATATTGATTTGATATAGATAATTATTTAAATGGCCATAATTATTTGAACTGATTTGGTAAACATATTCACTTTTTAAATCACTTACTTATTAATTTTTAGAATATTAATAAATTATTATTATTTTATTTCAAACAAACTTGTATCAACTAAAACAATTATTTTAAGATGAAGCAGAAGGTTATAATGATTTTAAATATACAATCATTCAAATAGTCATAACTATTTGAATTTGTTCGATAAAAAGATTTATCTTTTCTAAATCTCTTACTTATTAATTTTTGAAATGTTAATAAATTAATATTATTTTATTTTGGATAAACTTTTATGAACTGAAATAATTTTTTTATGTCAAAACAAAAGGTCATAATGATTTTAAATAAATAATTGTTCAAATAATCAAAACTATTTGAACTTGTTCAGTAAATAGATTTATTTTTTCAAATCTCTTATTAATTTTCCAAATGTTAATAAATTGGGATTGTTTGTTCTGCATAAGCTTGTATGATATGAAACAAATATTTTATGACTAAACAAAAGCTCAAAACGATTTGAAATAAATAATTATTGTACTAGTTTTAACTACTTGAACTAATTTGGTAAACACATTTATTTTTTAAATGTCTTACTTATTGATTTTTGAAATATTATTAAATTAATTTTATTTTTAACCAAATAAGCTTCTATGAGGAGGAAAAAATTATTTTATGATAAAACAAAGATCATAAATGATTTGAAATTGATAATTATTCAAACAATCATAAGTATTTGAATTGGTTCAGTAAATAGATTTATTTTTTGAATTTTTGACTTAATTTTTGAAATATTAATAAATTAGTATTATTTTATTTTGGATAAGCTTTTATGAACTGCAACAATTGTTTTATGACAGAAAAAGGTGATAATGATTTTAAATCGATAATTGTTCAAATAGTCATAACTATTTGAACTTGTTCAGTAAACATATTTATTTTTTAAAATCTCTTACTTATTAATTTTTTGAATGTTAATAAATTAGTATTATTTTATTCCAAGTAAGCTTGTATGAATTGAAACAATTATTTTATGACTAAATAAAAGGTCAAATGGTTTAAAATAGATAATTATTCTAATAGTCTTAACTTTTTAAATTGATTCGGCAAACACATTTTTTTTTAAAATCTCTTATTAATTTATGAGATTTACTAAATTAGTATTATTTTTATACGAATAAGCTTGTATGATCATAACTAATTGTTTTATGACAAAAAAAATCATAACAATTTGAGATTGATAGTTGTTCAAATAATCATAACTAGTTGAACTGATTCGAAAAATAGCTTTAGTTTTTAAATCTTTTGCTTAATAATTTTTGAAATATTTATAAAGTAGTATTATTTTATTTCAGATAAAATTTTATGAACTAAAACAATTGTTTTATGACAAAACAAAAGGTCATAACAATTTTAAATAGATAATTGTTCAAATATTCATATCTATTTAAACTTGTTTGGCAAATGGATTTATTTTTTAAAATCTCTTGCTTATTAATTTTTCAAATGTTAGGAAATTAGTATTATTTTATTCTGAATAAGCTTGTATGAATTGAAATAATTATTTTATGACAAACAAAAGGTCAAAATTATTTGAAATATATAATTGTTATAATTGTCTTAACTGTTTGAACTGGTTCAGTAAACACATTTATTTTTTAAATCTTTTCTTATTCATTTTTAGAATATTATTAAATTTGTATTATTTTCATCTGAATAAGCTTGTATGAAAGAAACAATTATTTTATGACAAAATAAAGATCATCAAGTTTTAAGATAGATAACTGATCAAATAGCCATAACAATTTGAACCGGTTTGATAAACAGATTTAGTTTTTAAGTATCTTATTAATTTTCAAAATATTAATAAATCAATATTATTTTACTTTAAATAATTTTGTATGATCCAAAACAATTTTTTTATGACAAAACAAAAGGACATAACAATTTAAAATAGATAATTATTGAAAGAAAGATGAGTATTTGAACTTGTTCGATAAATAGATTTATTTTTAAAACTCCTACCTTTTAATTTTCAAAATATTATTCAAATAGTTATGACTGTTTGAACTTATTTGGTAAAAATATTTATTTTTAAAACTTTTACTTATTAATTGTCAAAATATTAATAAATTAATATTATTTTAATTCAAAGAAGCTTGTATGAATAAAAACAATTGTTTTACGACAAAACAAAAAGTCATAACGATTTGAAATAAATAATTATTCAAATAGCTATAACAATTTAAACTTATTTGGTAAATAGATTTATTTTTTAAACTTTTTTTATTAATAGTTTGAATATTAATAAATTTGTATTATTTTGACAAAACAAATGGTTATAGCGACTTGAAATAGATAATTGTTCAAATAGTCATAACTATTTGAACTTGTTTGTTAAATAGATTCATTTTTTAAATTTCTTACATATTAATTTTTGGAATATTAATAAATTAGAATTATGTTATTTCAAATAAGTTTGTACAAATAGAAACAATTTTTTTGTGATAAAACAAAATGTCATAAGGATTTGGAAAAGATAATTGTTCAAACATCACCACTATTTGCACTAGTCGGGCCAATAGATTCGTTTTTTAAATCCGTCAATTATTAATTTTTAGAATATTAATAAATTAGCATCACTTTATTCTAAATAAGACTACATGAACAAATATAATTGTTTTATGACAAAAAAAATTGTCATAATAATTTGAAATAAATAATTGTTTAAATAGTTATAACTATGGTAAACTGATTTATTTTTTAAATATCATACTTATTAATTTTCAAAATATTAATAAATTCATATTATTTTATTTTGAACAAACTTATACGAACAAAAACATTTGTTTTATGACAAAACAAAAGTTCATAATGATTTGAAATAAATAATTGCTTAAATAGTCATAATTATTTGAACTAGTTTAGCAAATAGAATTATTTTTTAATCTCTTACTTATTAATTTCTGAAATATTAATAAATTTATTTTATTTTATTATGAATAAGTTAGTAAGAACTAAAAAAAAATTGTTTTACAATAAAACAAGAAATCATAACAATTTGAAATACATAATTGTTCATATAGCCTTAAATATTTGAATTGATTTGGCAAACAAATCTATTTTTTGAATCTCATAGTTATTAATTTTCAAAATATTATTGGATTAGTATTATTGTATTCCGAATAAGCTTGTATGGACATAAATAATTGCTTTATGATAGAACAAAAGGATATAATGATTTGAAATATATAATTGTTCAAATAATCATAACTATTTGAATTGGTTTGGTAAATTGATTTCTTTTTTAAATCTCTTACTTATTATTTTTAAAATATTAATAAATTAATATTATTTTATTCTAAATAGGCTTGTATGATGAAAAACAATTGTTTTATGACAAAAGAAAAGTTCATAATGATTTGAAATAAATAAATGTTCAAATGCCATAATTATTTGAACTGATTCGATAAATTGATTTAATTTTAAATCCCTAACTTATCAATTTTTGAAATATTAATAAAGTAATATTATTTTATTTCGAATATGTTTTTATGAACTGAAACAATTGTTGTATGAAAAAAAAAAGGACTTAATGATTTTAAATAGATAATTGTTTAAACAGTCATAACTATTTGAACTTGTTTAATAAACAGATTTATTTTTTAAAATTTTTTGCTTATTAATTTTCTGAATGTTAATAACTTAGTATTATTTTATATCGAATAAGCAGGTATGAACTAAAATAATTATTTTATTACTAAACAAAAGATTAAAATGATTTAATATAGATAATTGTTTTAATAGTCTCAACTATTTGAACTAGTTCAACAAACACATTTATTTTTTAAATCTCTTATTAATTTTTAGAATATTATTAATTTAGCAATATTTTACTCCAAATAAGCTTGTATGAATAGAAACAATTGTTTTATGATAAAAGAAAGATCATAACAATTTAAGATAGATAATTGTTCAAATAGTCATAGCTATTTGAACTGGTTCAATAAACAGATTTAGTTTTTAAATCTCTTATTAATTTTTGAAATATTTATAAATTAATATTATTTTATTTTGAATAATTTTTGTATGAATAGAAATAATTGTTTTATGATAAAACAAATTATTATAATGATTTGAAATAAATAATTGTTCAAATAGTCATAACTATTTAAATTCGCATTGTAAGTAGATTTATTTTTTTAAATCTTTTACTTATTAATTTTTGAAATATTAATAAATTAGTATTATTTTATTCTGAATAAGCTTGTTTTAACAGAAACAATTGATTTATGACAAAACAAAAGGTCATAACAATTTCAAATAAATAATTGTTCAAATATTCATAACTATTTAATTGTGTTCAGAAAATATATTTATTTTTAAAATTTTTACTTATTAATTTTTAGAATATTAATAAATTTATATTATTTTATTTGAAATTAGAATTTTAATAAAGTAGTATTATTTTATTTTGAATAAATTTGTATGAAAGGGAATAATTATTTTATGCCGAAATAAAAAGGTCATAACAATTTGAAATAGATAATTGTTTAAATAGTCATAACTACTAGAACTGTTTCAATAAACAAACTTATTTTTTAAACTCTTACTTATTAATTTTGGAAATTGTAATAAATTAGTCTTATTTTATTCCAAACAAGCGTGTATTAATAGAAACAATTATTTTATGATAAAACATAAGGTCTTAATGATCTGAAGTAGTTAATTGTTCAAATAGTCAAAACTATTTAAACTATTTTGGTAAAAAGATTTATTTTTTAAATCTCTTTCTTATTAATTTTCAAAATATTAATAAATTAGTACTATCTTATTTTGAATAAGCTTGTATAAATAGAAACAATTGTTTTATGATAAAACAAAAGGTCTAAATGATTTAAAATAAATAATTATTCAAATAGTCATAAAATTTTGAGCTTTTTCAGTAAATAGATTTATTAATATTTTGAAAATTAATAAGTAAGAGATTTAAAAAATAAATATGTTTACCTAACTAGTTGAAATAGTTATAACTATTTTAATAATTATCTATTTCAAATCGTTAGGATATTTTGTTTTGCCATAAAACAATTGTTTTTGTTCATATAGTCTTATTAAGAATAAAATAATGCTAATTTATTAATATTATAAAAATTAATAAGTAATGGATTTAAAAAAAAAGAAGAATCTATTGGCCTAACCAGTGTAAATATTTATGACTATTTGAACAATTATCTATTTCAAATTGTTATAACCATTTGTTTTATCACAAAACAATTAGTTCTATTCGTACAAGCTTATTTGAAATAATATAATTCTAATTTATTAATATTTTGAAAATTAATAAGAGATTTAAAAAATGAATCTGTTCACCAAACAAGTTCAAATAGTTATGATTATTTGAACAATTATCTATTTCAAATCACTATAACCTTTTGTTTTGTCATTAGACAATTTATTCTATTTGTAGAAGCTTATTTCAAATAAAATAATACAAATTTGTTCATATTCAAAAAATTAAAAAGTAAAAAATTTAAAAAATAAATCTGTTTACTAAATAAGTTCAAATAGTTAGGACTATTTGAACAATTATTTTTTTTTAAATTGTTATGACCTTTTGTTTTGTCATAAAACAATTGTTTATGTTCATACAAGCTTATTTGAATTAAAATAATATTAATTTATTAATATTTAGACAATTAATAAGTAAAATATTTAAAAATAAATATGTTTATCAAACAAGTCCAAATAGTCGTAACTATTTGAATAACTATCTACTTCAAATCATTATGACCTTTTGTTTCATTATAAAACAATTGTACCAATTCATATAGGCTTATTTGAAGTAAAATAATATTAATTTAATGGGCAAGAGATTTAAAAAATGAATCTATTTACTAAACAAGTTCAAATAGTTATGACCTTTTGTTTTGTCATAAAACAATTGTTTCTGTTCATACAAGCTTATTTTGAATAAAATAATATAAATTTATCAATATTCCAAAATTTAATAAGTAGAAATTTAAAAAATAAATATGTTTTTTGAACACATTCAAACAGTTATGACTATTTGAACAATTATCTATTTCAAATATTTATGACCTTTCTTTTTGTCATAAACCAATTGTTTTTTAACTCTTTTACTTATCAATTTTTGGAATATTAATAAATTAGTACTATTTTATTTCAAATACACTTGTATGAACGGAAACATTTGGTTTATAATGAGACAAAATTTCATAACTATTTGAAAAAGATAATTGTTTAAATAGTCATAACTATTTGAACATGTTCAAAAAAAAAATTATTTTTTAAAATTTTACTTATTAATTTTTGAAATATTAATAAATTTTTATTATTTTATTCAAAATAAACTTGTATGAACAAGAATGATTGTTTTATGACAAAACAAAAGGTCATAACGATTTGAAATAGATAATTGTTCAAATAGTCATAACTATTTGAACTTGTTCAAAAAATAGTTCCATTTTTTAAATCTCTTACTCATTATTTTTTTGGAATATTAATAAATTAGTATTATTTTATTTTGAATAAGCCTATATGAATTAATACAATTGTTTTAGGACGAAACAAAAGTTCAAAATGATTTTAAATAGATAATTACTCAAATAGTTATGACTATTTGAACTTGTTCGGTAAATATATTTATTTTTAAAATCTTTTATTTATTAATTGTCAAAATATTAAAAAATTAATATTATTTTAATCCAAATAAGCTTGTATGGAGAAAAACAATTGTTTTATGGAAAAACAATTGTTTTATGATAAAACAAAATGCCATAACAATTTGACATAAATAGTTATTAAACAGTTATGACTATTTGAACTTATTTGGTAAACAAATTTATTTTTTAAATCTTTTACTTATTAAATGTCTAAATATTAATAAATTTGTATAATTTTATTTGAAATAAGCTTGTATGAGTAGAAAAAATTGTTTTATGACAAAACAAAAGGTCATAATGATTTGAAATAGATTATTGTTCAAATAGTCATAACTATTTAAACTTGTTCAAAAAATAGTTTCATTTTTTAAATCTCTTACTCATTGTTTTAAGAATATTAATAAATTAGATTTATGTTATTTCAAATAAGCTTTTACAAGCAGAAACAATTGCTTTGTGATAAAACAAAAGGTTATAACTATTTAAAGTGGATATTTGTTCAAACAGTCATAACTATTTGCACTGGTCAGGCTAACAAATTCATTTTTTAAATTCGTTACTTATGAATTTTCAAAATATTAATACATTAGCATTACTTTATGTCGAATAAGGCTATATGAACAAAAACAATTATTTTATGAAAAAACAAATGGTCAAAATGATTTAAAATAAAGAATTGTTTAAATAGTTATAACTAACTGAATTGGTTTAGTAAACAGATTTATTTTTTAAATCTCTTCTTAATTTTCAAAATATGAATAGATTAATATTATTTTATTCCAAACAAACTTATATGAACAAAAACATTTGTTTTATGACAAAAGAAAAAGTCATAATGATTTGAAATAGATAATTGTTCAAATAATCATAATTATTTAAACTGGTTTGATAAACAAAATTATTTTTTAAATCCCATACTTATTAATTTTTTAAATATTAATAAATTTATTTTATTTTATTTCGAATAAGTTACTAAGAACTGAAAAAATTAATTTATAACAATAAAATAATTATCGATATATTGTTATGTCAATTATAACAAATTATTACTTATTAAATTATTAAGATATGATTATTTTAAAATATATCTAAAAATTTATTATTCTTATGGCCATTTTGTTAAATGGTCAATTATTAAATCAATTATCTTTTAAATTAATAATTATTACTTATTCTTATTTATTATTTTCAATAATATTCAAGTAATTATTATTAATTTGTTTACAATGACCAATATTTATTAAATTATTTTAATATTGTTATTTATTTAGTCGATATATTTTGTTATTAATAATTAATATTCAAGTAATTAGAACTGAAGCCTAAGGTGATTTGTTTAAGTTTATAATATTTATATAATTATTTAAACAATTATCTATTTTAAGTTATAACTATTTGTTTTGTTATAAAACAAATGTCTCTGTTCATACAAGCTTATTAAGAATAAAATAATACAATTAATTAATATTCAGACAATTAATAAGTATAACATTTAAAAATAAATCTGTCTATCAAACAAATTCAAATAGTTATAACTATTTGAACTATTATTTATTTCATATCATTATGACTTTTTGTTTCATTATAAAACAATTGTTTCGATTTATTCAAACTTATTCAAATTAAAATAACACTAATTTCTTAATTTTTAACTAATAAGTAAAAAATTTTAAAAATAAATCTATTTAATGAGCAAGTTTAAATAGTCATAGTTATTTGAATAATTATCTATTTCAAATCATTATGACCTTTCGTTTTGTGATAAAATAATTTTTTCTCTTTTATCTAATATTTGAATTGTTTCAACTTATTAAATTAACAAGTAATTTATTAATTACTCTTTGACTTTATTTTCAAAGTCCTTTTCATCTTTCCCTCACGGAACTTGTTTGTTATCGGTCTCTCACCCGTATTCATCCTTGGACAAAATTTACTATCTAATTGGGGTTGTATTCTAAAAAAAACTCAATTCGCAAACAACGCCTCATGGTACGATAGGGTCTAGGCATAACAAGGCTCTCATCCTCTACAGTGCCTTTTTCCAAGGGACTTAGGCTCGGTCCGCTATTGAGGACACTCCTACAAACTACAATTCAAACACAGAGATGCTTGATTCTCAAGCTAGGCTCTTCTCGGATCACTCGTTGTTACTAGGGGAATCCTGGTAAGTTTATTTTCCTCCACTTATTGATATGCTTAAACTCAATGGGTCACAATGTGTGCATCGACTATATGATATGGGGGGTTTGATGGGGTTTGGATAGACAATATGCACGTCTCATCAGAACAAGGCATGCAGTGAGCTTTACCATTGATGGTCATGACACTATCGTTGTTAGGGACTCATTTTTGGATGAACTATGATCAACGAGATCATGGGAAGCCATCTTTTACCCCTTAATCGGAGCTGATAGGTAGGAGGTTGGAAGGTGATGATGCATGACACCCAGGCAGGCATGCCCTTGGCCTAAGGGCTTGGGGCACAACTTGTGTTCAAAGACTTAATAGTTCATGAAATTCTACAATTCACACCAAGTATCACATTTCACTACATTCTTTATTGATACGAGAGCCAAGATATTCATTACTGATAGTCGTTTTGGTTTTTCTTGGCAAAAAGAGCCATGGTGCTGCCTACGCATGCACCGTAAATGGGGTGGCGACAGTACACGTGCTCTTTTTCATTTAGGTTCCTTGGCACGATTCATGTTCGAGGTTTGTTATTTGGTCATAGGTAATGATGCTGATCATTTCATTTACTCGGGAGGCGGAACAAAGCGATCGTCACACATGCCTAAGGCTATAAGGGGCTCAGGCCACGAAGGCACCCTTCCCCATTGGTGTTTCGTTAACACATTCATGGGTCATTCGTTGAGTCGATTTTGACAATGATCCTTTCACAAGTTCACCTATGAAAACCTTGTTACGACTTTTCCTTCCTCTAAATGATAAGATTTAGTGGACTTATCGTAATGTCATAGGTAGTGAACTATCCATGTCGCTACAATCTGAACACTTCATCGGACCATTCAATTAATAGGAGCGATAGGTTGTGTGTACAAAGGGCACGTAAGCTAATGACTCACACTTACTAGGAATTTCTCATTGAAGACTAATAATTCCAATGATCTATGCCTATCGTGATGAAATTTTAAAGATTACCCCGATCTATCGGCCAAGGCTATAGATTCATTGAATACATCAGTGTAGCGCACTTACAGCCCAAAACATCTAAAGGCATCATAGACCTATTATTACCTCAAACTTCCTTGGTTTAAGCAGCCATAGGCCCTTTAAAAAGCTAGCCATGAAGGATCATCTCTTCGTAGCTAGTTAATAGGCTAAAGTCTCATTCGTTAATAGAATTAAGTAGACAAATCGCTCTACTAACTAAGAACGGCCATGCACCACCACCTATAGAATCAAGAAAGAGCTCTTAGTATGTCAATCCTTACTATGTTTGGACCTAATAAGTTTTCTTATGTTGAGTCAAATTAAACTACAAGCTCCACTTCGAATGGTGCCCTTTAAGTTTCAGCCTTGCAACCATACTCCTCATAGAATTCAAAGACTTTGATTTTCATAAGGTGTTGATAGAGTCCTAAAAGTAACATTCATTGATCCCTGGTTAGCATCATTTATAGTTGAGACTAGGATGGTATTTGATCAACTTTGAGCCTCAACTTTCATTCTTGATTAATGAAAACATCTTTGGCAAATGCTTTTGCAGTTGTTCATCTTTCATAAATCCAAGAATTTTACTTCTGACTACAAAATATGAATACCCCTAACTGTCTCTGTTAATCATTACTTTGATCCCAAAGGCCAACACAATAACACCAAAATCCTATGATGTTATCCTATACTAATGTATACAAACATAGGCCTATTTTGAGCACTCTAATTTCTTCAAAGTAACATCGCCAAAGGAATGACTTGGCTAGTTAAGGTCAAGAGCACATCAATAGTTATAAGGACAAGTAGACTGGTGCTCACTGTGAGGTGGACCAAACGACCTAACCCTAGTTCTAACTACGAGTTTTTTAACTACAACAATTTAAATATATCCTATTGAAGCTAGAATTATCGTAGCTGTTGGCATCAAACTTGCCCTCAAATGGATCCTTATTAAAGGATTTAGATTGAATTCATTTCAATTATTAGACTCATAGAGCCTGGTATTGTTATTTATTATCATAACCTCCCTGTATCAAGATTGGGTAATTTTTCGCCTACAACCTTCTTTGGATTTGTTAACCTTTTCTCAGGTTCCCTCTTCGAAATCAAACCCTAATTCTCTGTCATTAGTCACTATCATAGTAGGCCACTATCCTACCATCAAAAGTTGATAGGGCAAAAATTTGAATGATGCGTGGCTGGCACGAAGGCCGTGCGATCCGTTGAGTTATAACGAATCATTAGAGTAAAAGGCAAAGCCCGCGTCGACCTTTTGTCTAATAAATGCATCTCTTCTAGAAGTAGGGGCTTGTTGTATGCTTCAGTTGTAGAATTACTACGGTTATCTGAGTAATAGATACCATCAAACTAACTATAACTGATTTAATGAGCCATTCATAATTTCACAGTCTAAATTAGTTCATACTTACACTTGCATGGCTTAATCTTTGAGACAAGCATATGACTATTAGCAAGATCAGCCAAGTAGCATTCCTTTAGGACATTGGAACTGCATAAGCCTTAATGCACTGACTAACTGGTAGAGAGAGCCAATAGGGAGTACAAGCATCGTGTGTGTCGAGCACGTAAAATGCTTAGCTTTGGATGAACAAGGGCTAAGGGCCAGCACCCACAAAACATTTTGCATTTGAGAGCATAAATGAACACTAGTGTACTAATGCGACCATGGGGGTTTGTGTGGCACACTTGGGACACGAGGCACAATTAAGGTCCAACCTGTAACCCTTAAGGACACAAGATAGATGAGGGATGGCAAGACATTCGATTTCCTTCAATTTAGGTATGCAACACAATATCCCGATTGCACCTTCAAGGTACGCTGACCACATGAGAAAGATTGAAAAGGGTGACGATTGATAGTTCGATGCATAGAGCCTACCAACACATATAACCATAGCACTACTCATATGCCCATTGCATACAAGTGGTAGCATTCATGCACAGAGATCCACAACCCACCCAATTGATTACACAATGTGCAAGTGAAGGAAATGATGCATGAGCCACACCACAACCACTTGGTAGGGGAAAAACACAAGCAAGGGCAACAGGACTACACCTACCATCTAATAAGCAACAACGGCATAACACCACCAATGCTTGATTTGGCCAGGACTGCATATGTAAACTCTGTTATCACCACTTCAAGGGGATGTTACTCAATTCAAGGACTTGTTCCTAGGGTCTTAAGTAGCATCAACTGCATGTACTAGCTTGGCCAGGCCAAGGCATTTTTTATGGTCAATGAGAAAGAACCATAAGGCTATCAAATACGTGAAAGACATGGCTAGCCTAAGCCCGTTATCGCAGCTTTTGCTTGCTCCACCCCAGGGAGTCATTACATGATTCAGGGACTTTAAAAAGTTAATTTGTTTATCGAATCAATTCAAATAGTCATGTCCATTCGAACAATTATCTATTTCAAATCATTATGACCTTTTTGTTTTTTCATAAAACAATTTTTTCTGTTCATGCAAAATTATTCAAAATAAAAAAAATTGATTTATTAACATTATGATAATTAATAAGTAAGAGATTTGAAAAAATAAATCTATTTACTAAACAAGTTCAAATAATAATAATAAATTATAAAATAAATAATTTTAATTTTAATTTAATAGATTTAATAAATATTTAATAATAAATCATTATTTATTAATAATAATATTATAATATTGTTAAAAATTATTAATTATAATATATATTTATATTTAGCAATTATATTTTATTATTATAATTATTATTACATATATATAATTAAGCTAATTTAAAGATATATCAATGATTATAAATATTTAATTATTTAATTAATTTAGTTACTTAGTTATTCTTTATATTATATAAAATTGAAATAATTTAATCATTAAATTATAATATAATTAATATTTAAAATTTAATTAATAATTAAATAATAATACTAATTTATTACCTTTTGTTTAGTCATCAAATACTTGTTTCATATCTTACAAGTTTGTTTTAAATAATAATTACCAATAATTAATTATAATAATTAGGATTTATATGTTATAATTAATAATAATAATAATAGTATATAATTAAGTAATATTAAAATTATTATATAAATTATGATTAATATATAGTATATTAGATTTATTTGTATTAATTATTAAGCTATTGCAATATTTATTACTTAAAATAAATTTTAATATTTATTTTTAATCTAAACAAATTAATATATAAAAACAATAAATATTTGTTTTAATATTTAAAATTATATTTAAAATTTAAATATTTATATTATATTTTAATTATTTATTTATTATAATTAAATTAGATTATTATTTAATTATAATAATTGTTTTAATTTTAAATTAATAAGTAAAAATTTTAATTAATTTTAATTATATAAATAATTTATATTTAATATTTAAAATTAAATATATTATAGTATTAAATATAACTAGTAAAAATATATTTTAAATATTTTGAAAATTAATAAATATAATTATTTATTTATTAGTTATATTAATTAAAATCAATAATTCATATTATTATCTTTTTTTGTTATCATGCAAGCTTAATCATAATATAATTTATCTAATAATTATGGTTTAATTAATAAAATATATAATTATTATCTAATAATTAGGTTTAATAAATAAGCATATTGAACAAATAATTTTTTAATAAAATTATAATCTATTAAATAATAATGATTAGTTTTAATAATTTAATTAATTTAAATATTAATTAGAACAATTAATCATTACTATATATAATAACTATATTATATAAGAATAATAATTTTAATAAAAATATTATAGTTATTAAAATTATCGATAATAATTTATTAATTATTTTAAAATTATCATTTTAAATTAAGTTAACAAAATAGCTTTATTTTCTAAAATTTTACTTTTTAATTTTTGGAATATTAATAAATTTATATTATTTTATTCAAAATACACTTGCATGAACATAACCAATTGTTTTATGACAAAACAAAATGTCATAATGTTTTGAAATAGATAATTGTTTAGATAGTCATAACTATTTCAACTTGATCGATAAGAAACAATTGTTTTACAACAAAATAAAATGTCATAACAATTTGAAATAAATAATAGTTCAAATGGACATGACTATTTGAATTGGTTCAGTAAATTAATTAATTTTTTTAAATCTTCAACCTATTAATTTTTAGAATGTTAATATATTAGTATTATTTTATTCCAAATAAACTTTTTATGAATAGAAACAATTATTTTATAACAAAACAAAAGATCATAACGATTTGGAATAAATAATTGTTCAAACAATCATAACTATTTGAACTCACATGGTAAACAAATTTATTTTTTAAATCTTTTACTTATTAATTTTGGAATATTAATTAATTAGAATTATTTTATTCTAAATAGCTTGTTTGAATAGAAACAATTGGTTTATGATAAAACAAATGGTCATAATGATTTGAAATAGATAATTATTCAAATAGTCATAACTATTTGAATGTGTTTAAAAAAATAGCTTTATTTTCTAAAATTATACTTATTAATTTTTGGAATATTAATAAATTTATATTATTTTATTCAAAATACGCTTGCATGAATAGAACCAATTGTTTTATGACAAAACAAAATGTCATAATTTTTTGAAATAGATAATTGTTTAGATAGTCATAACTATTTTAACTTGATCGATAAGAAAATTTATTTTTTTAATTCTATTACTCTTTAATTTTTAGAATATTATTTATAATTTATTAGAGATAATTTATTATTTAAATAAATAATTTTAATTATATTATGATAATATAATATAGTAGTTTATTAGTTAAATATTACTAATTAATTTTATTTGACAAAATAATAATTAAATAATTTAACTTATTTAATTTTTGAATATAATATAAGTTATTTTATAATTTTCTATTTATATTAGTTAAATATAATTATTAAATTAGTACCTCTTTTATCATTTATTATTGTTAGTTATTAATAATATAACTATTAAATAAATTCTTATTAATTAATAAAATAAAATAGTACTACTTTATTAATATTTCAAAAATTAATAAGCAAGAAATTTAAAAAATAAATCACTTTACCAAAGCAGTTTAAATAATTATAGCCATTTGAATAATTATATATTTCAAATCATTATTACCTTTCATTTTGTCATAAAACAATTGTTTCCCAACATACAAGCTTATTGAAATGAAATAATACTAATTTATTAATATTTGAAGAATTAGTAAGATTTGAAGAAATAAATCTGTTTGTTTTTATAAAAATTTCAATTTCAATTATTATTAAACATATATTAATAATGATTTTTGAAATATCAATCTCAAAATTAAATAATTAATAAGAATTTATTTAATATATTGTTAAAGATATATTATTTTCTTTAAATAATTAATACTAAATTAGTATAATTATTTGAAATTGCTAATTTTAGTAATAATATTTAAATTATAAATATTAATACAAATAATTATATTTGTACAATTATCAAATTTTCCTATGACTATTAATAATTTTTGGAACATTTAGGATATTTAATATTTAATAATTTAATTTAATTATATAATTAATACTAAACAAGATTTAGTATTAAAATATTTTTAGTATTAGAATTTTAATTAAATTTATTAATACATTTGCACACCTAATAACTTTGATCCAATTGCCAGTAATATAATAAGAGTTTTATGAGTCCTCATAAAAATCCTAACCCCCTATCAAGCATACAAGTTAAGCAAAAAATTTATTATTAAAATAATATATTTATTTAATATATATACATTAATATAATTATTTGATAAAATACTAAATTATATAACAATACCATATAATAAAATTTTTAAATATATTTAAAACTAATTTTAAAATAGAGATTATTATAACTTAATAATATATTATTTAATACATTAGTAGTTTAATTATATAGTTTAATTAATATTCTAAAAAATAATTAATAACTTTAATTGTTATTATTAAGATAATAATAATAATGTTATAATTAATAATAATTAAGATAATAATATAGTTTATCATTATTATATCTATTAAACTATTATAACATTATTAATATGTAAAATATAAAATTATTATTATTTTAAATCTATTTTAATATATAATAATTATAATAAATATTTATTATTATCATATTAATAATATTATCAAAACTAATACATTATAATAAGTTAAATTATGATAATTAATTATTTTTATTTTGGATAATTAATACAAATAAATCTAATTATTTATTCATACCTATTAATAATTTTATTAGTTATCCATAACCCTTTAGATTTAATATTATTTTATAATATTATTATTATTATAATTTTTATTTTTTAATATTATTATAATAATTATTAAATAATAATTTAAACTATGAATCTATTTGACATAAAAATAAATATTTTGAATAATTAATTTAATTATAATTAATATTTAATATTTAACAATTTATATATATAATTAAATTAAATTATTTTATATTATTTAATATATATTGAATATAATATTTATTTTAAATTGATTATTAAAATTAAATAAAATAATATTTAAAATAAATACAATTAGATTTATAACTAAGAATCAATTATTACTAATATACAAATAATTTAATTAGATAAATCTCATATGAATTAATTAATTCAATATCATAAATTAATATACAATTGTTAATATTATATATTATATTAATTACTCATTAATATAATTTGATAAAATAATTATGATTAATTTTTAGAATTATTAAAATAAATAAATAACTAATAAAAGTTATTTATTATAATAAAATATATTAATAATTAATAGTTATTAAATGTTATATTTTAAATTATAATTATAATGATTAATTATAATTATAAACAATCAATTATATTAATAATTGAAAAAAATTAATTCAGTTAATTAATAAGTACTAATTGATAGTAATTAGATATTAGTTTAATAAGTTAATTAATTATATAATTGTTATATAATAGTTTAGTTCATAACTATTTGAATTATAACAATAGATTCTTTTATATACTATTTTATATAATAAATAGTTTAGGTATTTTAATATAATAGTTAATCATATAATCTTAATATGATATAAATAATTTATTAATATAACTTATATTATAATATAAATAATATATATAAGTATAATAATATTACTAATATAAGACTTATATCAATAATTCATATTATTATAATTATAATATGTATAGTTATTATACATACCTATAATAGTCTATTATATAATTTTTTGATTATATAATAAACTATTTATATTATATACTTACTAATAGATTAATAATTAAATTAATTATTATTATAATATAATAGATATTAATTAAATTAAATTAATATAATTTATATATAAATATTAACTAATTCATAGAAATAATTAATATTAACAATTTATATTATTATTTTTATATATTGATTATATAATTATATCGATTTATATTAATATAAATATAACGCTATTATATTATATTAATAATATTATAATTATTTATAATATATCTATTAATTAAATTATAATATTCAATATTATAACCTAATATAATTCTTATAATTAGTTTAAATTTTTTAAATAATAATGAATTATTAATATTTATAATCAATTATAATTATTATATTATGTAATTATTAAACATTTAATAATATCTGTTATAAAATAACATATTTATTAAAATTTTTATGATATAAGAAATTAGGTTTATTTTTTATTATAATATAAAAAGCTCCCATATATTTAATTTAATATAATTATTTATAAAAATTTATAATATATTCATTAATACTAATAGATTTTAATTATTTTAATACTATTATAAATTAATATTAGCTTATATGTTTTTTAATATTTATGGCCATTTAAATAATTATCGAATCAATTTAAATAATTATGGCCATTTAAATAATTAACAGATTTATTTTTTAAATCTTTTACTTATTAATTTTTGAAAGATTAATAAATTAGTATTAATAATTAAAATTAGTATTATATAATTAATTATATAACAATATATAATATTAATATTAATTTTACTATCTTATAAATATTATTAATAATAAATTTTATTATTAATACTAAAATTATTAATATTAGTAAAAGTATATTATTATGGAATAATATTAAAATAAGTAATTCAATATTAATGAATTATAATATCAATAATTCTTAGTCATAATTTAATTTAATTTAACAATTGTTTTGAAAATAATTAATTAATTTAATTAATAATTATAATAATTAGTTAATAACAAAAGTATTGTTATAATTATTAATAACAATAATTATTTTATTATTAAACTAATATCTAATTAATTATTATGTATAAAATAGTACTATTGTTTAGTGGTAACTTATTTAATTATCGATTAGTTTAATTAATATTTTATGAGTAACAATTTTAAAATATTATTATTAATATTTTATTAATTGTTTATAATAATATTTAAATAATTATGACTATTTGAACATTTAAATATTAGTTATTTAAATGTACAAATATTAATTATTTGTTACTTTTAATCTTTATTTAGTAATCATATAGTAACTTAAATAATAATTACTAAATTATTAAGGATGAATTAGTTTAATTTATATTTAAATTAATTCATAAATATAATAAATATTTAAATTTTAATTAATTAAAATATAAATATTTAATAATCATTATTAAATATATTTTTACTAGTTATATTTAATACTATAATATATATTAATTTTAAATATTAAATCTAATTTACTTATATAATTAAAATTATTTAAAATTTTTGTTTAAATTTTAACTATATAGATTATAACTGAATAATATTTATAGTTAATAATTTAATAAATTATATAATTTAAATTATATATTTAAATCATAAGAACTATTATTTATTTAACTATTTAAAATTATTTATAATTAAGTAAAAATATATAATAAGAATTTATATTTAATAAATTAATAATTAAAATTATCTTTAATTCTTTTTAAATAATATAAAAGAATTAAGCCATAAGCTTAATAATAAAATAATTAAATAATTATGGTCATTTCAACTATTATCTATAGATTTAATATAGATATAATAACCATTTATGAAATATTAGATAATTAATAATATTAATTAATTAATATTTTATTAATTTTATTAATTTTATATTTTATCATTGATATTCAAGTAAACTTTTCAAGTAATTAATTATTTATTTAATATCAAATATTAAGATTTTAATAATAATAATCAATAATTTTAATTTGTTAAAATATTATATACAATTTTAATAAATTATATCAATATTATCTATTTAATAAATCTATTTTATAGTTTTAATTATCAATTTTAAATAATTATTAAATTCAATAATTAAAATCTTATAATTCAAATATTCATAACTATTTGAATATTATTCTAATTTAAGTTTAAATTTGTTTAATTTAAACCTTAATTGATTTTAATTATTTTAATACCAATTTATCAATATTTTGAAAATTAATAATTGAGAGATTTAAAAAAATGAATTTGTTTACCAGACAAGTTTAAATAATTATGACAATTTGAATAATTATTTATTTGAAATCAATATAACCTTTTGTTTTATCATAAAATAATTTTTTTTGTTCATACAAGCTTATTTCGAATAAAATTTAAGACAATTAATAAGTAAAAGATTTAAAAAATAAATTTGTTTATCGAATAAGTTCAAATCATTATGACTATTTGAATAATTATTTATTTCAAATTGTTATGACTTTTTGTTTTGCCATAAAACAATTGTTTCTGTTCATAGAAGGTTATTTTGAATAAAATAATATTAATTTATTAATTTTTGACAATTAATAAATAGAAGATTTAAAAAATAAATATGTGTATCGAACAAGTTCAAATAGCCATGACAATTTGAATAATTAACTATTTCAAATCATTATATCCTTTTGTTTTGTAATAGAACAATTGCTTTAGTTCAAATAAGCTTATTTCAAATAAAATAAACTAATTTATTAATATTATGAAAATTAATGAGTAAGAAAATTAAAAAATGAATATGTTTGCCAACCATGTTTAAATAGTTATGACTATCTAAACAGTTATCTATTTAAAACATTATGACCTTTTATTAAAGATTCAATGAGGTTGAATTACTATCACGATACTGCCATCAGTAAGGTAAAACTAACCCGTCTCATGACAGTCTAAACCCAGCTCACGTTCTCTATTGGTGGGTTAACAATCCAACACTTGATGAATTCTAATTCACAATGATAGGAAGAGCCGACATTGAAGGATTAAAAAGCAATGTCGCTATGAATGCTTGGCTACCATAAGCCAATTATCCCTATGTTAACTTTTTTGACACCTCAGCTTTAAATTCTGAGGTCTAAAGGATCGATAAGTCATGCTTTCACGGTTCGTATTCGTACTGAAAATCAGAATCTTATTTAGAATAAAATTAAATAAAACCTTATTTTATCTTTCAAGCTTGTTGACCATTTGATATAGCAATAACTACCAAGATTGAAAAAAAAAAAAGATCTTAGGCCCATAGGTAACAGAAAAGAATTTAAGGGTAAAATGACATGCATAAATGGTGTGCACAAGATTTTTTTTATAAAGCAATCATATACATATCAACCAAAAAAGCTACTTACATTAAAAACAAATGCAATATAGTTAGGAACAATCTCGATGAATAGTTAAAATCGTCAATAAGACATCATATCGCTACCTCAAGACCATCAGTCAAAAAGTCTTGAGAAAGCATAGCACCTTAGTTAAATTAAGAAGGTATCTATGAGAAATAAAATAACCACCAAATTGAAATAAAATTTTCTAATGAACATATTGATATCATTTACCTTTTTTTTTTTTAAGCCTCATCTTATTCCTTTCAGTTTAGAAGCCTATGTTATGAAACCAAGATCTTCATGCTCATGAGGCATAAGAATTTTTTACAAGCCTTTCTTTTTTTTTTGAATAAAAGATAAAGCACTCGCATTTTGTGAAAAGTGAATCCTTTCAGTGTTATTTTGAGTCTTTTCTCTTATTAGGACCTTTTCTATTGTGTAGAAATTCTTAAAACTAACCTTTTATGGTTCCCTACCCCTAACATCAAGTTCTTGTAAGATTAAGATTGCCAAGTCTATATATATTACCTGTTAGGCCTATCAATTAATATATAATAGGTGCATGAAGTTTCCCCCAAGTTATTATAGTGTCCTTTTGGATTGTATGAAGAAGTGCCATAACCTAGATTTGAAGCCTATGGAACCTTACGTGGCCTTCCCAAAGCCAAGGAAATCTAGCTATGAAGCCTACACCTTTTTGTATCTTAAAAACTATTTTAGTCCTAAAATGTTTTTGTATTCACTTTGCAGCCTAGTTAAAACCTTTTCAAATCCTAACAAATGCATACTAATTAGAAATCAAATAAGTAATTATTTATAACAATTGTTTAATATGAAATTAATTATATTATATAAATTTAGTAAACTATTGAAATAATAGTACTAATCAAATTTATTTTTTAAATTTAATTAAAATAATTAAATATTAATTAAATATATGACTATTATAAATTAGATTAATAGTTATTAATTATTTTCATAATTCATTATAATATTATAATGTCCATTTGAACAAACAATGAATTTATTAATATTTTGAAAATTAAGAAGTAAGCAATTTAAAAAGTAAAACTGTTTACTAAACCTGTTCAATTAGTTATAACTATTTGAACAATTATTTATTTCAAATCATTATGACCATTTGTATTATCATAAAATAATTATTTCTATTCATACAGTCTTATTCGGAATAAAGTAATACTAGTTTATCAATATTTTGAAATTAATAAGTAATAGATTTAAAAAATGAATCAATTGGCCTGACTAGTGCAAAATGTTATGACTGTTTGAATAATTATTTATTTCCAATCATTATAACCTTTTGTTTTATCTCAAAGCAATTGTTTCTGTCTGTACTAACTTATTTGAAATAATATAATTCTATTTTATTGATATTCTAAAAATTAATAAGAGATTTAAAAAATGAATATGTTTATTGAACAAGTACAAATAATTATGACTATTTGAATAATTATCTATTTCTAATCGCTATAACCTTTTGTTTTGTCCTAAAACAAAATTTTCTATTCATACAAGCTTATTTCAAATTAAATTATGCAAATTTATAATATCCAGACAACTAATAAGTAAAAGATTTAAAAAATAAATTTATTTATCAAATAAGTTTAAATAATTATGACTATTTAAACAATTATTTATTTCAAATTGTTATGACTTTTTGTTTTCTCATGACACAATAGTTTTTCTTCATTAAAGCCTATTCAGATTAAAATAATATTAATTTATTAATATTTTAAAAATTAATAAGTAAAAGATTTATTATTTTTTAAATAAGTTAATTAATTAGTCAAAATTAATTGTATATTTGTTATAAATAAATATAAGAATTATAATAAAATATAAATAACTGTTACATATAATTTATAATAATATATTATAAGTATTATATGTTTATAATTTTATAAGAGATTACTACTATAAATAAAAACATTTGTTTTTAATTATTATAACTAAAATCATCCGAATAATTATAATATTTTTTTAAAATATAAACTAATATTACTATCTAATTAATAGAAATATATTATAAATAATTAATATATTTAATATTATATGACTATTTATTATATTTATTAATTTAGTAACTAATTTACTAAATTTAACAAATAATAGATTAATTATAATTGAAATCATAATGATTTGTTAAACAATTATTTATAAAGTAAATAGATTTAGTAATTAGTAAAATAATAAATTATATTTATTTAATCAATTATAATTAATTATAAATAATTATAATTAATAAAATATTAATAATAACTAATAGTCTAATATACTATTAATAATTGATAATTAATAGATTATCAAACAAGCTTAATATTATAATTGTAAATTATTAGAGTTAAAAATTTATAATTATACTATTTACTAAATATTATAAATAGTTATTAATAATTAATATATTATAATTATGAATAACTATTATAAATATTTATAATATATTAATATTTAAATTATAAATTATCGTTATATTTGAAGCCTAGTTAAAAATTAAAATAATAATAATTTATTAATATTAATAAAATTTTAAATTAGCTAAATTTCATATTATTTAATTAAACATTATATATTGTACATATAAAAAATTATAATATATTTATCTTAATAACAATAATTTTATATGTATTATATAAATATTAAGTAATTATTATATAATTTATTTATAATTTAATATAAATATAAATATTTATTTGAACAATTATCTATTTAAAGTACTATGACCTTTTGCTTTGTCATAAAAAAATTGTTTCAGTTCATACAAGCTTATTCGAAATAAAATAAATTTGTATTTCAAGCTTATTCAGAATAAAATAATACTAATTTAGTAATCTTTCAAAAGTTAATAAGTAGAAAATGTAAAAAATAAATTTATTTATTGAACCCATTTAAATTGTCATAAAACAATTTTTTCAATTCATAGTAGCTTGTTCAAAATAAAATAAAATGAATTTATTAATATTTCAAAAATTAATAAGAGATTTAACAAATAATTTTGCTTACCCAACCAATTCAAATAATAAAAATAAAATAAAATGAATTTATTAATATTTCAAAAATTAATAAGAGATTTAACAAATAATTTTGCTTGCCCAACCAATTCAAATAATTATGACCTTTTATTTTGTCATAAAACAAATGTTTTTGTCCATATAAGTTTGTCCATATAATTATGACCTTTTATTTTGTCCATAAAACAAATTTTTGAAATGTTTTTGTCATAATACTACTGTATTAACATTTTAAAAATTAATAATAGATCTAAAAAATAAATCTTTTTAAATATTTATTAATTAATAAAAATAAAATAATTAAAATAAATATTCAGATAATTAATAATGAATTATAAGTATTTATAATAATAATTTAATTAAATATTTATATTTTAATTAATTCAAATAATTTTTAATAGATTAAATTTCATGATTAATCCTTAAATATTAATCTAATTCATTTTAAATTAATAACAATTATTTTAAATATTAACAATTATTTATATTTAATTAAAATAAGGAACTATATTGTCAATATTTATTTTAATATTAATAATTAATCAATATTAATATTAAATAAAGACTGAATTAATTAATCTTTTAATTATAATATAATTGTGTGTTTTTCTTGTTAATGTTGCAAGAACACTTTCTATTCAGCCATTATTATTAATATTAATAATTCAATATTATTATTAAAATATAATAATAATATTATTAAAATATTAATTTAAATAATTAATAATTAATTATTTTTAATTAACAAAATAATATTAAATAATAATATTTCATATTATTAATTAATATTTCTATGATATAATGCCCAATTAATAGAAATATTAATAATGAAATATTTATTTAACAATGATTAACAAAATATTCATTATTTAATTAATTATTAATTAATGAATATTTAATAACTAAAATATTAAATATAAATATAAATATAATATTTATTAATATGTCAAAAATTCCCTTTGAAGATGAATATTATCATTCAATAATATTATCAAAGAAAACAGTTCAAATAGATATTTGAACTATTTCAAAAATTAATAAGGACGTAAAGTTGTGTTCTAATTATTTAATTATTATAACAACTTTTAATTTATTTTAATTAAATAAATAAATTTAATAATAATATTTTATTTTATTTTGAAATATTAATAAGTTCAAATATTAATATTTATAATAATATTAATTAAATAATTAGGAATAAAGTAATGCTAATTAATTATTTAATTAATGAATATTAAATTAATTACTAATAATTAATTTATTATATTAATAAATATTTGTATTTAACTAATATACTAAATTAATAAGGACTTAGCATTTATTAGTAATTATTATAATAATGATAATCCATTATTAATATTAATTATATTTATTAATATTATAAAAATATATATTTATTTTTAATATATATATTTCTTATTAATTATTAAATAATATAATAATTATTAGATATATTATAAAATAATATTAAATCTAAGGGGTTATAGATAATTAATAAAATTATTAATAGGTATGAATAAATAATTACATTTATTTGTATTAATTATCCAAAATAAAAATAATTAATTATCGTAATTTAAATTATTATAATGTATTAGTTTTGATAATATTATTAATATGATATATATTATAAATATTTATTTTAATATTTAAATAATTAATATTTATTATATAATTATAAATTTATTATTAATTTTTATTAATATGTAATATAATATTAATAATAGATTAATTAATTAAAATTAATAAGGTAAAATCAATATTTAAAGTAATGTTAATAGATTAAAGATATCTTAAATTATTTTAAAATAATTATGAATTTTATTTAAAATAATTATTTAAATTTTAATAATTAATCAAAATATTTGAATTATAAAATAGATGACAAAACAAAAAGTAATAACGATTTCAAATAGATAATTGTTCAAATAGTTATAATTATTTGAACTAATTTGATAAATAGAATTTTTTAAAAAATCTCTTCCTTATAAAATTTGGAAATATTAACAAATTATTTTTATTTTATTCCAAATAAACTTGTATGAGCTGAAATAATTATTTTATGACAAAACAAACGGTCATACGATTTGAAAATAGATAATTGTTCATATAGTCTTAACTATTTGAGCTGATTTAGCAAATGGATTTATTTTTTAAATCTCTTAATTATGAATTTTCAGACTATTATTAAATTAGTATTATTTTTTTCGAATAAATTTGTATGAACAGAAATGATTATTTTATGATAGAATAAAAGGTTATAATAATTTGAAATAGATAATTGTTCAAATAGTAATAACTATTTGAACTAGTCATAATTATTTAAACTGGTTTGGTAAATAGATTTATTTTTCAAATCTCTTAGTTATTAATTTTTGAAATATTAATAAATTAATATTATTTTATTTTGAATAAGCTTGTACGATAAAAAATAATTATTTTATAATAAAACAAAACATCATAACAATTTGAAATAAATAATTATTTAAACTGATTCGATAAATTGCTTTATTTTTTAAATCTCCAACTTCTCAATTTTTGAAATAGTAATAAAGTAATATTATTTTAATAGTCATAATTATTTATTTATTTAAATAAATAATTATTATATATTATATAATTTTATATTCAATAATATAATTAATAAATATAATATATAATATATAATTAGATACTAGATATAATAAATCATGTGATAAATTATAGAGATATACTAATAAATTAATTATTTACATACTATTAATTATTAATCTTATAATTATAATATATTTATCTTAATAAAAATAATTTTATATGTATTATATAAATATTAAGTAATTTATTAGTTAATGTATAATTATATTATCATTTATCTTAAATAATAGTCAAAACTATTTGAAATGGCTTGGTAAGCAAATTTACTTTTTAAATCTATTACTGATTAATTTTTTAAATATTAATATAATATTATTATATAAGATTATATAAGATTATATAACTGTTATTATATTAGTTATAATTGATAATTATAGTAATAATATCGTATTACTCATTCTAATTTGATGGTAATTAAAACAATAATAATTACAATTAAATATGGTAATAATAATATTATTAACTTTTGTTTAATAATTTATATATTTGATTATATATTATTTAATTTAACATAATTAAATATCTTATACTATTAATTAGCTATCATAACTACTTTATATAATATTTAATAATAAATTATTAAATTGTTAACTATATTTAAACTATTAATTAAATATAATTAATCAAATAATTGATTAAGATATTAATATAATATTTAGTTTAATTAAATTATTTAATTATTAATTATTAATTTAAAAGATAATTATATTCCTTATAGTCTTAACTATTTAAACTTAAATTAGAATAATATTCAAATAGTTGTTTGTTCAACTTATTTTATTTTAATAAGTTTACTATTTTATCTAATTATAAGTTAAAATTGGTTTATGATAAAACAAATGGTCATAATGATTTGAAATAGATAATTGTTCAAATAGTCATAACTATTTGGAATAAATTTAACTTAAATTACAATAATATTCAAATAGATATATAAATATTAAACAATTAACAATTTCAAAAATTAATAAGTAAGAGTTTAAAAAATAAATTTGTCTACCGAACCAGTTTAAATAGTTATGACTATTTGAACAATTCTATACTTCATATCATTATAACCTTTTGTTTTGTCAAAAACAATTATTTCTGTTCATACAAGCTTATTCAAAATAAAACAATACGAATCTAATAATATTCAAAAAATTAATAATGATTTGATTATATATTTTAACTAATATTATATTATTGTTATTAATTTAATAACAATTAAATTTATAGTCTATAACAAACATTATAAGCAAGATTAGTCTATAGCTTGTTTTATAAAAATATTGTTATTCATATATTAAATATTTTATATTTATATATTAAGTAAAAGATTTATTACATATTAAATTAATAGAATACTATTATATCTAACAGTTATCATTAGATTTTTAATAATATCTTAATGGATAATTTTTATTATCAATTTAGTTAATAAATATTTATACTTGTTTATTTTTATATAAAAATATACTCATTCATTATAATATAAACAATAAATATTTCATATTATTATTTTACAAATAATATATAATATATATTTATATATTTGAATAATATAATATTATTTTACTATTTGATTAATTAATAATTGTTGAAATATTACTACTATTATTAAAATTGAATACTAATTAATATAACAGGTCACTTGTTAATTTATCATTAATTTTATAATATTAATTAATTATAAAATATTATAATACTTATAATATTATAAGTAATATTATAAAATTATAAAATTATTTATAAATTTAAAGGAATAGATAATTTAATAAATTACTACAATAATTTATTTTACTAATTTAACAATTAGGATTTGGAAAGGTCTTAACTAGGCTTCAAATATAATGATAATTATAATTATTAAATATTAATAAATTAGTTAATTAATCTATTAATTGTTAAATTATAAAGTAATTTAAGAAATAAATCTATTTATCAAACTTGTTCAAATAGTTATGACTATTTGAGAAATTATTTATTTCAAATCTTAACATATTAATATTATATAATTTATCCAATATTAGTAATAATTAATTGTATATTAATAAATTTAATATATTATAATTAAATAATATAATTTCAATTAGTTATATCATTAATAATAATTATTATTAAATAATTATAAATATTAAATATTATACTTATATTTATATTTATAATATAAATTAATAAATTAAATAATTAGTTATAATTATAAATAATTATATTTATTAAATATATAAATAGATTTATTATACAATTTATCGAATATAAATTATAAGATTATTAGTTATTGCTTATATAATAAATTAATAGTCTTAACCATTTGAATTTGAATCATTTAAATTAAATTTATGCTATTTAATATTATTAATTATTTAAATAGTGTTAGCATACTATATATATTATTAACAGTTGACTATTAATTTATGATATTGAATTAATTAATTCATATGAGATTTATCTAATTAAATTATTTGTATATTAGTAATAATCGATTCTTAGTTATAATTATTAACTGTATAGATTATAACTAAGAATTTAAATGATTCTTAGTTATAAATCTAATTGTATTTATTTTAAATATTATTTTATTTAATTTTAGTAATCAATTTAAAATAAATATTATATTCATTATATCTTAAATAATATAAAAGAATTTAATTTAATTTAATTCTATATATATATATAATTGTTAAATATTAATTGTTAATTATAATTTAATTAATTATTCAAAATATTTATTTTTATATCAAATAGATTCGTATTTTAAATTATTATTTAATAATTATTATAATAATATTAAAAAATAATATTATTATTATTATTATAAAATAATATTAAATCTAAGGGGTTATAGATAATTAATAAAATTATTAATAGGTATTAATAAATAACTAGATTTATTTGTATTAATTATCCAAAATAAAAATAATTAATTATCGTAATTTAAATTATTATAATGTATTAGTTTTGATAATATTATTAATACAATAATAATAATATTTATTATAATTATTTTATATTTTACATATTAATAATGTTATAATAGTTTAATAGATATAATAATGATAAACTATATTATTATCTTAATAATAACAATTAAAGTTATTAATTATTTTTTAGAATATTAATTAAACTATTTAATTAAACTACTAATTAATAATAATATTATTAAGTCATAATAATCTCTATTTTAAAATTAGTTTTAAATATTGTTAGCTTAAAGATTTGGAATAAACTAAGAGGGGGGTGAATTGGTTTTAATAGATTTTTGAAAAACAATATTCAATAAGCCCAAATTTAGTCAAACAAATTATCTAATCAAATAAGCACAATAATTGAAAGTAAACAACATATAGAGCTAGAGAATTTGACACCAAGATTTCTAAAGGTTCGGTCCTTCCTTAGGCACCTACGTCCTCTTCCTTAGCCTCTTTTGCTAAGAAGTTCAATCCACTATGATTTGAAGATTACAACCAAGCTTCTCAAAGCTTTACAAACTCAACACTACACACTCTTAAGGGTTATCCTCTCTTTTAAGCTTACAAACTCACAATACATAATTTTTGAAGTGTTTTGTAAACTCTAAGAACCTCTCAAAGGCTGGGTGTTTGCTAATTTGAAGTGCATAATATTTTAGACAAGAAAATAGAGAAAAACTTATATGAATTATGCACTTTTCTGACTTGGAACAGCTTTGAATGCTTGAGCAAATTGGTAGGTGAATAGCAATAAGTTTTCTTGGCCTTGTTACTCTTGATCTGTAGTTGAATGCTTTATTTATAGGTAGGAAGAAGTTGAGAGCCATTGGATTGCATTTAATGCTTCAAACAAAAATAACTGTTGGGAGTTTTAACCTTCAGGGGATCGATCCCTTCCTTTAGGGGATCGATTGGTTCATGTTGGAGAAGGCATGATTTTGTACCTAAATTGCCTTACCCAATCGATCAAGTAATCCCTTCTTTAGGTGATCGATCCCCTATGTGGGGGATCGATCCCTTTTCTAGATTTTCAGACTTGGAGAGTATTTTGTTTGAGCAACCGACCGATCCCTTTAAGAGGGGATTGATCCCTTGCCTTAGCTGATCGATCCCCTATGTGGGAGGATCAATCCCTTCTTTGGAAAATTGCACGATGAAAACTTTCTATATGAAAAAGTGATCGATCCCTCTAGTCAGCTTGAAACCCCAACCAATCGATCCCTATAAAGAGGGGATCGATTGGTTTTTGCCAAAACTTGAAGAATTTTGATTCTGGAAGAAAATAGGATCGATCCCTTTTGCTAGGGGATCGATCCCTTTTATCAAAACGTGCACTAATCAGGTTTTGTTCCGAGAATTTGACTTGTTTTGGTTCTTAAATGGATTTTGGCAAGATAGAAGGGTGGAAAATTATTCAATTTAAGCTTAGAAAAGATTTATTCAAGTTAGACAATTTTTTTTTGTCAAATCAAAGCTCTTAATCAATTCAAGGCCAACAATCTCCTTTTTTTTATATGACAAAACCAAGTGAAAATTTTGCTTAAAAACATTTTTCCTTTTGAAAAACAAGGTCCCCCTGAATTTATGAAAAACAAACTCCCCATGAATAACAATATAGCTCCCCCTAAATTTAAGCATATAATATTTAAGACTATATGATTTTAGTAATCAAATATATATAAAACAATATATATGAATTATTATTAATAAATATATAATATATAAATACTAAGCTATAAATTATATACTATTTGTAATTTTTATTATAAATTAATATATATATTATTATTATTAATATTTTAGTTTATATAAGTAAGTAATATTTAATTATTACTTATTTGAATATTATTAATATTAATTATTATCTATTTATATTATTATAATTATAATTATAATTATTTACAAATATTATATTAATAAATTAAATATCAATCAAATATTAATTATATTAATAATATTATTAATTTATATAATATTATATATTATTAATAATTGTTATATACATAATAAAATATATGACATTAATAGTTATATCAGATTATTAATTTGATTATACTATTAAATTAAATTTATATTAATAAATGGTTATTATATATTATTAACTAATAATTAATATTAGTTAATATTAATTATTTGAAAATTATAAATTATAATTAAATATTTAATTATTATTTAACTAATTTAATAATATCACATTTTTAATTTATAGTATATTAAATCAAATATTTAAAATAATCTTATGCAAGAAAATATTCTACATTAATTTTAATTATAAAAATTATTTGATTATAATTCAAATAGTAATTAAATAATTATTTAATATTCTAAAAATAGAATATTATATTAATTTTATATATTAACCTTACATTATTAAATTAGTGTTTATTAATTATTGTCAATTACATTTGGATTATTATAATCAATTAATAATTTAAATAATATATATTTAATAATTAAATACTTGTAAATTTAAAATAGTTTAATATTAATATATTTTAAATTATAATCCAAATTTATTAACATTTGGAAACTTAATAAGCAAAAGATTTGAAAAAATAAATTTGTAACTTACTAATTAAAATAAATAGTATAATTAATTTTATATTATAATAGGTTATAATATTATTCAAATTATTAAATTATAATTATTAAAATTACAAGTTGAATTGGTTTTCAATTTTTTTTATTTTTTTAACCTTAATATGATATTTAATTTGAATCTCCCTGTCCCAAACTTGAAAAAAAAAAAATCAATGAAAATGAATACTATTAGATTTCTAAGATGTCAAATTTTAGGAGGGGATAATTGGTTTATCTACCAATTTGAAAAGGCTTTAATTTCTTGTCTTATTCTCTATTTTTTCCCGGTAAGTAAGAGTCACACATAGATATAATTGTTAAGTATGTAATATGTTAAATATTAAATATTTAATTATATTAATTGTATAATTAATGTATTAAATAGATATAACTATTTGAACTTGTTAATTAAACAGATTTATTTTTAAAATTTCTTGCTTATTAATTTTTTGAATGTTAATAAAATTATATTATATTATTTCAAATTAGCTTGTATGTACTAAAAAATTTTAATAATCATTAATTAATAATTACATTAATAATTAATAATATTATTAATGGCTATTGAATAAATTATTAATATTATTAATAATATTATACTAATATTATTAATATATTTAATAATCCAATTAAAATTTAACATATATTAATTTTCTATTATAATTATAATAAATATTAATAATTAATTATAATAAATAAGGTTTATAATTAATACAAATAAATCTCTTACTTATTAATGTGCAATTATTTGAATTATCATACAAATTAACAAATATTAAAAAATGAATATTTTTATCAATCAAGTTTAAATAATTATGACTATTTGAACATTTAAATATTAGTTATTTAATTATCATGGATCAAATAAATATAAATTATATTAATTAATAAGTAATTAAATATTTTATGAGTAACAATAATATTAACTAATCAATAATTAGTTAATATATTATAATTTTTGTTCATAACAAGTATTTTAATATAATATGTTAAATATTAATTATTAATAAATTTTTTGAATGTTAATAACCGTTTAATAATTGTTAATTAATAAGTATAACTGTTATGACTATTTGTAATAATAGTTATTATATTCTTATATTAGCTTATTTAATATTAATAATTATATTATTTAATTAATTAATTTTATTTTATTAGACATGAAACTAATAGAATATTAAACTAATAATTAATTATAACTATTTGTTATTAATTAACTTAATATTGAATTATATTAAAATTAATAATTTATTAATTTGAAAAATTAGTTATTTATAATAAATAATCAGTAGTCATAAAATATTTGTTACTGTAAATTTACATAAATAATTAAAATTATTAATTATATTAATATTAATAAATAGTATAATTTGAGACAGCATTTGTTACTGGTTTGTTTTAAATAATTATAATAATAAATGTTTTTTGAAATATTATATATATTAACTAATTTTTAATAATAATATAATTTAATATATAATTTTATAAATATTTATTATATTTATGATTATCTATTTCAAATCGTTATGACCCTTTTTTTTATTGTAAAAGAATTGTTTTATTCATACAAACTTATTCTAATTAAAATAATACTAATTTAATAATATGTTAAAAATTAATAAATAAGAGATTTAAAAAATAAATTTGTTTACCGAATTAGTTCAAATAGCTAAGACTATTAGAACAATTATCTATTTGAAATTGTTTTGACCATTTGTTTAGTCATAAAACAATTGTTTTAGTTCATATAAGCTTATTCAGAATAAATTAATACTAATTTATTAATATTCAAAAAATGAATAAGAAAGAGATTTAAAAAAATAAATCTATTTATCGACTAAATAATTTTTAAAAAATGACTATTTTTAATACTAATTTAAAATAATTATATATAACTTTAGTGACATAATTATTTTGCTTATTAAATTAATTATTAGTATCAATTATTAATTAATAAATTAATATTAATTATATTAATTAATTTACTTATTATTAATATTATTATCTAGCAACATAATAATAATTTTTATTATATCTATTAAACAATAAAAAGCTCCCATATATATTAATTACTAATTATTAATTTTTATTATATATTTTTTATTATGATATCTAGTTATTAATTATTAAATAAATTAATAATTAATAAATAGTAAATCATTTTAATTATTTAATATTAAAATTAAAATTATTTAATTTAATTATATTATATAAATTTTATGATAAACAAATTAAATTAGATAAATTTATAAGTATAAATATAGTATAAACATATAATTGTTCAAATATATAATATTATAATATAAATAATTATATAAATTATAATTAAATTAAATTATAATTAATTTAAAAATTGTCTCAATTATAATTTACAATTATAATATTAATTTTATAATATCAATTATAATATACTACAATATTTATAATTTAATTTAAATAATTTTGAAAAATAACATTTTAATATAAATATAATATATAATAATCTAAATTATATTTAATATTATTATATTAAAACTTATTTGTTTATAATTAAATAAATTATAATTTATTATAATTAAATAAATAATCAATTATTATATATATTTAAATTATAAATATTAATAATTAATGAATATTTTAATAATCAATTTATTAATTATTATTTTAATAAAATAATAATAATATTATATTATTATTATTAAAAATAACATATATAGATATTATAGTATAAATATTAATTTATTAGTAATTTATTATTAACTAATCGATAAAATTATTAATTAATTTTAATAATTTTAAACAATAGTATACAAATTATATTAAATAATTTGGCTTTTACTTATATTCAAATAATACTATAATATTATTAAATTAATACAATAATAATTGTTTATAAATTATTAGTCCAAATTATCGTTAATATAATAATTGAGTGGAAATGTTTATCATGATTAATAGTTAATAATTATAATTTAATATTATAATTATTATATATTAAATAATTTTGTTATTAAACTATTATATAACAATTATATAATTAATTAACTTATTAAACTAATATCTAATTAACTATTATTTAATTTATATTTAATTAAAGTTTAATTATTAAATAACTAATATTTAAATGTTCAAATAATAATATTATTTAATATTAATTTAGTTTAATTATTATCAATAATTATTAAGTTATAAAAATATATTTATTATTAATATTTGAATTAATAAATTAGTATTATTTTATTTTAAATAAACTTGTATGATAAAAAATAATTGTTTTATGACAAAACAAAAGGTCATAACGATTTGAAATAGATAATAATTCAAATGGCCATAATTTTAATAAATAATATTAATTATTAACTGTTTAATTAATATATTTAAAGTATAAATCAAATAACAAAACTATATCAAATCATTTATTTATTTAAATAATAATTAAAATGTATATACTTATTATATAATAATATTAATTACTACAAATACTTTTATTTGTAATGAATAAATATATTTATTAATATTTATTATTTTAAATTAATTAATTAATTTAATTAATTATAGACAATTCAGATTTTTATATACAAAATATAAAAGAACAAAAATTATGAAATTAATTTTTATTTACAAATAATAAAATAATATCAATATTATTTAGTGTTAAAAAATAGAAATAGATATAATAAATGCTTATAAGAAATTTTATTTATTATCAATTTTAAATTATTTTAATTTATGGTATTAATTATAATTATAAACATATAATGTTATATTACTAGTAATTATATAATTATTATTAATAATATTTTATTAATATTCTATAAAGTTAATGAATATTAAAATTAATAATCGGTAATAATAATATATCAATATTACAATAATTATAATAATATATAATAATAATATTTAATAATATTAATTTAATTTAATTAATAATATTTAATCTTCATTTATAAATATAGTATAATAATATCTAATTTATTAGTTAAATTAATTATAATAATATGTAAATTAAATAAAAAATAATGTTCAAAATATTATTAACTATTTTAAATAATATTTACTATTATAAACAACAATTATATATTATTTATTTCAATTAATATATAGTACTATATAATTAGTTAAATTAATTTAAAATTTAAGTAATAAACAATTGTTTATTTATTCTATTAATGATCTATTTTAAATAAATTAATTATTTGATAATATAATTATCAAATATTACTAATTTAATACTATATTATTCTAATCTAGTATAATTATAATAATTATAATATTATGAAAGGATTAAGTTATTATATTTATTATTAGAACAAGTTAATTACTAATAATTACTATTATTTAGAATAATTTAATAATATATTTAATAAATATACAATAATTGATAGTATTGTTAAGATACGAAAGTAATAATATTTATGTATCAAATAAATTAAATCTATTATATTAAACTTGTTTGATATTAAATTAATTATATTAATTATTTAATTTTTAGTTATTTAATTTTTAATTATCAAATAAATAATTTATAAATAGTTATTAATAAGACAATTAATAAGTAAAAGATTTAAAAAATAAATCTATTTATCGAACAAATTCAAATCGTTATCACTATTTGAATAATTATTTATTTCAAATTCTTATAACTTTTTTTTGTCATAAAACAATTGTTTTCGTCCATACGAGCTTATTCAGATTAAAATAATATCGATTTATTAATATTTCAACAATTAATAAGTAAAAGATTTAAAAAAAATAAGTTTACCAAACAAGTTTAAATAGTCATGACTATTTGAATAATTATCTGCTTCAAATCATTGTAGCATTTTGTTTTGTAATAAAACAATTGTTTCAATTCATGTTAGCTTATTTGAAATAAAATAATACTAATTTATTAATATTCCAAAAATTAAAAGTAAGAGAATTAAAAAAATAAAACTATTTATCGAACAAGTTCAAATAGTTAGACTATCTTAATAATTATCTATTTCAAAACATTACAACTTTTTGTTTTGTCATAAAACAATTGGTTCTATTCATTCAAGCTTATTTCAAATAAAATAATATAAATTTATTAATGCTCCAAAAATTAATAAGTAAAAGTTTTAAAAATAAATTTATTTAAAAATTAATGTTATGACTATTTGAACAATTATCTATCTCCAATTGTTATGATTTTTGTTTTGTCCTAAAACATTTAATTTCTGTTCAACAAGCTTATTCAAAGTAAAATATTACTAAATTAATAATATCCTAAACATTAATAAGTAAAGATTTAAAAAATAAATGTGTTGTAATGGGTAATAATAAATTACCATTTAAAAAATAATTTAATATATTTCCCTAATTTTTTTCCCAAAATTATAAATTTAATATTATAATTTAGTATTACCCATTACTACAAATATAATAATATTAATTATTATAAATTATTTAATAAATAATTATACAATTAAATATATATAATAATAAAATTATAGTAATTATACAAACCAAAACAATGTTCGGGAGTTTGATTACATGTTGGGAAAGTTATAGCACTCCCACATGCTACCATTTTATTTTAAACTTATCTTAGGGTCTTGAGTCTAATAAATATTATTAATTATATTTGATAAAGGAATATAATAATTAAAATTTAAAATTATTTATAATTATATTTATAAATTAACCTTAATATTTATAATTAAGTTATATGTTTTTTATATTATTAAAAAACTACAATTGTTTTAAATTTAATTTTAAAATATAATATCAAATATTATTATAATATTTATAATAAATTATATCTATATATAAGAAAATATTAAACTTTAAATATTTAATATAACAATGATATATCTATTTTAATTGCTAATAAAATATAATAATTATAGTTCTAATATAATAATTAATAATATTATTATAAAATAATAATAAATTATTATCTATTTATTTAATTATGTATTATGTATTATAATTAATATAAATTATTAATAATTTGATATGTAACTAAACTATTTTATATATTTTTTTAATTCATTACTATATTATTAATTATAGATAATACCAATAATTATCTTAATATTATACTTTTTGGTTAATACTTAATATTAAATTATTTATTTAAACTATTATATAATTTATAAATTATAATTTGTTATAGATTAACAAAACAAATATTATTAAATCTATTTAAATTAAATTACTAATTAATATTTAAATATTATCAAATAATAGTAATTATGTTTTATAATTACCGATTAGTTTCCTCATACTAATTTGTATATAATAGAATTAATATATATAATTCAATTAATTATGAATAATAAAAATAATACTTATTTAAATACTTATTAATAAGTAATAATTAATCCAAACATTTTAATTATAATAGTTAATTAAATAAATACTTAATTTATTTAATATATTAAATAAATTCTTATTAATTATTTAATATAATAGAATATTAATTAATTAAATATTATTATATAATTAAATTAATAATATAATATTAATTATATTAATTATATTATAATAAATATATAAAAATATTATATAATTATCCTAATAATATTAATCATTATGTTAATAATATTAAGTAATTATTAATATTAATTAAATTCTAAATTAAGTATTTTTAATTTATTTTAATTAATTATTATAAGCTAATTGAACATTTAAATATTAGTTACTTAATAATTATCAATTATATGAATAAATTATCCAAATATCATAATAATTATAATAATATTAGTTATAAAACATTCAAATAGTTTTTAATAATCTCTTTGTAAATAATAATTATATTAATAAATATTGTAAACTAATATATATTTAAACATTAATAATAAATTAGATTAAATAGTAAATCTATTAAATAATATTAATTAATATATAATACTTCATAAAGATATTAATATGAATCTATTAACAATTATCTGAATTAATTAAAAGATAAATATTTAATTAAATTATTATTATAAATAATTAATTATACTATTTATTTTAAGTAACAATTAAATTAATTAAGTTTAATATATTGTTATTAATAATTATAACAACATTATTATTCAAATTTATTGTTATATTAAAAATGTTAATTAATAACGAGTAGTTTAGTCATAACTGGATATGATAATTAATTATTATCAATATGTTCAAATAGTTAAATTATGTTTATATATTTCACAACACTTATTTATTAAATTATATATTATTAAAATGGATATATACTTATTAATCAATAAAGTTAATATTAATATCAATTCATAATACAATTTAATAATAATGATTATTATAAAATATTCATCTCAAATATTATAAATATTTAAATCTATTCATATGATATGATTAGAATTAAAATAATTATCTAAATTATTATTATAAAATTATTGATTAATAAGTATATATTCATTTTAATAATATATAATTTAAAATTATAATTTTTATAATAATATATATTTTAAAATTTATATATTATTTAAAATATTTTAAGACTATATTTTCATTATAATAATAATGAAAATATCAATGATTATATTTTTAATTATTTTTATTTTCTATATTATAAATTGAAATATATATTATTATAACAAAAATAATTAATTTATTAAATAATAAATAATTATTAATAAATTATATAACAATATAATTATTATAATATATTACTATAATTATTTTATTATTAAACTAATATCTAATTAACTATTATAAATAATAATATATGTTATATTATAAAACATTAAAATAATAGTATATAACTTATATAATTTATTTTATTATAATAAAAATATTTATAATAATTATTTGTATTATTATTACAAAACAAAGGATAATTTATATTAATTATTTTATAATAATTTATAAATAGAATTAACTATTAAATTAAACTAATGTTTAATTATATCATTATATCATAAAGTATGCAATCATAAAATAATTATAAGTAGTATAATTATTTGATATTAATAGAAAATAAATAATTAAATATAGTTTTAATACGATTAGTTGTCATAGTCATTATGACATTCCTAGTCAAATTACATGCATAACAAGCTTATTCATTAATGTTATTATAATTATAGTTAACTATTATAATTATGTTAATTGTTAAACAATAAAATATGATATAAATACTATATTAATAAATAAACAATTGTTTATTAAATGATGGTTATATTAACACATTTAGTTTAAATTTTAAACTATTAAAAAATTAATAATATCAACAATACTAATATGATTATAATATAAAATAATATTATATATTATAATATATAAATAATATTATTATTTATTAAAATTATCATAATTTAATAAAATTAAATCAAATATACAATAATTTGTTTTATCATAAAAATTAATAACTATTTGATTATACTTATAAAAATTAAGTATAATTTTTAATAATAAATAGTATAGATAATTTATAAAATAATATTAAAATTTGATAAACTGATTTATTTTTTAAATCTCCAACTTCTTAATTTTTGAAATATTAATAAAGTAATATTATTTTATTTTGGATAAGCTTTTATGAACTAAAACAATTGTTTTATGATAAAACAAATAAACTATTTTAATTATAATAAAATAATTTTATTAAAAATATTGTAAATGATATTAAAAAGAAATTATTAGATTAATTAGATTTAATAATTAATAATTAAATTATTATTATTATTATATGAAATAATCTAATAATAATCTCAAATTAATAATAATTTTTAAAACTTAATAACCAAGAAAATTAAAAAATAAATCTAATTGCCTAACCAATTCAAATAGTTAAGACTCTATGAACGATTATCTATTTCAAATTGTTATAACCTTTTCATTTAATGTAAAATAATTGTTTTTGTTCGTACAAGCTTATTCAGATTTATAATTTAATAAAATTTTAATTAATTAATATCATAATAATAATAAGAAAATTTAATGTTATAATATATAAAATAATTTTATATTAAATAAATTTATTTTATATATTTTTAATTTTAATTAATTATTATCAATATATTATAATAATATAATTATTTTATATATAATAATTTATATAATAATTTATATTGTTATTCAAGAATAACTAGTTATATAAATAGAAAGGGGATTTTAAAAATATATAATTTAATTATAATTGTTTATTTTTATATATAAACAATTATAGTCAAACATAGTAATTTATAGTACAATATCAAGTATAAATAATAATAATAATAATAGTAATTAATAATTTATTTGACAATTTATATATTTTTTAAATTTATATTTATATAATTGTAAATAATATATATTTTATTAATTTTTATTTAATTAATAAATTTTTTTATTTAATTTAGTAATTATTCATTTTAAAATAAATACTAATATTTATATTTTAATTAATAATTTATTAGTATTTACTAAAATATATATTATAAACTATTTATAATGTTATTAAGTAATTATTTATATAATCTCTTATTAACTTATATTATTTAAATAGTAATTATTTCAATTTAATATTATATACTAAAAAATTAAGCTATTAATATATTATAAATTATTGATACTAAAATTATTCATTTATAATATTATATTAACTATATTATATCAACAATAATTGATAACAGTTTATTATTTACCTTAATATAATATATTATATTATAAAATTATAATATAAATATCAACTATTTATAATAATGACTATTAGTTATTATATGAAATTTGGATTAGATCTATTTATAATTATTATTTACAATAATATCTAATAATTTATTAGAATAAATAAATAATTGTTATTGATAAATATTATGATATATTAATTTAATATTAACTTGATTATAATTTATTATAATAATTAATACTAAATTATTAAATTATAATTACTATACTAATTTAAATAACTAATATATTAACTTCGATAAAAATCAATTAAAATAATTTTATTATAAAATAATTCAATAATATTATTAAATTAGTATTATTTTATTACATTTATTATTAAAAAAGCCACAATTAATTAATTATATTATAAATAAATAAATATAATTATTTATTAATCTTATTAATATTAAAACCAATATTAGAATCCTTTTCAAGCCATAATTACTAATTATTTTAGAATAAGTTTATTTATTTATTAGTAATAAGATTTTATTAGTAAACTAATAAATTTATTTTAATATTTGTTAGTAAAAATTTTAAAAATAATTTATTTAAACCAAATTGAGGTAATTCTCTTGCATTTTCCAGTTCAACATCTCCATAACTCTACGATGCTTGTAATCAGATTATCAATTGGTTCAAATTTTTTCTGTTACTAAATCTGAATGCAAATTGTTTTATGCAGGGCCATAATATGACAGTCGTTGGAGCTGATGGACATTATGTTGAGCCATTTGTTGTATAGAAGTTGTTCATATATTCAGGGGAGACATACTTAGTCTTAGTAAAAGCTGATCAGGACCCTACAAGAAATTATTGGATCACGTCAAATATTGTTATGCATGTAATTTGACTAGGTATGTCATAACGATTATGACAACTAATCGTATTAAAACTATATTTAATTATTTATTTTCTATTAATTATCTCACACGGATATGAATTAAGTTATAAATAATTTTATTCTACATTTATAATTTTAATTTACAATATAAGAATATAATAATATGAAGCAATGTTATTAAATATAAATAACATTTAAATAATAACTATTATTTATAAATATAATATTAATTTATAATAATAAATTACTAATAATTAATATTTATACTATAAAGTAATAACAATAATTAAAATGTTTAAAACATTTATTAAACATTAATAAAAATTAACTTATTAAAGAATATTATATAATAAGTTATTCATTATAATAATTATTAATAATTAATTAATAATAATTAATTAACCATCAACTTTTCTTCCCCTAGTTTCTTGAGCAAATAGTAGGATTAAATGATAGAGAAGAACTTATAAATATGCAGTATTTCAAATTCATTTTTCATGATGCTATTTTTGTTGGCTAGAATAAACTTCAGAAACTGGAGCTGCTAAATTAAAGGAAAAGCACAACGGTAGGTTGATACCTCGTGACTATTTTTCCTTGATTGCGAATTGATTTTGCATATGATTGCATTTCACTAGAAATTCATCATTAGAGTCGATTTGAATATTTACTAATGCAAAAATATATGATAAAAAGAGAAAGCGATGAGCTCTTGTTAATGTGGATGCAAATGACAATGGTGGATGACTGCTGTTGGTTTGCAGCTGCTGTAGAGAAAAAGTAAAAGTAGTGGGTTTTGAGAAAATTTTAATGAAAGCTATGGCAGATTAAAATGATTATATTATAACTAAGAATTATAATATAATATAAATTTATATTAATTATTAAATAAATAATTGTATATTAATTTATTATAAGCTAATTATAATAATATATCCATACTAATTAAATTAATAATAAATAATTAAATCACAATTGTTATAATGTTATTAAAAATAACATTATTTAGAATGTTATAAATATTAGTAATTTATATTTAATTATATTAATTAAATATAATTAATGATAAAATCTATTTTATTGATTAATATTAAAAATTATGACAATTTATAATTGATATTTATTATAAATTTAAAATTAGTTATTTATAATAATTATATTAAACTTAATTACTAATTAATAATCTTAATTATTAAATATAATTAATAAGTAATATAAATAAAATGTTAATAAATTAACAAATATTAAAAAATATTTAATAATTAATAAGTTAATTATCTATTTAATATTGTTATTAAATTTAATAACTATTTGAACATAATTATAAAATTAATATATTAATAATATTATAAATTTTATTAATTATACATTAGTTATTATTAAATATAAATTATAAAATATAAACTAAATAAATATTTTATTAATTATTTTAATATAAGTTAAGTATTAAATAACTTAAATAGATAATTAAATAATAATAATATTTAAAATAATTATAATCTCTTAATATTTATAACAAGATTATAAATTATTACTTTTTATATTTTAAATTATTAATTATAAATTAGTACAATTTAATTATTATTAAATAATTATAAGCTAATTATAATATAATATAGTTTATATAATATGATTTATATTATATTATAACTTTAGAAAATTAATAATTATTTGAACTTGTTTAGTAAATAGATTCATTTTTTAAATCTCTTATGCATTAATTTTTGGAATAGTAATAAGTTATCTATAATTAAATATGAAATCTTAATATTATTTATTATTAATTTATAAATTAAATATTAATACTTAATTATTAATATTTATATAAATATTATAATTAATATTATTATATATATTGAATATTAAATATTAAATATTTAATAATATTTATAATAATAATTATAGTTAATATTATTCTAAATAATTATTAAAAATATTTTATTAGTTTAATTAATATTATTTATAATAATATAATATTAATTAAACTAATAAAATATTTTTAATAATTATTTAATATTAATTATTTATAAATTTATTGTATCTTAATAATAAATTAATTTGAACATTTAAATATAATCAGTAAGAGATTTAAAAAGTAAATATGCTTACCAAACCATTTCAAATAGTTTTGACTATTTGAATAATTATCTATTTCACATCATTATAACCTTTATTTTGTCATCAAATAATTTGTTCTATTGATACTATTTTATTCAAAATAAAATATTGCAAATTTAATAATATTCCAAAACTTAATAACCAAAAAATTTTAAAAATAAATCTAATTACCGAACCAATTCAAATAGTTAAAACTATATAAATGACTATCTATTTTAAATTGTTATGACTTTTTCTTTCGTCATAAAACAATTGTCTTGTTTGTACGAGCTTATTCATATTAAAATAATACTAATTTCATAATATTTAAAAATTAATAAGTAAGATATTAAAAAAATAAATTTATCTATCGAATCATTTCAAATGGTTAAGACTATTAAAATAATTATATACTTCAAATCGTTCTGACCATTTTTTTAGTTATAAAACAATTGTTTCAATTCATACAAGCTTATTCAGAATAAATTAATACTAATTTATTAAAATTTGGAAAATTAATAAGAAAGAGATTTAAAAAATAAATATGTTTGCCGAACAAGTTCAAATAGTTATTATTATTTGAACAATTGTCTATTTAAAAATGTTATAACCTTTTAATTTGTCAGAAAATAATTGTTTTAGTTAATACAAGCTTAGATGGAATAAAATAATACTAATTTATTAATATTTCCTAAATTAATAATAAATTTAAAAAATAAATTTGTTTACCAAATCAGTTAAAATAATTATGGCTATTTGAATAATTATCTATTTCAAATCATTATGATCTTTTATTTTGTCATAATACAATTATTTTTAATCATACAAGCTTATTCGAAATAAAATAATACTAATTGATTAATATTTCAAAAATAATAGGTAACGGATTTAAATAATAAATCTATTTACCAAACCAGTTCAAATAATTATGACTATTTGAACAATTATCAATCTCAAATCGTTAAAATTTTTGTTTTGTCATAAAACAATTGTTTCTAATCATAGAAGCTTTTGTTTAGTCATAAAATATTTGTTTCATGTCTTATAAGCTTATTTGGAATAAAATAATCCAAATTTATGAACATTTGGAAAATTAATAAGCAAAAGATTTGAAAAAATAAATTTGTTTACCAAACAAGTTTTAAAAGTTATGACTATTTAATTAGTTATTTTTATAAAATCATTATGACATTTTCTTTTGACATAAAACAATTGTTTCAATTCATAAAATTTTATCCAAAATAAAAAGAATTTAATAAGTAGGAGTATAAAAAAATAAACTTGTTTATCGAGCAAATTCAGATAGTTACGACTATTTGAATAATTGTCTATTTAAAATCATTATGATGTTTTGTCATAAAATAATTGTTTCAGTTCATACAAGCTTATTCAAAATAAAATAATTCTAATTTATTAATATTTCAAAAATTAATAAGTAAGGGATTTAAAAAGTGAATCTATTTGCGAAATTAGTTCAAATAATTATGGTCATTTCAACAATTATCTATTTCAAATTGTTATCACCTTTTGTTTGGTCATATAACAATCATTTTTTATCATACATGATTATTTGAAATAAAATAATAATAATTTATTAATCTTTTAAAAATTAATAAGAGATTTAAAAAATGAATTTGTTTACTGAACCAGTTTAAATAGTTATGACTATTTGAACAATTCTATACTTCAAATCATTATAACCTTTTGTTATGTCATAAAATGATTATTTTTGTTCATACAAGCTTATTCAAAATAAAACAATACTAATCTAATAATATTCCAAAAATTAATAACTAAGGGGTTTAAAAAATAAATTTGTTTGCCGAACCAATTCAAATAGTTAAGACTATATGAACAATTATCTATTTCAAATTGTTATGTCCTTTTGTCTTGTCATAAAACAATTTTCTCAATTCATGCTAGCTTTTTTGAAATAAAATAAAATGAACTTATTAATATTTCAAAAAATAATAAGTAAGAGATTTAAAAAATAATTCTTTTTACCTAACCAGTTCAAAAAATTATACTATTTAAACAATTATATATTTCAAATCATTATTACTTTTTGTTTTGTCATACAACAAATGTTTTTGTTCATATAAGTTTATTCGGAATAAAGTAATACTAATCTATTAATATTTCAAAAATTAGTAAGTGATTTAGACAATAAATCTATGTATCAAACTAGTTCAAATAGTTATGACTATTTGAGCAATTATTTATTTCAAATCATTATGACCTTTTGTTTTGTTGTAAAAAAATTGTTTCTATTCATACAAGCTTACTTGCATTAAAATAATACTAATTTATTAATATTTTGACAATTAGTAAGTAAAAAATTTTAAAAATATGTTTACTACACTAGATCAAATAATCATGATAATTTGAATAATTATCTATTTCAAATCATTATGACCTTTTGATTTGTCATAAAAGAGTTGTTTTGGTTCATATAAGCTTATTCGAAATAAAATAATATTAATTTATTAATATTTCTAAAATTAATAAGTAAAAGATTTAAATAATAAATTTGTTTACCAAGCAAGTTCAAATAGTTATTACTATTTGAACAATTATATATTTCAAGTCTTTATGATCTTTTGTTTTGTCATAAAACAATTGTTTCTATTCATACAAGTTTATTTGGAATAAAATAATACTAATTTATTATTATTCTAAAAATTAATAAGTTAGAGATTTAAAAAATAAATTTGTTTACTGAACAAGTTTAAATAGTCATGTCCATTTGATCTATTATTTATTTCAAATTGTTATAATATTTTGTTTTATTATAAAATAATACCAATTTATTACTATTTTGAAAATTATTAAGGATTTAAAAATAAATGTGTTTTCTGAAGTAGTTCAAATAGTTAAGACTATTAGAATAATTATCTATTCCAAATTATTCTGATCTTTTTGTTTAGTCAAAAAATAATTGTTTCAGTTCATACATGCTTATTCGAAATATAGTAATACTAATTTATTAAAATTTTAAAAATTAATAAGGAATTTTAAAAAAATCTATTTACCGAATAAGTTCTAATAGTTATGACTATTTGAATAATTATAATAATTTAAATATAATAATTGTTTATTTATAATTATATTATATATAATATTTTATGAATTACTAATACATGAATAACAAATCAGATTAAATAATTATAACCATTTGAACAATTATCTATTTTAAATCACTATTACCCTTTGTTTTGTCGTAAAATAATTATTTTTCAACATACAAGCTTATTTGAAATAAAATAATACTAATTTATTATGATTTAATTATTATAAGTTAATTTTATAATTAACATTAGTACTAATACCTTATTATTAGTTCAAATAATTATGACTATTTAAGCAATTATATATTTCAAGTATTTTATTATATAATATTAAAAAAAATTAATAATTAATAGTTATTATTAATATTATTCAAATTATACTATAATATCAATAATATTAATCGATAACAGATAGTACTACTTTATTAATAATATTAACAAATCTTTTAAATGTTTATTTAAATATTAGTTATTAATAAAATAATACATTTACTATTAAAACTAATTTATTAATACTTCAAAAAATTATAAGAGATTTAGAAAATAATTCTATTTACCGAACCAGTTCAAATAATTATAACTATTTGAATAATTATTTATTTCAAATCATTATTACTTTTTGTTTTGTCATAAAACAACTGTTTTGTTAAGATAAGTTTGTTCAAAATAAAATAATACTAATTTATTAATATTTAGAAAATTAATTAGTAAGAGATTTAAAAAGTAAATTTGTTTACCAAACCATTTCAAATAGTTTTGACTATTTGAATAATTATCTATTTCAAATTGTTATAACCTTTTATTTTGTCATTAAACAATTGGTTCTGTTCATGCTATTTTATTTAGAATAAAATAATATTAATTTAATAATATTTTGAAACTTAATAACCAAGAAAATTAAAAAATAAATCTAATTGTTGAACTAGCTAAAATAGTTACGATGATATGATTGATTATCTATTTTAAATCATTATGACTTTCTTTTGTTGTAAAACAATTGTTTTATTCGTACAAGCTTATTCTGATTAAAATAATAATATTTTAATAATATTTTAAAAATAAATTTGTTTACAAATCAGTTCAAATAGTTAAGACTATTAAAATAATTATCTATTTAAAATCATTCTGACCTTTTGTTTAGTTATAAAACAATTGTTCTAGTTCATACAAGCTTATTCAGAATAAATTAATAATAATTTATTAGTATTCAAAAAAGAGATTTAAAAAAATAAATTTGTTTACCATTTGAACAATTTTCTATTTAAAATCATTATAACCTTTTGATTTGTCATAAAATAATTATTTAAGTTAATACAAGCTTAGAGGGAATAAAGTAATACTAATTTATTAATATTTCCTAAAATAATAAGTAAGAAATTTAAAAACAAATTTGTTTACCGAATCAATTAAAATAATTATGGCCATTTGAATGATTATCTATTTCAAATTGTTATGACATTTTGTTTTGTCATAAAATATTTGTTTTTTATCATACAAGCTTATTCGAAATAAAATATTACTAATTTTTTAATATTTCAAAAATTAATAAGTAAGAGATTTTAAAAAAATAAATATGTTTATTGAACCAATTCAAATAGTTATGACTATTTGAACAATTATCAATCTCAAATCATTAAGATCCTTGTTTTGTCATAAAACAATTATTTCTTATCATAGAAGCTTATTCAGTTAAAAATAATATTAATTTAATATTATTTCAAAATTTAATAAGAGAATTAAAAAAGAAATGTTTTTGCCGAACCAATTCAAATAGTTAAAACTATTACAATAATTATCTATTTCAAATCGTTCTAATCTTATGTTTAGTCATAAAATATTTGTTTTATATCTTACATGCTTATTTGGAATTAAATAATCTAAATTTCTTAACATTCAAAAAATTAATAAGCAAAAGATTTGAAAAAATAAATTAATTTATTAAACAAATTCAAATACTTATGACTATTTAGACAACTAAGTAGTTAATAATTTTAATTCAATTATTAATATAGAATTAATTAATAATTATTAATATTGATATTAATAATAAATAATATTAATATTTAGTTATAATAATAATAATATTATTATTAGGTATTGGGATAATTTAATAATAAATTCTATTATTTGTAGTTTTTTCCTATAATATTTTATAAATATTTATAAATTATTAGTAATAAATATTTTAATTAATTACAATAACTATTATATTGTTCTAATTATTTAGTTGTTGTTTTATGACAACTCAATTAAAAAACTTTTAATAAGTTTAAATTACAAAAGGTATGATTCAAATTTATAAACAAATTATTAATTTAGTACGATTTGAAATAAATAAATGTTCAAATTGTTATAACCAGTTGAACTAGTATGGTAAATAGATTTATTTATTAAATCTCTTATTAATTTTTGAAATATTAATAAATTAATATTATTTTATTTTGAACAAACTTATATGAACAAAAAAATTTGTTTTATGACAAAACAAAAGGTCATAACGATTTGAAATAGATAATTATTCATATAGCCATAACTATTTGAATTGGTTCGATAAACAAATTTATTTTTTAAATCTATCAGTTATTAAATTTCATAATATTACTAGATTAGTATTATTTTATTTCTAATAAGTTTGTATGAATATAAATAATTGTTTTATGACAAAACAAAAGGTTATAACAATTGAAAATATATAATTGTTCAAATAGTCATAACTATTTGAACTGATTAGATAAATAGACTTATTTTTTAAATCTCCTACTTATTAATTTTTCAAATATTAATAAATTAGTATTATTTTATTCTGAATAGGCTTGTATGATGAAAAAACAATTGTTTTATGACAAAACAAAAGTTCATAATGATTTGAAATAGATAATTGTTTAAATGGCCATAATTATTTGAACTGATTCGATAAACTGATTTATGTTTAAAATCTCTAACTTATCAATTTTTATAATATTAATAAAGTAATATTATTTTATTTTCAGATAAGCTTTTATGAATTGAAACAATTGTTTTATGATAAAATATAAGGTCATCATGATTTTAAATAGATAATTATTCAAATAGTCAAAAATATTTGAACTTGTTCAATAAATAGATTTTTTTTTCTAATTTCTTACTTAATTAATAAATTAGTATTATTTTATTTGGAATAAGCATGTGAGTTAAAGCAATTATTTTGTGACTAAACAAAAGGTCAAAATGATTTGAAATAGATAATTGTTCTAATAGTCTTAACTATTTAAACTGATTCAGCAAACACATTTATTTTTTAAATCCTTACTTATTAATGTTTAGAATATTATTAAGTTAGCAATATTTTACTTTGAATAAGCTTGTTGAACATAAATTAAATGTTTTAAGACAAAACAAAAATCATAACTATTTAAATTAGTTCGATAAAGAGATTTAGTTTTTAAATCTCTTATTAATTTTCAAAATAGTAATAAAATAGTATTATTTTATTTTGAATAATTTTGTATGAATAGAAACAACTGGTTTTGGAACATTAATAAATTTATATTATTTTATTTGAAATAAGCTTGAATGAATAGAACCAATTGTTTTATGACAAAACAAAAAGGTTGTAATGTTTTGAAATAGATAATTATTAAGATAGTCATAACTATTTGAGCCCATTCGATAAACAGATTTATTTTTTTAATTCTCTTACTTTTTAATTTTTAAAATATTAATAAATTAGTATTATTTTATTTCAAATAAGCTAACATGAATTGAAACAATTGTTTTATTATAAAACAAAATGTTACAATGATTTGAAGTAGATAATTATTCAAATAGTCATGACTATTTGAACTTGTTTGGTAAACTTATTTTTTTAATTGTTTACTTATTAATTGTTGAAATATTAATAAATCAATATTATTTTAATCCGAATAAGCTCGTATGGACGGAAACAATTGCTTTATGACAAAACAAAAAAGTCATAAGAATTTGAAATAAATAATTATTCTGATAGTCATAACGATTTGAATTTGTTCAATAAATAGATTTCTTTTTAAAATCTTTTACTTATTAATTGCCTTAATATTAATAAATTTGTATTATTTTATTTGAAGTAAGCTTATATGAACAAATAAAATCATTATATGACAAACCAAAAGGTTATAGCGATTCCAAATCAATAATTGTTCAAATGGCCATAATTATTTAAACTTGTTAGGAAATAATACTAATTTATAATTAAATAATATTTAATTAGATATAACTTAAAAAATTATTCAAATATTATAATTATTATAATATTGTAGTATATTATTTTAACTATTTATTCAAATATATATAAATATATATTTATTGATTTGAATAATTACTTAAAAAATTAAACAATATAATATTTTTATTATAATATTATAATTTTATTATGATACTTGGATTAATATATATTAAACTAATTATTATAATTATAATAGAAAATTAATATATGTTAAATAATGTTTATAATATTAATAACTAATATTTTAAATAAATATTTGTATTTAATTAATTATTATTTATATTATTATAAATTTTTTAATATTTTAATTAATATATATTATTATTAATTAAAATAATAGTTATAATTACTAATATTATTAATATATATTATCATTATATATTAGGATAGTTATTAGGAATAAAGTAATGCTAATTAAAATACTATTGTATTAATTTGTTTATCATAAAATAACTATAATTAATCATTATAATTATAATTTAAAATATAACATTTAACTAATCAATAATTAATAAGTATCTCTTCTATCCTTTTTATAATATTAAAATACCAATAAATTAAGTATGTTTATTTAATTTATATTTAATTAATATAAACTTGTTTACTGAATTAAATTTAAATAGTTTATTGTTATCGACTAATATAATATAATAAATATTATATAATTATAATTAAAGTTTAAGTATTTTAATATAAAATTAATATACCTATTTTATTTAATGCAATAATTAAACTAAATAAAATAGTTTATAATTATACTTAATAATATTATATTATTTAATTAAATCTGTTCTATAAAATTAACTTATGGAATTATTTTCTAAATCTCTTATAATTTTTTGAAGTATTTATTTAATTAAAATAGTATCATAATACTAATTTTAATTTTGTTAATGTTCATTTAAATTTAATAATATTTAAAATTTTTTAATTGAATATTTTTAATATTCATATAAACTTGTTACTTAATTTAAAATAAATAAATAAATAGAGATCAATCATTTATATTATTATAAATAACTGAAATAAATAATTGTTCAAATAGTTAAACTAATTGAATTGGTTTAGTAAACAAATTTATTTTTTAACTCTCTTACTTATTAATTTTCAAAATATTAATAAATTAATATTATTTTATTTTGGACAAACTTATTTGAAAAAAAAATTGTTTTATGACAAAACAAAAGCTCATAACGATTTGAAATCGATAATTATTCAAATAGTCATAATTATTTGAACTAGTTCGGCAAATGGAATTATTTTTTAAATCTCTTGCTGATTATTTTTGAAATATTAAAATAAATAAATATTATATAATTAATAATTAATTTTATAATTAATCTAATAATTAATATTCTAAATAAATTATTAATATTATTAATATATTTAATAATCCAATTAAAATTTAACATATATTAATTTTCTATTATAATTATAATAGAAAATTACAAATTATCATAAAAATTAATCACTTAGTTATTATTTTCTATTAATAAATAAGTTAAAAAATAAATCTTTTTATCAAACTAGTTTAAATAGTTATGACTATTTGAACAATTATTTATTTCAAATTGTTATGACTTTTTGTTTTGTTATAAAACAATAGTTTCTATTTATACAAACTTATTCGGTATAAATAATACTAATTTACTAATATTTCAACAATTAATAAGCAAAAAATTTATAAAATAAATATGTTTACAGAACTAGATCAAATAGTCATGACTATTTGAAAAATTCTCTATTTCAAATCGTTATGACTTTTGTTTTGTCATAAAAAATTATTTCAGTTCATATAAGCTTATTCAAAATAAATAATTATGGATAATTGTAATTAAATGCATTGACAAAACTATTGTGAGTTATTTCAAATAGATTTGAAATAAATTAAATAAGATTTAAAAGATAAATATGTTTATCAAACCAATTCAATTAGTTATAACTATTTGAACAATTATTTGTTTCAAATTGTTATGACCATTTGTTTTATCATAAAACAATTGTTTTCTATTCATATAGTCTTATTTAGAATAAAGTAATGCTAATTCAAAATTAATAAGTAACGGATTTAGAAAATGCATATGTTGGCCTAATCAGTGCAAATAGTTATGACTGCTTGAACAAATATATATTTCAAATTGTTATGACCTTTTGTTTTGTCACAAAACAATTGTTTCTGTTCATATAAGCTTATTCGAAATAACATAATTCTAATTTATTAATATTCCAAAAATTTACAAGTAAGAGATTTAAAAAATGAATTTATTTACTAAACAAGTTCAAATAGTTATAGCTATTTGAACAATTATCTATTTCAAATTGCTATGACCTTATGTTTTGTTATAAAACAATTTTTTCTATTCATACAAACTTATTTCAACTCTATTTACCGAATAAGTTCAAATAGTTATGACTATTTGAACAATTATTTATTTCAAATCACTATGACCTTTTGTTTTGTCATAAAACAATTATTTTTGTTCATAAAAGCTTATTCGGATTAAAATAATATTAATTTATTAATATTTAGATAATTAATAAGTAAAAGATTTAAAAAATAAATTGGTTATCAAATAAATTCAAATAGTATAACTATTTAAATAATTATTCTATTTAAATCATTTGATCTTTTGTTTATCATAAAAAACTGTATCATTTATATAGGCTATTTGAAATAAAGCAATACTGACTTATCATATTCAAAATTAATGAGTAAGAGTATTTAAAAAATGAATCTGTTTGCACAAAATAAGTTCATAATAGTTATGACCTATTTACAATTATCTATTTCGAATCAATAAGACCCTTTATTTTTTGTCCTAAAATAATTGTTTAATTCATACAAGCTTATTTCGATAAAATAATATAATTTACTAATATTCTAAGGATTAATAGTAAAAATTTAAAAAATAAATCTATTATTAGTATTATTATAGAATACTACAAATCATATCTATTTTATCTATAAATATATCTATAAAACTAATTTATATAATATTGATTAGGCCATTTATACAAGATATCTATTTTTTAAATTATTAATAATTATTAATTTATATATAGGATAAAATATTAAATAGATTAATATTAGATTATTTAAATAACGCTTTATTATTCTTAATAGTTAATTTTATTAATTAAAATCTAATTATTATATGTTTATTAGTAATGAGCTAAACAAAATTATTATATAAATATTAATCAATTATTTAATAATTAGTTTTATATATTTTAATTATTAAAATATTAATATAATTATAATGATTTAAAATTCATTCAATCCTATTAATTTGTAAGGATTTATAATATTATAAATAATTAGTCATGAGTATATTAATAATTCATAACCTATTATTATTAATTTTTAAATATTGATTAATAATAATTAAGATAATATATAATATTGATCTAACTAATTTTAATAGATAAATTATTTAATTTTTATTTTAAATTATTAATAATTTAATAAGTTTATTATACAAGCACATAATTGCTTACGAAAAATCAATAATTCAAATAAGCCTATATAAATTGATACAATTTTTTAATAATTAGTTATAACTAAATAACTATTTTTATTATCTATATTATTAACTGTATAGATTAAATATATTTAATTTTTTACATTTTTTACTTATTAATTGTAAAATATTAATAAAATTATATTATTTTAATCTGAATAAGCTTGAATAAATAGAAACTATTATCTTATAATAGAGAAAAAAGTCATAATGATTTGAAATTAATAATTGCTTAAATAATCTTAATTTGAACCAGTTTGATAAACAAATTTATTTTTGAAAATTTTTATTAATCTTTGAAATATTAATAGATTAGTATTATTTTATTTCGAACAAACTTATATGAACAAAAACATTAGTTTTATGATAAAACAAAAGGTCATAACAATTTGAAATAGATAATTGTTCAATTAGTCATAATTATTTGAACTAGTTAGGTAAACAGAATTATTTTTTAATTCTCTTACTTATTAATTTTTGAAATTTTAATAAATTTATTTTATTTTATTCTAAATAAGCTAGTATGAATTGAAAATATTGTTTTATGACAAAACAAAAGGTTATAATGATTTGAAATAGATAATTATTCATATAGTTTTAACTATTTAATACTAGTTCGGCAAACAATTTTATTTTTTAAATCTCTTAATTATTAATGTTCAGAATATTATTAGATTAGTTTTATTTTATTTCAAATAAACTTGTATGAACAAAAATAATTGTTTTATGATAAAACAAAAGGTTATAACAATTTGAAATATACAATTGCTCTAATAGTCATAACTATTTAAATTAGTTTTGTAAACAGATTTATTTTTTAAATCTCTTACTTAGTAATTTTTGAAAGATTAATAAATTAGTATTGTTTTATTCCAAATAAGCTTGTGTGATAAAAAAACAACTGTCATATGACCAAACAAAAGGTAAGAACAATTTGAAATAGATAATTATTGAAATGGCCATAATTATTTGAATTGATTTGGTAAACATATTCACTTTTTAAATCACTTACTTATTTGAATTTGTTCAGTAAACAGATTTATTTTTTAAATCTCTTTCATATTAATTTTTCAAATGTTAATAAATTAGTATTAATTTATTCTGAATATGCTTGTATGAATTAAAAACAATTATTTTATAACTAAAAAAAAGATCAAAATGATATGAAATAGATAATTATTCTAATAATTTTAATCATTTGAACTGATTCGATAAATAAATTTATATTTTAAATCTCTTACTTATTAATTTTCAAAATATTATTAAATTAGTATTATTTTAATCCAAATAAGCTTGTATAAACAAAACAATTGTTTTGCGTTAAAAGAAAAGGTCATAACGATTTGAAATAGATAATCATTCATAGAGTCTTAACTATTTGAACTAGTTCGATAATTAGATTTATTTTTTAATTTTCTTGGTTATTAAGTTTTGAAATATTATTAAATTAATATTATTTTATTCTAAATAAAATAGTATGAACAGAACCAATTATTTGATGATAAAATAAAAAGCTATAATGATTTAAAATAAATAATTATTAAAATAGTCAAAACGAATAGGTTTGGTAAGTAGATTTTCTTTTTAATAAAACAATATTATTTTATTTCAAACAATATTATTTTATTTCAAACAAACTTATATTAACAAAAACAATTATTTTATGACAAAACAAACCTTTAAATATTTTTACTTTAAAATAGATTTGAAATTAAATATTTAATTTTTAAATTAAACAAATTTAAACTTAAATTAGAATAACATTCAAATAGTTATGAATATTTAAATTATAAGATTTCAAATATAAAAAATTAATAACTAAGAGATTTAAAAGGTAATAATTTTCTAATTATTTATCTATTGTTTTATGACAACTCAATTAAAAAACTTCTAATAAGTTTAAATTACAAAAGGTATGATTCAAATTTATTAACAAATTATTAATTTAGTACAATTCGAAATAAATAAATGTTCAAATTTTTATAACTAATTGAACTAGTATGGTAAATAGATTTATTTATTAAATCTCTTATTAATTTTTAAAATATTAATAAATTAATATTATTTTATTTCAAACAAACTTATATGAACAAAAATATTTATTTTACGACAAAACAAAAGGTCATAACAATTTGAAATAGATAATTATTCATATAGCCTTAACTATTTGAATTGGTTTGGTAAACAAATTTATTTTTTAAATCTGTCAGTTATTAAATTTCATAATATTACTAGATTAGTGTTATTTTATTTCGAATAAGCTTGTATAAAGATAAATAATTGTTTTATGACAAAACAAAAGGTTATAACAATTGAAAATATATAATTGTTCAAATAGTCATAACTATTTGAATTGATTCGATAAACAAATTTATTTTTTAAATCTCCTACTTATTAATTTTTTAAATATTAATAAATTAGTATTATTTTATTTTGAATAGGCTTGTATGATGAAAAACAATTGTTTTATGACAAAACAAAAGTTCATAATGATTTGAAATAGATAATTGTTTAAATGGCCATAATTATTTGAACTGATTCAATAAACTAATTTATGTTTTAAATCTCTAACTTATCAATTTTTATAATATTAATAAAGTAATATTATTTTATTTCAGATAAGCTTTTATGAACTGAAACAATTGTTTTATGATAAAATATAAGGTCATAACGATTTTAAATAGATAATTGTTCAAATAGTCAAAAATATTTGAACTTATTTGGTAAATAGATTTTTTTTCTAATTTCTTAATAATTTTTTGAATGTTAATAAATTAGTATTATTTTATTTTGAATAAGCATGTATGAGTTGAAGCAATTATTTTATAACTAAACAAAAGGTCAAAATGATTTGAAATAGATAATTGTTGTAATAGTCTTAACTATTTGAATTGATTCAGCAAACACATTTATTTTGTAAATCCTTACTTATTAATGTTTAGAATATTATTAATTTAGCAATATTTTACTTTGAATAAGCTTGTTGAACAGAAATTAAAAGTTTTAGGACAAAACAAAAATCATAACAATTGGAGATAGATATTATAATTTAATTATAATTATTCAATTTTATAATTAATAATATTAATTATATAAATTTATAATTTAGTACAATTTTTATATTAGTTTAATAAATATAATATAATTAATTAAATATTATTAGAAAATTATAATTATACATAATTATATATAATTTTATATAATATACTTAATTAGATTATACTAATTTAATATAGATTAAATATAATTATTATATTTTATATAATATAATAATAAAATAGTATTATTTAATTTAAGATATATTATATTATTTAATAATATATAATATTATAATTTAAAGTTGTTTTATAACAATTTGAACATTTTATTTATTTCAAATCGTACTAAATTAATAATTTGTTAATAAATTTGAATCGTTCCTTTTATAATTTAAACTTATTAAAAGTTTTTTAATTGAGTTGTCATAAAACTACAGCTAAATAATTAGAAAAATACTACCTTTTAAATCTCTTAGTTATTAATTTTTTATATTTGAAATCTTATAATTCAAATATTCATAACTATTTGAATATTAATCTAAGTTAAGTTTAAATTTGTTTAATTTAAATATTAAATATTTAATTTCTATAATAAATTTATAGTTACAATATTTTAGCATCATTATTATAATATAAATATTAAAATATTAAAATTATATTTAATTTTATTGAATTAAATTGATATAATATATATACCATAAATATTATTTTATTAATAATTATAATATTTAAATTATGCAAATCATTTAAATACATGATTAATATGCTAACAATTTATATATAATATAATATAATTATATAATATAATTAATATTTATTTAATATTAATAATAAATATAAATATAAATAATTAATTTTAATTAATTTATTAGTATATCTCTATAATTTATTTAAATAAATTAATTATTAATAAAATAATTTAATATAAAAATTATATATTAATAATTATATATTTAAATAATTAATAAAACAAATTATATATTATTAGATTTATAATATATATTTATTATAATTATATAATAAACAATAATATTATTTATTCTTTATAGTTATTATAATATTATAAAAATAGTATAAGTTATTTTATAAAATTATTATATATATATATTATAATGTTATATATTATAATAATTTTTTATTATGTTAAAACAATAGTTTCTGTTCATACAAGAATTTCAATATCATATTAAAATATTATTATAGTTAAACACATGTTATTTAATATATTATTAAATAATATTATATGAATATATATTGTTTTATTTTAAATATAATCAATAATTATCTTATAATATATAAAATTATATATTATAATAATTATTATAAATATTTTTATTATAATAAAATAAATTATGTAAGTTATATACTATTATTTTAATGTTTTATAATATAATATATATTATTATTTATAATAGTTAATTAGATATTAGTTTATTAATAAAATAATTGTTGTTATTAATAATTATTTATAATAACAATAATTAGAATAATATATTATAATATTATATTGTTATATAATTTATTAATAATTATTTATTATTTAATAAATTAATTATTTTATTATAATAATATATATTTCAATTTATAATATATAAATTAAAAATAATTAAAAATATGATCATTGATATTTTCATTATTATTATAATGAAAATATAGTCTTAAATATATTTTAAATAATATATAAATTTTAAAATGTATATTATTATATAAATTATAATTTTAAATTATATATTATCAAATTAATCAATAGTTTTATAATAATAATTTAGATAATTATTTTAATTCTAATCTTATCATATGAATAGAATTAAATATTTATAATATTTGAGATTAATATTTTATAATAATCATTATTATTAAATTGTATTATAAATTGATATTAATATTAACTTTATTGATTAATAAGTATATATTCATTTTAATAATATATAATTTAATAAATAAGTGCTATGAAATATATAACCATAATTTAACTATTTGAACATATTGATAATAATTAATTATCATATCCAGTTACGACTAAACTATTTGTTATTAATTAACATTTTTAATATAACAATAAATTTGAATAATAATATTGTTATAATTATTAATAACAATATATTAAACTTAATTAATTTAATTGTTACTTAAAATAAATAGTATAACTAATTATTTATAATAATAATAATAATTTAATTAAATATTTATATTTTAATTAATTCAAATAATTGTTAATAGATTCATATTAATATCTTTATGAAGTATTATATATTAATTAATATTATTTAATAGATTATTAGTATTTAATATAATTTATTATTAATGTTTAAATATATATGAGTTTACAATATTTATTAATATAATTATTATTTACAAATTATAAATATAAGAATTTAAATATATTATAATAATTTATTAATTTATGAAAACATGAATAATTGTTGCTTTATGTTATTAGCTGTGTAAATGCATTAATAAATTTAATTAAAATTCTAATACTAAATCTTGTTTAGTATTTATTATATAATTAAATTAAATTATAAATATTAAATATTCTAAATGTTCCAAAAATTATTAATAGTCATAGGAAAATTTGATAATTATAGAAATATAATTATTTGTATTAATATTTATAATTTAAATATTATTACTGAAATTAGCAATTTCAAATAATTGTACTAATTTAGTATTAATTATTTAAAGAAAATAATATATGTTTAACAATATATTAAATAAATTCTTATTAATTATTTAATATAATAGAATATTAACTAATTAATATTATTAATTATCTAAATATTAGTTTGATAAATTATACATACTATAATTCAATTGTTTAATAAAATTAATATTATTATATAATTAAATTAATAATACAATAATATAATATTTATTATATTATAATAAATATTTAATTTAAATATTTAATATATAATAATATTATATTATTAATATTATATAATTTATTTTTTATACAAATTTATGTACAGTATAATAAATATATTTAATAATAAGTATTTAATTATATAACAAATTATATATAATTTATGTATATAATTTGAATATTAATTTATAAATATAAATATAAATTATTAATTTAATAATCATTATTTATTAACATTATAAATATAATTATTAAATTTAAATATGATAAATATTTAATTATAATTAGCATATATTGTTATTTAATTATGATAAATAATTTATATTCATAATTAAATTTAATATAATAGAATATTAATTAATTAATAATATTAATTATCTAAATATTGTTTGATAAATTATGCATAACTATTATTCAATTTTTTAATAAAATTAATATTATTATATAATTAAATTAATAATATAATAATATAATATTTATTATAGTATAATAAATATTTAATATATTATAATTAAATAAATTAAATATATTATAATGATAAACATTTACTTATTAATTATTATAATTTAACTATTATATTTAATTTATTAACTATTATTATATCTATTAATATTTAATATTATAGATTGTTATTAAATAGTCATAACTAATTTTATATACGTAATATTAATTGAACTATTAATAAAATTAATAAACTATAATTAATATAAATAATATTAATAATAAATTTATTGATATTTCATAAATTTTTTATTAATAAGTAAGAGATTTGAACAATTATCTATTTCAAATTGTTATGACCTCTTGTTTTGCCATAAAACAATTGTTTCTATTCATACAAGCTTATTTCAAATAAAATAATATAAATTTACTAATATTCCAAAGATTAATAAGTAAAAGTATATAAAATAAATTTATTTTTTGAACAATTATTTATTTCAAATCGTTATGATCTTTTTGTTTTTATAATATTATATTAATATAATAAATAACAATAATATAATTAGTAATGTAATATTGATATAATTACAATTAATATTATTATTTAAAAAATTATAATTTATAACTATAATTGTAACATTTTGTTTTGTAATAAAACAATTGTTCAAATATTATTTTATTAATATTTAAAAAATAAATCTGTAAGAGATTTAAAAAGAAAATTTGCTCACCAAACCATTTCAAATAGTTTTGACTATTTCAATAATTATTTATTTCAAATCGTTATAATCTTTTATTTTATCATCAAACAATTGGCTTTGTTCATACTATTTTGTTTAGAATAAATTAATCTAATTTAATAATATTTTGAAACTTAATAACCAAGAAAATTAAAAAATAAATCTAATTGTCAAACCGGTTCAAATAGTTAAGACTCTATAAATGATTATCTATTTCAAATTGTTATGACCTTTTCAATTTAGTTATTTATAAAATATAATAATTAAAATTTGAAATTATTACTTTTGTATCTTAAAAATATTAGCAATCCAAATTTATTTAAAACAATTATATTAATTATATTATAAATATTAATATTATATTACAAATATTAATTATTATTTTATAATTAATATAAATAAATTATTATTTATAATTACATTAGATCATTAGAATAATATTTATAGTATTAATTATATTATATATTTATTATTATATTATTTGAATTATTAATCTAATTATAATTAATTTATATTGTAAGCAATAGTTATATTAATTATAAATTATTAATAATATTATATAACTATTAATACTATAATTATTAACTTAATTCTAATTATTAAGTTATAATAATATTATTATTTAATAAAAAATTAAATTATGAATAATTTAATATTTAATTAGATATAACAAAAATAATTTTAGTAATAAATTTGATTAATTATATCAAATAATTTTAATATTTAGCTTACTTTAAACTAAATATGACAAAAATTTTATAATTAATTTAATTAATATGTTATTATAATTAGATATAATTATTTATTAAGTAATTTATTAATAAGAGATTTAAATCTAAGTGAGTGTACAATTATTAATTTAAATATATATTAATATATTATGTTATATAAAATATCTAGCTATTATATTATAATAAATAAACAAGTTAAATAACTTATTTGTTTTTTTATGTAATTGTGTTTTAATTTCTACGTTATACTTAAAACTAAATTACTATATCAGATTTATTGCTAATAGTTATTAATATTAATAATATTAATATTTATTATTAATAATATTAATCAATATATTAATTAATAATTTAAATAATATTATTAAATAAATTAAAACTGATTAAATATATTGTTTATAACTATTAATAAAGTATATTAATTATAATATTTGAATTTATATTATTAATTATTATATAATGATATTGTTTGTCAAAATTATTTGATATATTATTTGTAAACATTTATTATTGTTTATTAAAATTAATATTTAATTTTGTTTAATTAAAAATTATATTACAATTAAAATTATAATATTACTATAATTAATTTAATAATATTGTTATTATTAAGATTTTATATTTAAAATAATTTAAATAATATTTCATTAAATAATTATAATATCCATAATTAGCAATAATAAAAATGTATTAGCTAATACATATTATTTAATAATAATAATTGAATTAATAAGATTTAAAATTAATATTAATTAATTAGAAATTATATTTGAATTAATAATTTAAATTATAATTTTTATAATTATAAATTTAATATAATTTAATTATATTACTATTAATAACTATAAATACATATATAATTATAATATTGTCATAATAGTAATATTTTTTAATATAAAATAAATAAATTGTCTGAATAATTAAATATTTTTTATTAATAATATTAATTTTACTTATTAATAAATTACTAATAAATTAATATTTATACTATAATATCTATATAATAATTTTAATATTATTATATTTAATTAATCAACTATATAAGTAAAAACTTATTATTAATTTATAGTTGGTTTATTTATGTTATTTACAATATTATTTATAAATAATAAATTGTTATTTAAACTTATAATGATAAGTTTAATGATATGAGGATAAGAACGGATATGATTTTAAATTTTTATTAGATATAAAAATGGAGACGGATAATAATGTACCCACCTCATATCCGTACTCATACCCTACGTATATATTTATATATATTTAGTATATAGATTTTTTATTAAACAATATAAATTATTATTTTAAATTAATAATCATAAAATTTGATTAAATTATAAACTATTATGTAATTCAACTATATTAAAACTATTATGCAAAATATTATAATAATATTAAAATAATTAAGTTATATACGAATTACAATATATAATTATAATAATTATAATAAATTATTTATTATTTTAAATAATATATTGATAAACTATAATATTACTTGTTATTATAAATTAATATATTAATATTATTTATTAATATTAACATATAACAATTATTATTATAATTATTTTAATAGTCATGTCTATAAATAATATATAAAATAAATTTATATATTATAATAGTAATTATAAATAATTTATACTAATATAATATAAATTTGGTATAGTTAATTATTAAATATATATTAATTTTTTATATTATAGTTATAATTATTTGACTAAACAAAAACATAATTATAACTTTCCGAAAATAAGTATATTAAATACTTAATTAAATTATATTATTTGACACAATTCTCTTTTCATCAATTGTATTAGCATCTTATAAAAAATAAGAGTATAATATTGACTTGTTAATAAACTGTCAATAATTAAATAATACTATTATTAGTAAATTAATTTACTATATTAGTAATAATATAATTTAATATTAATCCTAATATTTAATGTAAATATAATTATAGGAAGTATTAATTTATTATAAATTAATATTAATTTTGTTTATTATAAACATTGTATAAATATCAATATAATTTAATAATTATTTTATAGTTAATTGTTAAATAATCTATTAAATTATTATATTATTATATAAATTATATAAAATTTAATTAACATTAAATTAAGTTATAAGTAATAACAAAAGATACTTATTTCAATTATACCAATTGATTATTTATATAATTATATTTATTATATTAAATTGTTATTGGTAATAATTTATATTAAATTATAAAAATAATAAATATCTTTAATTATTTTTGTTAATGTTTATAAATTTTATATATAATATTAATAATTTATATTTATATTATAATTAATATAACATTACATAATTAAATATATATCATTAAATAGGAAAATAATAAATCTAATTGTATTTATTAATAATACAATTAGTTTATAATATTTAATAAATATTAATTCATTATAAATTTGTTAATAAACAAATAATATTTATAAATTAACTTATAAATAAATTCTTATCTTATGTTACTATCATCCTTACTTTTATAGAGAGGAAAGTGTGGGGACAATTTTTTTTAATATTTTTGTGAATTTTTGTATAATAAGTTATACATTTAATAATATGATAATTTTTTCAATAATAATAATAATAAGTTAGTTTATAAAAAATATCTATTATAATAATTAATTTAGATATTTAAATAACTGGATATCAATGTATTAAGAATGTACATATTATTCTATCAAATAATATAAATAGCTAATAAATCTTTTACTTATTAATTGTTGAAATATTAGTAAATAAGTAAAAATATGAAATATCAATATAATTAATATAATTAAATTATATTAAATATAATTAATATAATATTATTAAATATTAACAATTGTTTAGGTAATTGTTATATGCAATTATATAATATTTAATTATAATTTAATAACCCATTAATTATTATAAAATAATTTATATAATTATAATTAGTATATTTAATAATTTATCATCATAATAATATTATTATGATACTTAATAATAATAATTGTTTATTTATAATTATATTAGATATTTGTTTAAATAGTTAATTGACTATTAATATTATTTTTAGACATGAACAAATATTAATAATATTAATTATTATTATAGTCATTTGGTAATATATTATATTAATTACTAATAAGCTTGTATACTATCTTCCTAATTATTATAGCTTAGTAACTATTTATAATCTAATTGTCTTATTAATAATTAATAATTACTTGTAATAATTTTGTTAATAAATTATAGTATATAATATTAATTTATTATATATTATTATAATAAGTATGATTTATATAATATTTAAGACTATATGATTTTTGTAATCAAATATATATAAAAACAATATATATGAATTATTATTAATAAATATATAATATATAATTATTAAGCTATAAATTATATACTATTTATAATTTTTATTATAAATTAATATATATTATTAATATATTAGTTTATATAAGTAATATTTAATTATTACTTATTTGAATATTATTAATATTAATTATTATCTATTTATATTATTATAATTATAATTATTTACAAATATTATATTAATAAATTAAATATCAATCAAATATTAATTATATTAATAATATTATTAATTTATATATAATATTATATATTATTAATAATTGTTATATACATAATAAAATATATGACATTAATAGTTATATCAGATTATTAATTTGATTATACTATTAAATTAGATTATATTAATAAATGGTTATTATATATTATTAACTAATAATTAATATTAGTTAATATTAATTATTTGAAAATTATAAATTATAATTAAATATTTAATTATTATTTAACTAATTTAATAATATCACATTTTTAATTTATAGTATATTAAATCAAATATTTAAAATAATCTTATGCAAGAAAATATTCTAAATTAATTTTAATTATAAAAATTATTTGATTATAATTCAAATATCAATTAAATAATTATTTAATATTCTAAAAATAGAATATTATATTAATTTTATATATTAACCTTATATTATTAAATTAGTGTTTATTAATTATTGTCAATTACATTTGGATTATTATAATCAATTAATAATTTAAATAATATATATTTAATAATCAAATACTTGTAACTTTAAAATAGTTTAATATTAATATATTTTAAATTATAATCCAAATTTATGAACATTTGGAAAATTAATAAGCAAAAGATTTGAAAAAATAAATTTGTAACTTACTAATTAAAATAAATAGTATAATTAATTAATATAATAATATAATTAATTTTATATTATAATAGGTTATAAAATTATTCAAATTATTAAATTATAATTATTAAAATTACAAGTTGAATTGATTTTCAATTTTTTTTTATTTTTTTAATCTTAATATGATATTTAATCTAAATCTCCCTGTCCCAAACTTGAAAAAAAAATCAATGAAAATGAATACTATTGGATTTCTAAAATGTCAAATTTTAGGAGGGGATAATTGGTTTATCTACCCATCTAAAAAGGCTTTAATTTCTTGTCTTATTCTCTATTTTTTTTCCAGTAAGTAAGAGTCACACATAGATATAATTGTTAGGTATATAATATGTTAAATATTAAATATTAAATTATATTAATTGTACAATTAAAGTATTAAATAGATATAACTATTTGAACTTGTTCAATAAACATATTTATTTTTTAAAATTTCTTGCTTATTAATTTTTTGAATGTTAATAAAATTATATTATATTATTTCAAATTAACTTGTATGTACTAAAAAATTTTTAATAATCATTAATTAATAATTGCATTAATAATTAATAATATTATAAATGACTATTGAATAAATTATTAATATTATTAATAATATTATACTAATATTATTAATATATTTAATAATCCAATTAAAATTTAACATATATTAATTTTCTATTATAATTATAATAAATATTAATAATTAATTATAATTAATAAGGATTATAATTAATACAAATAAATCTCTTACTTATTAATACGCAATTATTTGAATTATCACACAAATTAACAAATATTAAAAAATGAAAATTTTAATCAATCAAGTTTAAATAATTATGACTATTTGAACATTTAAATATTAGTTATTTAATTATCATGGATCAAATAAATATAAATTATATTAATTAATAAGTAATTAAATATTTTATGAGTAACAATAATATTAACTAATTGATAATTAGTTAATATATTATAATGTTTGTTCATAACAAGTATTTTAATATAATATGTTAAATATTAATTATTAATAAATTTTTTGAATGTTAATAACCATTTAATAATTGTTAATTAATAAGTATAACTGTTATAATTTAATTATTAATTGTAATTATAGTATAAAGTTATACTAATTATTGTTTTATATAATGTTGTTGAAATATAAAATAAGTTATATAATTGGTTAATTAAATTATATTAATTAAAACTAACATTATATGGGTTTTATTTGCTTTATGGGCTCAATTAATGAATGATTAGGTTTTTATATAGTATTAGTAATAATAGTTATTAATAGTTATAAATTATAAGAATATAATTATTTATCTCAATTATTTAATTTATTATTATTGTAATTATTAGCAATAATTGATTTTAGTCAATTATAACAAAATCTAATCATAATCAATTCATACAAGCTTAATATTGTAATAGATAATAATGTTAATTATAATTATTCTAAATATAAATTTTATTAATATAAATTTTAAATTTAATTGATTTGAAATAAAATAATTTGATTAGATTCAGATAAACAAAATAAAGATCATTATGATTTGAGATAGATAATTATTATTCATAATTTTATAAGATTTAGTAATATTTAATTAACAATATATATACTAAATAATAAAAATAAATCTGTTTACATATAATTTTTTGTTATTTTATAACAAATTAATTGTGAATTATATTAAATTATTATTATTAATAATAGCTTATATATAAAATTTATAAATTTATTAGTATTAGTTATTATATAAATACTAATATTCTTAATTTTTCTAACAAAATAATATTAATTATATTATAAATAAATTAGTAGTTAATAATTTATTATATATATTTATAAATCTCTTACTTATTTAGTATTAATTATAATTAAGTTTTGAATATATTAAAGATATATTCATTATATAACTAAATAAAAGATTTATTAATAATTTATTAAATAAATTTAATATAATTAAAATGATTATTATTTTGAAGAAGCAATTTAGATTAAACGGGTTCATCAATAATAGAATTACTTATAATTATTATATTATACTTAATATAATATAATACTTTAATTATGAAATATTTGTAGTAATTATAATCATTAATTACTTATAATTATAATATAATTATATTAATAATATTATTATTAGATAATTAAATTGTTATACTAATAATTAAATTTTAAATTAATTATACACCTTAGTTAATTATGCTATTAATTTAATAAATAAATTAAATGTGCGAATAATTAAAACTAAATATAATTAAATTAATTGTTTTGTCATAAAAAAATTATATTAATTAAATACAATAATATTATATTTATTAATATAATATTGTTTCATATTATTGATAAATTATGTATATATATACTTTAACTTTATATATCATATAAATATTATTTATATGACAAATCATATATTATGACTGTATCATATATTTGAATTATTATATATTTATCATACAAGTTCAAATAGTCATGTCCATTTGAATTATTATCTATTTCAAATCGTTATGACATTTTGTTTTGTTGTAAAATAATACCAATGATTTAGAATAATTGGTATTCATACAAAATTATTCAAAATAAAATATTATTAATTTATTACTATTTCAAAAATTAATAAGGATTTAAAAAGAAATGTGTTTGTCGAATCAATTCAAATAGTTATGACTGTTTGAACAATTATACATTTCAAATTATTATAACGTTTTGTTATGTCATAAAACAATTATTTATATTCATACAAGTTTATTAAAAATAAAATAATACTATTGTAATAATGTTCTAAAAATTAATAACTAAGAGATTTAAGAAATTAAATAAATTAGAATATATTTAATTATAATTAAATATTAATTAAATAAACTAATAATTAAAAGATTAAATTTAATTAATTTTAAATAATTATTGTTATAATTTATAATTTAATTATAAGCAATCTAATTATTTAGTTATGTATAATATTATCTGAATTAAGTAGAGATTTTTACTTAATTATTATTATATATTTATATAATTAATATTATATTAATTTATAATATTAATAATTAATTAAAACCAATTAGATTTATAATCAATATTATCTCGATATTAATTTTAATATTAATAAATTAATTGATTTTAAATTGTTATATAATCTTTATAATAATTCTTATAATATTAATAATTAATATAATTTATTCAATTAAATAATAATATTAATAATTTATATTCTTATTGTTTTATTATATAATAATTATTAATGAGCTGCAGATCATATAATAATTTTTATTATAATTGATAAGAATAATATATATAATAATATTTCATTAATTAATATTATTAACCATCTTATATAACATAAGTTACATCATGTGAACCAAGACTATTAGTTTGCAATAAAACTATCAATTGATGCTTGATCCAGCCTTTCATCCCTTATGAGAAAAATGACATTGGAAGCATAGGTATTGCATCAAGGTAAGTTTATCCAATGCTATTTAGGCCTCAAATACGAACTCATCAGCTAGATTTTACGATTTCTTTCCCTTAAGAAATCCAAGTTTTTCCAAAGAATAATGCCAATATGTTATTCGAAAAAAAAGTACCAATAATGCAAGGTAGTTGGTGTTTCATTGTATATCTTCCGATTCTAAGTTATGTTTTGCCACATTATTAATTATAGATTCTTCCATAGCTCCATTTACCTTATTAGTACAATGTATTGGAATTCTGAGCTCAACTTGTTCAATTAACATGATCATAAATATAGAAAGTCAAAGTTTAGAGTGACATATCAATTATGAATAGGAGAATTTTCATTTTGATTTGCAGCTCTTGCTTGATTTCGTCCTTCACTTTCTTATCTAATTTTTTTTTAATTATTTAAAATAGATAATAACAATTAAAAATGACATTTTTAATCACTAAAAAAACAATTATAAAACTTAACTTATATGTTTGATAGTGGGTTAGGGTAATAATTCAAATTATTGCTAAAAAATTCCATCATTTGACCAATTATTACTTTCTATCTCCAAATCAATTATTTTATACAATCATTTGATTAACTTTAACATTGGTTAGTTCAAATTATATCCTTTTTAATGAAATGGTTTAAGATTTAATTATAAACAACACAAAAAAACTTAAGAGATATACATATATCTAAAATTTATTGTTATATATATAAAAGTTTCAAGCCTTAGTTAATTGTTTTAATAATCAACAATAAAAAAAACATGATGTAAACTAATATTTGAATTCTCTCTCCATATTCTTTAATATCTAACTCAACTGTATGAAAATTCTAATTGAATTTCATTTTCACCAATAAATTGGAGACTAAAGGCCTACATTGTTATTAATCTTATCCAAGAAAATTTGTATCAACAATTAGTTTGAATTAATTTACTTTTCAATCTTATAAAATGGATGTCTCCATTTTTTAATCAAAAAAAAGTTTGCTAAATTAACAAAATTGAATTGAACTTTAAATAATTATTAATCATTATTTTAATATTATAAGATAATATTGATAATTTTTTATGAGCAGTTTTTCAATATACATTTAGTTTTACTCTTATTTTTTCATACAGTTTTATTTCTTAGTTTTTACACATAGCATGAGAGGTAGGACTTTCCTTCTGTTGCCCTTTCCTAATTTGTCACGTGGAAGGCTTTTTTTCTTTTCACCTATATGTGATGGGGGCCTATTAAAAGTTTAAATAATTAATATTATATCTAAAAATTATATAATTTTTATTTTAATATTAATAATTTAATAAGTTTATTAGACAAGCACATAATTGTTTGTATAATTCTTTATGAGCAGTTTTTCAATATACATTTAGTCTTACTCTTAGTTTTCCATATAGTTTTATTTCTTAGTTTTTCCACATGGTATGAGAGCCAGGACTTTCTTTCCGTTGCCCTTTCCTAATTTGTCATGTGGAAGGCTTCTTTCCTCTTCACCTACATGTGATGTGGGCCTGTTAAAAGTTTAAATAACTAATACTATATCTAAAAATTATTTAATTTTTATTTTAATATTAATAATTTAATAAGTTTATTAGACAAGCACTTTAGGTTTATATACAACTAACTAGTGAGTAAACTAGGAAACTAAATCTTCCTAAAACTAATCTTATACTTGAGGTATTGTCTATCCTAATTTTTTGTCCTTAATTCTAGGGTACAAACACTTACAAATATAAATATAAATATAAATTCTAGAGATACAAATATAAATATATAGATTACAAGATTACAACCAACTATAAATAAGTGTTTTCCCACAAATAGCAAATCAAAGAAGAGATTTGACTCTCTACACATAATAAAAAAATAACTAATGGATTCGGCATAATTACCCCAATCACTCATTATTCTAAAAATAAGAGACTTAACTAAAATAGACAAAGTCAACTAATCAAGCAATAATGAATATTAGATTTCCACAAAAGTTAATAGGGTACACTTGATGGAAAATTATGAGACGTTTTGAGATTAATATCAAATTAAAAAACCATAAATTTGTAAGCTGTTTGAAGGCTTCATAAATACTTGGTTGACAATGCTGATGAAAGGTAGGGTTAATTAACCAATACTCATATTTAATTATAATTAATTAAATTATAATAATTAATAATTCTAATTATTAATATTCCAAATTAATAGTAAAAGATTTAAAAAATAAATTTGTTTACCAAGTGAGTTCAAATAGTTATGATTGTTTTAACAATTATTTATTTGAAATTGTTATGATCTTTTGTTTTGTTATAAAACAATTGTTTCTATTCATACAAGTTTATTTGGAATAAAATAATACTAATATATTAACATTCTAAAAATTAATAAGTTGAAAATTTAAAAAATTAATTAGTTTACCTAAGCAATTCAAATAGTCATATGCCATTTGAACTATTATCTATTTCAAATTGTTATGACATTTTATTTTGTTGTAAAACAATTGTTTCTTATCAATCAAGTTGAAATAGTTATGACTATCTAAACAATTATCTATTTTAAAACATTATGACATTTTGTTTTGTCATAAAACAATTGGTTTCGTTCATGCAAATGTATTTTGAATAAAATAATATAAATTTATTAATATTCCAAAAATTAATAAGTAAAATTTTAGAAAATAAAGCTATTTTGTTAAATTAATTTAAAATGATAATTTTAAAATAATTAATAAATTATAATAATTATAATATTTTTATTAAAATTATTATTCTTATATAGTATAGTTATTATATATAGTAATAATTAATTGTTCTAATTAATATTTAAATTAATTAGATTATTAAAACAATCATTATTATTTAATAGATTATAATTTTATTAAGAAAATTATTTGTTCAGTTTGCTTATTTATTAAACCCAATTATTGGATAATAATTATATATTTTATTAATTAAACCATAATTATTAGATAAATTATATTATGATTAAGCTTGTATGATAATAAAATAAAGATATTAATATGAATTATTGATTTTAATTTAATATAACTAATAAATAAATTATTATATTTATTAATTTCAAATATTTAAAAAATATTTTAATAATTATTATTAAATATATTTTACTAGTTATATTAATACCATAATATATATTAATTTTAAATATTAAATCTAATTTATTTATATAATTAAAATTAATTAAAAAGTTTACTTATTATTTAAAATTAAAATAATTGGTATAATTAAATAATAATCTAATTTAATTATAATATATAATTAATTAAAATATATATAAAATTTAAATTTTAAATATTAAGGTTTTAAATATTAAAACTTAATATATATTGTTTTAATATATTAATCTTGTTTAAATAAAATAAATATTAAAATTTATTTAAGTAATAAATATTGCAATAGCTTAATAATTAATACAAATAATCTAATTATTTAATTCTAATTATTAATAAAGTATTAATTAGTTTATAATACATATGCCAAATAAAACTATTACATAATAATTAATATTAATTGATTAGTATTAAACTATAATACATTGAGTCATTAAAAGTTATAATTAATATTTTTTAATTAATTATTAACTATTGGACTTATATAAAAGTTTACTAATTTTGACTATTAATTACTACTTTAATAAATATTTAATTTATTAATTAAACTATAATTAAATCATTACCTTATAATAAATAATATAAATTGTTTATATTAAATTTATATTATTATTATTCAAATATTAATCTACTTTAAATTTTATATTATTAAATATAATATTATATTATATAATAAACTTACTTACTAATTATTATTATTAGCAATATTTGTTATTACTTAAATATTTAATTCCAAATGTAAATAGTTATTATATTTTTATTTTGAATTAAATAAAAATCATAAAAATCAAATTGTACTAATTTATAATTAATAATTTAAAATGTAAAAAGTGATAATTTATAATCTTATTAGAAATATTAAGAGATTATAAATTTAGTATAATAAATTTATTATAATTTAAAGTAAGTATTAATATTAATCATTATCTAAATAACAAATAGATAGGGCATGACTAGATAATAATATTATTAAATTAAAAATTAATGAATTATAATTTATATAGTATAATAATTATTTACATAAACTAATTAAATAATAATAAATTATTATAATTTATCTTTATTGCCATGCTTATTTAATTATAATTTAATTAAACTAGTAATAACATATTATATTTGATATAGTCTATTAACATTCAAAAAATTAATAAGCAAGAAATTTAAAAAAATAAATTTGTTTACTGAACAAGTTCAAATAGTTATGACTATTTTATTTATTTTATTGGTTAAAATATATTATATAATTTATAATATAATTAATAATTATATTAATAATTAAAAATATTATTGGTTTTAGGATTTAAATAATAATAATACTTAATTATTAATTAAATTAATAATAAGATTAATAAAAATAACCTTTTATTTTAGTAATAATATACAATTAATCTAATAAAATAATATTAATTATGTTATAATAATAAATTAATTATTATTAATTTAATATATAGATTATTAATTATTGATATTAAATATTATATATTAATCCTAATAATTAATAATTATTATAATAATGTTTACCTAATTAGTATAATAAATTATATTATTATAATAATTAATAGTTAATAATTATAAATTAATATTACAATTATTATATGTTAAATAGTTTTGTTATTAAACTATTATATAACAATTATATAATTAATTAACTTATTAAACTAATATCTAATTAACTATTATTTAATATATATTTAATTAAAGTTTAATTATTAAATAACTAATATTTAAATGTTCAAATAATAATATTATTTAATAATAATTTAGTTTAATTATTATCAATAATTATTAAGTTATTAAAATTTATTTATTATTAATATTTGAATTAATAAATTAGTATTATTTTATTTCGAATAAACTTGTATGATAAAAAATAATTATTTTATGACAAAACAAAAGGTCATAACGATCTGAAATCGATAATCGTTCAAATGACCATAATTATTTTAACTGATTCAATGAACATATTTATTTTTTAATTTTTTTACTTATTAATTTAGAAAATATTAATAAATTAGTATTATTTTATTCCGTATAAGCTTGTATTAACTGAAACAATTATTTTATGACAAATCAAAAGATTAAAAAGATTCTAAATAGTAAAATTTTTTATACTAATTTATTAATATTTATTATTATTAATATTAAAATAAAGATTTTGAATACATTGAGTCATTGATTCAGATAATTATTACTATTTTAGAATCGTAATTAAGTATCATAATAAAATTATTAATTAAAATATTAAATTAAATTATATTTGATCTATTTTATAATTAATAAATATAATTATTACCAGTTCATATTAATTTATTTTTTTTGAATAAGATTATTATAAGGAAATATTATTCAAAATAATATACCAATAATAGATCTATTTGAATTAAATTTATATATTTAATTATAATAAACATTTTATAATTTATATTTATTAATATAATTAAATCCCTTAAGAAATTATTAATTATATTCATATAAACTAATGTTTAACATAATTCATAATTAAATATATTTAATTAATAATATTAATAAATAAATAATTTATATAAATTATTTGATAATTTACAAATTGTTTAATAACTGATAGATTTAAAAAATAAATTTGTTTACCGAAACAATTCAAATAGTTAAGGCTATATGAATAATTATCTATTTCAAATCGTTATGACCTTTTGTTTTGTCGTAAAACAAATGTTTTTGTTCATATAAGTTTATTCGAAATAAAATAATATTAATTTATTAATATTTCAAAAATTAATAAGAGATTTAATAAATAAATCTATTTACCATACTAGTTCAATTAGTTATAACAATTTGAACATTTTATTTATTTCAAATCGTACTAAATTAATAATTTGGTAATAGATTTGAATCGTACCTTTTGTAATTTAACTTATTAAAAGTTTTTTAATTGAGTTGTCTTAAAACAATAGCTAAATAATTAGAAAAATATTACCTTTTAAATTTCTTAGTTATTAATTTTTTATATTTTGAAATCTTATAATTCAAATGTTCATAACTATTTGAATATTATTCTCATTTAAGTTTAAATTTGTTTAATTTAAAAATTAAATATTTAATTTCAAATCTATTTTAAAGTAAAAATATTTAAAGATTTGTTTTGTCATAAAACAATTGTTTTTGTTAATATAAGTTTGTTTGAAATATAATATTGTTTTATTAATATTTAAAAAATAAATCTGTAAGAGATTTAAAAAGAAAATCTACTTACTAAATCATTTCAAATAGTTTTGACTATTTCAATAATTATTTATTTCAAATCATTATAACCGTTTATTTTATCATCAAACAATTGGTTCTGTTCATACTATTTTATTTAGAATAGTTAAATTTATTAGAATTTAAAATATAGATTATTAATGTAAATATAATAATACATATTTAAAAAGTAAACTAATAATATTTTTAATTATTATTATGATACTTAATAATAATAATTGTTTATTTATAATTATATTAGATATTTGTTTAAATAGTTAATTGACTATTAATAATAAAATATTATACTTAAATATTAATTATCAATATACTTAAGTAATTAATAATAATAATAGTCATAATGATTATAAATAAATAAATAATTATTTATTAAATTAATTATAGTTATATTATTATTAATATTATTATTATTTAATAATAATATTTAATGTTATTATAATAGTCATTATAGTTTAAATAATAATCTATATATATTATTATAAGATTAAATTAATAAATATAAAATTTATAAGCTCTTATTATAAATTTTTTATAATATAATTATTAACTATATATTTATAACAATTAATACTATAATTGATATTTATAGTGTATATTTAAACTATAATTTTTAATCAATTATATGATAAAATACTATTAATACTTATATTTATATATTTAATATAATAATTTTTTATTTGCAATTATATCATATATAATATTTCATGAATTACTAATATATGAATAACAATATCAGATTAAATAATTATGGCCATTTGAACAATTATCTATTTTAAATAGTTATTACCTTTTGTTTTATCATAAAATAATTATTTTTCAACATACAAGCTTATTTGAAATAAAATAATACTAATTTATTATGATTTAATTATTATGAGTTCAAATAATTATGACTATTTAAACAATTATATAGTTCAAGTCATTTTATTATATACTATTAAAAATAAAACTAATAATTAATAGTTATTATTAATTTATTCAAATTATACTATAATGTCGATAATATTAATCAATAACAATAAACTATTTAATAAGTACTAATCGATAGTACTACTTTATTACTAATATTAACAAATCTTTAAATGTTCATTTAAATATTAGTTATTAATAAAATAATACATTTACTATTAAAACTAATTTATTAATACTTCAAAAGATTATGAGAGATTTAGAAAATAATTATATTTACCAAACCAGTTCAAATAATTATAACTATTTGAACAATTATTTATTTCAAATCATTATTACTTTTTGTTTTGTCATAAAACAATTGTTTTTGTTAAGATAAGTTTGTTCAAAATAAAATAATACTAATTTATTAATATTTAGAAAATTAATTAGTAATAGATTTAAAAAGTAAATTTGTTTACCAAACCATTTCAAATAGTTTTGATTATTTGAATAATTATCTATTTCAAATTGTTATAACCTTTTATTTTGTCATTAAACAATTGATTATGTTCATGCTATTTTATTTAGAATAAAATAATATTAATTTAATAAAATTTTGAAACTTAATAACCAAGAAAATTAAAAAATAAATCTAATTGTTGAACTAGTTAAAATAGTTATGACAATATGAATAATTATCTACTTTAAATCGTTATGACCTTTTCTTTTGTCATAAAACAATTGTTTTCTTCGTACAAGCTTATTCTAATTAAAATAATACTAATTTAATAATATTTTAAAAATTAATAAGTAAGAAATTTAAAAATAAATTTGTTTACAAATCAGTTTAAATGGTTAAGACTATTAAAACAATTATCTATTTAAAATCATTTTGACCTTTTGTTTAGTTATAAAACAATTGTTCTAGTTCATATAAGCTTATTCAGAACAAATTAATAATAATTTATTAACATTCAAAAAAGAGATTTAAAAAAATAAATTTGTTTACCATTTGAACAATTTTCTATTTAAAATCATTATAACCTTTTGATTTGTCATAAAACAATTATTTAAGTTAATACAAACATAGAGGGAATAAAATAATACTAATTTATTAATATTTCCTAAAATAATAAGTAAGAAATTTAAACATAAATTTGTTTATAGAATCAATTAAAATAATTATGGCCATTTGAATGATTATCTGTTTCAAATCGCTATGACCTTTTGTTTTGTCATAAAATATTTATTTTTGATCATACAAGCTTATTCAAAATAAAATATTACTAATTTTTTAATAGTTCAAAAATTAATAAGAGATTTTTAAAAAATAAATATGTTTATCGAACCAATTCAAATAGTTATGACTGTTTGAACAATTATCAATCTCAAATCATTAAGATTTTTGTTTTGTCATAAAACAATTATCTCTTATCATAGAAGTTTATTCAGTTAAAAATGATACTAATTTAATAATATTTCAAAATTTAATAAGAGATTTAAAAAAAAAATTTTGCCGAACCAATTCAAATAATTAAAACTATTAGAATAATTATCTATTTCAAATCATTCCAATGTTATGTTTAGTCATAAAATATTTGTTTTATATCTTACATGCTTATTTGGAATAAAATAATCTAAATTTATTAACATTAAAAAAATTAATAAGCAAAAGATTTGAAAAAATAAATTCATTTATTGAACTGATTTAAATAGTTATGACTATATAGACAACTAAACAGTTAATAATTTTCATTAAATTATTAATATAGAATTAATTAATAATAATTAATATTGATATTAATAATAAATAATATTAATATTTAGTTATAATAATTTAATATTATTATTATTAGGTATTAGGATAATTTAATAATAAATTCTATTATTTGTAGTTTTTTCCTATAATATTTTGTAAATATTTATAAATTATTAGCAATAAATATTTTAATTACTTACAATAACTGTTATATTATTCTAATTATTTAGTTGTTGTTTTATGACAACTCAATTAAAAAACTTTTAATAAGTTTAAATTACAAAAGGTATGATTCAAATTTACTAACGAATTATTAATTTAGTATGATTTGAAATAAATAAATGTTCAAATTGTTATAACTAATTGAACTAGTATGGTAAATAGATTTATTTATTAAATCTCTTATTAATTTTTGAAATATTAATAAATTAATATTATTTTATTTTGAACAAACTTATATGAACAAAAACATTTATTTTACAACAAAACATAAAGGTCATAATGATTTGAAATAGATAATTATTCATATAGCCTTAACTATTTAATTGGTTTGGTAAACAATTTATTTTTAAAATTTATCAGTTATTAAATTTAATAATATTACTAGATTAGTATTATTTTATTTCGAATAAGCTTGTATGAAGATAAATAATTGTTTTATGACAAACAAAAGGTTACAATGATTGGAAATATATAATTGTTCAAATAGTCATAACTATTTGAACTGATTCGATAAACAAATTTATTTTTTAAATCTCCTACTTATTAACTTTTCAAATATTAATAAATTAGTATTATTTTATTTTGAATAGGCTTGTATGATGAAAAACAATTGTTTTATGACAAAACAAAAGTTCACAATGATTTGAAATAGATAATTTTTTAAATGCCCATAATTATTTGAACTAATTTATTTTTTAAATCTCTAATTTGTCAATTTTTATAATATTAATAAAGTAATATTATTTTATTTCAAATAAGCTTTTATGAACTGAAAACAATTGTTTTATGATAAAATATAAGGTCATAACAATTTTGAATAGATAATTGTTCAAATAGTAAAAAATATTTGAACTTATTCGGTAAATAGATTTTTTGTCTAATTTCTTAATAATTTTTTGAATGTTAATAAATTAGTATTATTTTATTTCGAATAAGCATGTATGAGTTGAAGCAATTATTTTATGACTAAACAAAAGGTCAAAATAATTTAAAATAGATAATTGTTCTAATAGTCTTAACTATTTGAACTAATTCAGTAAACATATTTATTTTTTAAATCCCTACTTATTAATGTTTAGAATATTGTTAATTTAGCAATATTTTACTCAGAATAATCTTGTTAAATAGAAATTAAATGTTTTAGGACAAAACAAAAATCATAACAATTGGAGATAGATAATTGTTAGTCATAATTATTTGAACTAGTTTGGTAAAGAGATTTAGTTTTTAAATCTCTTATTAATTTTCAAAATAGTAATAAAATAGTATTATTTTATCCTGAATAATTTTGTATGAATAAAAACAATTGGTTTTGGAACATTAATTTTTAAATAAATTTATTTTAAAAATTTTTACTTATTAATTTTTGGAACATTAATAAATTTACACTATTTTATTTAAAATAAGCTTGAATGAATAGAACCAATTGTTTTACTACAAAACAAAAGGTTGTAATGTTTTGAAATAGATAATTATTAAGATAGTCATAACTATTTGAACTTGTTCAATAAACAGATTTATTTTTTTTAATTCTCTTACTTTTTAATTTTTGGAATATTAATAAATTAATATTATTTTATTTCAAATAAGCTAACTTGAATTGAAACAATTGTTTTATTACAAAACAAAATGTTACAATGATTTGAAGTATATAATTATTTAAATAGTCATGACTATTTAAACTTGTTTGGTAAACTTATTTTTTAAAATTTTTTACTTATTAATTGTTAAAATATTAATAAATCAATATTATTTTAATCCAAATAAGCTCATATAGATGGAAACAATTGTTTTATGACAAAACAAGAAAGTCATAAGAATTTGAAATAAATAATTATTTAGATAGTCATAACTATTTGAATTTGTTCGATAAATAGATTTATTTTTTAAATCTTTTACTTATTAATTGTCTTAATATTAATAAATTTGTATTATTTTATTCGAAGTAAGCTTATATGAACAAATAAAATCATTATATGACAAACCAAAAGGTTATAGCGACTCCAAATCAATAATTGTTCAAATGGCCATAATTATTTAAACTTTTTTGATAAATAATACTAATTTATAATTAAATAATATTTAATTAGACATAACTTAAAAAATTATTTGAATATTATAGTTATTATAATATTGTAGTATATTATTTTAACTATTTATTCAAATATATATAAATATATATTTATTGATTTGAATAATTACTTGAAAAAATTAAACAATATAATATTTTTATTATAATAATATAATTTTATTATGATACTTGGATTAATATATATATTAAAATTATAATATAAAATTAATATATGTTAAATAATGTTTATAATATTAATAACTAATGTTTTAAATAAATATTTGTATTTAATTAATTATTATTTATATTATTATAAATTTTTTAATATTTTAATTAATTAATATATATTATTAATTAAATAGTATTTATAATTACTAATATTATTAATATATATTATCATCATATATTAGGATAGTTATTAGGAATAAAGTAATGCTAATTAAAGTACTATTGTATTAATTTGTTACTAATAAAATAACTATAATTAATCATTATAATTATAATTTAAAATATAACATTTAACTAATCGATAATTAATAAGTATCTCTTTTATCCTTTCTATAATATTAAAATACCAATAAATTAAGTATGTTTATTTAATTTATATTTAATTAATATAAAATTATTTATTGAAATAAATAATTGTTCAAATAGTTAAACTAATTGAACCGATTTAGTAAACAAATTTATTTTTTAACTCTCTTACTTATTATTTTCAAAATATTAATAAATTAATATTATTTTATTTTGAATAAACTTATTTGCAAAAAAATTATTTTATGATAAAATAAAAGGTCATAACGATTTGAAATCGATAATTGTTTAAATAGTTATAATTATTTGAACTAGTTAGGCAAATGGAATTATTTTTTAAATCTTTTACTGATTATTTTTGAAATATTAAAATAAATAAATATTATATAATTAATAATTAATTTTATAATTAATCTAATAATTAATACTCTAAATAAATTATTAATAGGTATGAATAAATTATTAATATTATTAATAATATTATATTAATATTATTAACATATTTAGTAATCCAATTAAAATTTAACATATATTAATTTTCTATTATAATTATAATAGAAAATTACAAATTATAATCAAAATTAATCACTTAGTTATTATTTTCTATTAATAAATAAGTTAAAAAAATAAATATTTTTATCAAGCTATTTCAAATAGTTATGACTATTTGAGCAATTATTTATTTCAAATTGTTATGACTTTTTGTTCTATTATAAAACACTAGTTTTTATTTATACAAACTTATTCAGATTAAAATAATACTAATTTATTAATATTTCAATAATTAATAAGTAAAAAATTTATAAAATAAATATGTTTACAGAACTAGATCAAATAGTCATAACTATTTGAAAAATTCTCTATTTCAAATCGTTATGACTTTTGTTTTGTCATAAAAAATTATTTCAGTTCATATAAGCTTATTCAAAATAAATAATTACAGATAATTGTAATTAAATGCATTGACAAAACTATTGTGAGTTATTTCAAATAGATTTGAAATAAATTAAATAAGATTTAAAAAATAAATCTGTTTGTCAAACCAGTTCAATTAGTTATAACTATTTGAACAATTATTTATTTCAAATTGTTATGACCATTTGTTTTATCATAGAACAATTTTTTCTATTCATATAGTCTTATTCAGAATAAAGTAATGCTAATTCAAAATTAATAAGTAACGAATTTAGAAAATGCATCTGTTGGCCTGATCAGTTCAAATAGTTATGACTGCTTGAACAAATATCTATTCCAAATCATTATGACCTTTTGTTTTGTCACAAAACAATTGTTTCTATTCATACAAGCTTATTCGAAATAACATAATTCTAATTTATTAATATTCCAAAAATTTACAAGTAAGAGGTTTAAAACATGAATCTATTTACTGAACAAGTTTAAATAGTTATGGCTCTTTGAACAATTATCTATTTCAAATTGCTAATACCTTATGTTTTGTCATAAAACAATTTTTTCTATTCATACAAACTTATTTCAAATCTATTTACCGAATAAGTTCAAATAGTTGTGACTATTTGAACAATTATTTATTTCAAATTATTATGACCTTTTGTTTTGTCATAAAACAATTATTTTTGTTCATAAAAGCTTATTTGGATTAAAATAATATTAATTTATTAATATTTAGATAATTAATAAGTAAAAGATTTAAAAAATAAATATGTTTATCAAATAAATTCAAATAGTAATAACTATTTAAATAATTATCTATTTCAAATTGTTTTGATCTTTTGTTTCGTCATAAAATTTTGTATCAATATATATAGGCTTATTTGAAATAAAACAATACTAACTTATCAATATTCAAAAAATTAATGAGTAAGAGATTTAAAAAATGAATCTGTTTACGAAACAAGTTCAAATAGTTATGACTATTTGAATAATTATATATTTCAAATCATTAAGACCTTTTATTTTGTCATAAAATAATTGTTTACATTCATACAAGCTTATTTTGAATAAAATAATATAAATTTACTAATATTCTAAGGATTAATAGTAAAAATTTTAAAAATAAATCTATATTAGTATTATTATAGAATACTACAAATCAATATCTATTTTATCTATTAAATATATCTATAAAACTAATTTATATAATATTGATTAGGCCATTTATACAAGATATCTATTATTTTAAATTATTAATAATTATTAATTTATATATCAATAACAATATTAAATAGATTAATATTAATATTATTTCAAATATGCTTATTATTCTTAATAGATTAATTTTATTAATTAATCTAATTATTATATGTTTATTAGTAAGAGCTAAAAAAATTATTATATAAATATTAATCAAATTATTTAATAATATATAGTTATTATATATTTTAATTATTAAAATAATTGATATAATTATAACAATTTAAAATTCATTCAATCCTTATAATTGTAAGGATTTATAATAATTAATAAATCAATTAAGTCATGAGTATAATTAATAATTCATACCTATTATTATTAATTTTTAATATTGATTATAAAATAAATTAAAGATAATATATATTGAATCTATTAATTTTAATAGATAAATTATTTAATTTTTATTTTAATATTAATAATTTAATAATTTTATTATACAAGCACATAATTGCTTACAGAAAATCAATAATTCAAATAAGCCTATATAAATTGATACAATTTTTTAATAATTAGTTATAACTAAATAACTATTTTTATTATCTATATTATTAACTGTGTAGATTAAATATATTAATTTTAAAGCTTATTTTCTTATTAATTTTAAAATTAAGTATTAGTCAAAAAAGCCATATAGATAATAATTATGATTTATAAATCTAATTGGTTTTTTATTATTATTTCAAAAATTAATAATAGGTATGATAATTAGATTTTTTAAGATTATATTAAAACTAATTAATAAAAATCAAATAGATTAATAATCAAATAGATTAAATCTTTTAATCATAACGATTAAATAAATTGATTATTAAAATTAATAAAAAGTTTAATAGTATTTATATATTATATTATAATAATTTAAATATAGTTTTACTAGTTATATTTAATACTATAATATATATTAATTTTAAATTTTAAATCTAATTTATTAAGAAATTATTAACTGTATAGATTATCACTAAGAATTTAAAATATTTTAGTTAATTATTTAATACATAATATTTTTGAAATCTCTTAGTTATGAATTTCTAGAATATTATTAATCTAGCATTATTTTATTTCAAATAAATTTATACAAACAAAAATAATTATTTTATAACAAAACAAAATATTATAACAATTTGAAGTAGATAATTATTCAAATAGTCATAATTATTTAAACTTATTCGGTAAACAAATTTATTTTTTGAATCTCGTACTAATTCTTAAAATATTAATAAATTAGTATTATTTTATTTCAAATAAACTTATACATTCAAAAATAATTGTTTTATGATAAAACAAAAAGTACTAACAATTTTATTTCAAATAAGCTTGTATGTTGAAAAACAATTGTTTTATGACAAAATGAAAGGTAATAATGATTTGAAATAGATAATTATTTAAATGGCCATAATTATTTAAACTAAGTCAGTAAATTGATTTATTTTTTAAATCTCTTAATTTTCAAAATATTAAAAAAAGTAGTATTATTTTATTTTGGATAAACTTTTGTGAACTAAAACAATTGTTTTATGATAAAACAAAAATTCACAACAATTTTAAATAGATAATTATTTAAATAGTCATAACTATTTGAACTTGTTCGGTAAACAAATTTATTTTTTCAAATATCCTACTTATTAATTTTTCAAAAGTTAATAAATTAGTATTATTTTCTTTTGAATAAGCTTGTATGAACTGAAACAATTATTTTGTGATTAAACAAAAGGTTAAAACGATTTGAAATAGATAATTTTTCTAATAATTTTAACTATTTGAACTAATCAGCAAACATATTTATTTTTTAAATCTCTTATTAATTTTCAAAATATTATTAAATTAGTATTATTTTTATCTAAATTAGCTTATATGTTAAAAACAATTGTTTTATGACAAAACAAAGATCATAATGATTTGAGACTAATATTTATTCAAATAGTCATAACTATTAGAACTGCTTTGAAAAACAACTTTAGTTTTTAAATCTCTTGCTTAATAATTTTTGAAATATTAATAAAGTAGTGTTATTTTATTTCATATAAGTTTTTATTAACTGAAACAATTATTTTATGACAAAACAAAATTTCAAAATAATTTTAAATAGATAATTGCTTAAATAGTCATATCTATTTTAAATTGTTTAGTAAACAGATTTATTTTTTTAAATCTCTTGCTTTAATTTTTTGAATGTTAATAAATTAGTATTATTTTATTCCAAATAAGCTTGTATGAACTGAAATAATTATTTTATGACTAAACAAAAGGATAGAATGATTTGAAATAGATAATTATTTTGATAGTCTTAACTATTTGAACTAGTTCGGCTAACATATTTATTTTTTAAATCTCTTATTAATTTTTGAAGTATTATTAAGTTAGTATCATTTTAATTTAAATAATCTTGTATGAAAGGAAACAATTGTTGTATGACAAAATAAAGATCATTATGATTTGAGAAAGATAATTGTTCAAATAGTCATAACTATTTCAACTGGTTTAGTAAATAGATTTATTTTTTAAATCTCTTATTAGTTTTCAAAATATTAATAAATCAAAATTATTTTATTTTGAATAATTTTGTATGAACAGAAACAATTGTTTTATGACAAAACAAAAGTTCATAACAGTTTGAAATAGATAATTGTTCTAATGGACATGAATATTTGAACTTATTTGATAAACAGATTTATTGTTTAAATCTCCTACCTATTAATTTGCAAAATATTAATAAAGTAGTATTATTTTATTTTAAATAAACTTGTATGAATAGAAACAATTGTTTTATGACAAAACAAAAGATCATAACTATTAGAAATAAAAAATTATTCAAACAGTTATAACTATTTGAGCTTAATAATAATTAAATAATCAATTAATAATGATTATTAATATTAAAATTAATTATTAATATTAATTATCTAATAATCAATATTTATTATATAATAAAACAATAAGAACAAAATAAACATTATATATTTAATGTTTTAATATTGTTTCAAGTAAACAATAAAAAGCTCCCATATATATAACTATGTTAATATTAATATATAGTTTTATTAATAATTAGATTAATATTATTTTATTCGATATTTTAAATTATTAATAATTGTTTTATGAGAAAACAAAGATCATAAACTATTTGAGATTGATATTTGTTCAAATAGTCATAACTGTTTGAACTGGTTTGAAAACAGCTTTAGTTTCTAAATATCTTGCTTATTAATTTTTGAAATATTAGTAAAATAGTACTATTTTATTTCGTATAAGTTTTTATGAACTAAAACAATAGTAAAATAGTACTATTAATAAAAAGTCATAATGACTTCAAATAAAAAATTGTTCAAATAGTCAAATCTATTTGAAATTGTTTAGTAAACAAATTTATATTTTTAAATCTCTTACTCATTAATTTTTCAAATGTTAATAAATTAGTATTATTTTATTTTAAATAAGCTTATATGAACTGAAATAATTGTTTTATGACTAAACAAAGGTTAGAATGATTTAAAATAGATAACTATTCTAATAGTCTTAACTATTTGAACTGGATCAGTAAACATATTTATTTTTTTAAATCTCTTACTTATTAATTTTTAGAATATTATTAAATTAGTATTATTTTAATCTGAATAAGCATGTATAGAAAGAAACAATTGTTTTATGACAAAATAAAGATCATAATGATTTAAGATAGATAATTGTTCAAATAGTCATAACTATTTGAACTGTTTTCGTAAATAGATTTAGTTTTTAAATCTTTTATTAATTTTCAAAATATTAATAGATCAGTATTATTTTATTTTGCCAATTTTGCATGAATAGATTGTTTTATGACTAAACAAAAGGTCATAACAATTTCAAATAGATAATTGTTCAAATGGACATGATTATTTGAACTTGTTCAGTAAACATATTTATTTTTTAAATCTTCTACCTATTAATTTTCAGAATATTAATAAATTAGTATTATTTTATTTCGAATAAACTTGTATGAATTGAAACAATTATTTTATGATAAAACAAAAGATCATAACTATTTGAAATAAATAATTGTTCAAACAGTCATAACTATTTGAACTTGCATGGTAAACAGATTTATTTTTTAACTCTTTTACTTATCAATATTTGGAATATTAATAAACTAGTACTGTTTTATTTCAAATACGCTTGTATGAACAAAAACATTTGGTTTATAATGAAACAAAAGGTCATAATTATTTGGAAGAGATAATTATTCAAATAGTCATAATTATTTGAACATGTTCAAAAAAAAATTTATTTTTTAAATTTTTACTTATTAATTTTTGAAATATTAATAAATTTATATTATTTTATTCAAAATAAACTTGTATGAACAAGAATGATTGTTTTATGACAAAACAAAAAGGTCATAACAATTTGAAATAGATAATTGTTCAAATAGTCATAACTATTTGAACTTGTTCAGAAAATAGTTTCATTTTTTAAATCTCTTACTCATTATTTTTTGGAATATTAATAAATTAGTATTATTTTATTTTGAATAAGCCTATATGAATTGATACAATTGTTTTAGGACAAAACAAAAGTTCAAAATGATTTTAAATAGATAATTACTCAAATAGTTATGACTATTTGATCTTGTTCGATAAATATATTTATTTTTAAAATCTTTTATTTATTAATTGTCAAAATATTAAAAAATTAATATTATTTTAATCCGAATAAGCTTGTATGGAGAAAAACAATTTTTTTTATGATAAAACAAAATGCCATAACAATTTGAAATAAATAATTGTTCAAACAGTTATGACTATTTGAACTTATTTGGTAAACAAATTTATTTTTTAAATCTTTTACTTATTAAATGTCTAAATATTAATAAATTTGGATAATTTTATTTGAAATAAGCTTGTATAAGTAGAAAAAATTGTTTTATGACAAAACAAAAGGTCATAATGATTTGAAATAGATAATTGTTCAAATAATCATAACTATTTGAACTTGTTCAAAAAATAGTTTCATTTTTTAAATCTCTTACTCATTGTTTTAAGAATATTAATAAATTAGATTTATGTTATTTCAAATAAGCTTTTCCAAACAAAAACAATTGCTTTGTGATAAAACAAAAGGTCATAACTATTTGAAATAGATAATTGTTCAAACAGTCATAACTATTTGCACTGGTCAGGCCAATAGATTCATTTTTTAAATCTGTTACTTATGAATTTTCAAAATATTAATACATTAGCATTACTTTATGCCGAATAATGCTATATGAACAAAAACAATTATTTTATGAAAAAACAAATGGTCAAAATGATTTGAAATAAAGAATGGTTTAAATAGTTATAACTAACTGAACTGGTTTAGTAAACAGATTTATTTTCTTAATATCTTCTTAATTTTCAAAATATGAATAGATTAATATTATTTTATTCCAAACAAACTTATATGAACAAAAACATTTGTTTTATGACAAAAGAAAAAGTCATAATGATTTGAAATAGATAATTGTTCAAATAATCATAATTATTTAAACTGGTTTGACAAACAAAATTATTTTTTAAATCCCATACTTATTAATTTTTAAAATATTAATAAATTTGTTTTATTTATTTTGAAAAAGTTACTAAAAACTGAAAAAATTATTTTATGACAATAAAATAATTATCGATCTATTGTTATGTCAATTATAACAAATTATTACTTATTAAATTATTAAGATATGATTATTTTAAAATATATCTAAAAATTTATTATTCTTATGGCCATTTTGTTAAATGGTCAATTAGTAAATCAATTATCTTTTAAATTAATAATTATTACTTATTCTTATTTATTATTTTCAATTAATATTCAAGTAATTATTATTAATTTGTTTATAATGACCAATATTTATTAAATTATTTTAATATTGTTATTTATTTAATCGATATATTTTGTTATTAATAATTAACATTCAAGTAATTAGAACTGAAGCCTAAGGTGATTTGTTTAAGTTCATAATAGTTATGTAACTATTTAAACAATTATCTATTTCAAATCATTATAACTATTTGTTTTGTTATAAAACAAATGTCTCTGTTCATACAAGCTTATTACGAATAAAATAATATAAATTAATTAATATTCAGACAATTAATAAGTATAACATTTAAAAATAAATCTGTCTATCAAACAAATTCAAATAGTTATAACTATTTGAACTATTATTTATTTCATATCATTATGACTTTTTGTTTCATTATAAAATAATTGATTCTATTTATTCAAACTTATTCAAATTAAAATAACACTAATTTCTTAATTTTTAACTAATAAGTAAAAAATTTTAAAAATAAATCTATTTAACGAAGAAGTTTAAATAGTCATAGCTATTTGAATAATTATCTATTTCAAATCATTATGACCTTTGTTTTATGATAAAATAATTTTTCTCTTTATCTAATATTTGAATTGTTTTAACTTATTAAATTAATAAGTAATTTATTAATTACTCATTGACTCTATTTTCAAAGTCCTTTTCATCTTTCCCTCACGAAACTTGTTCGTTATCGGTCTCTCACCCGTATTCATCCTTGGATAGAATTTACTATCTAATTAGGGCTGTATTCCCAAAAAGAACTTGACTCGCAGATAGCGCCTCATGGTATGATAGGGTCCAGGCATAACAAGGCTCTCATCCTCTACGATGGCTTTTTCCAGGGGACTTGGGCTCGATTCCGTTGAGGACACTTATACAAACTACAATTCAAACAAGGAGATGCTCGATTCTCAAGCTAGGCTCTTCTCAGTTCACTCGTCGTTATTAAGGGAATCTTGGTAAGTTTATTTTCCTCCACTTACTGATATGCTTAAACTCAACAGGTCACAATGTGTGCATCGATTGAATGATGTGGGGGGTTTGGATGGACAATGTGCACGTCTCACCGGAACAAGGCATGCAGTGAGCTTTACCATTGACGGTCATGACACTATCATTGTTAAGGACTCATTTTTGGATGAACCATGATCAATGAGATCATGAGAAGCCATCTTTCGCCCCTTCAATCGAAGCTAATAGGCAGGAGGTTGGAAGGTGATGATGCATGACACCCAGGCAAGCATGCCCTTGGCCTAAGGGCTTGGGGCACAACTTCTATTCAAAGACTTAATAGTTCATGAGATTCTACAATTCATACCAAGTATCACATTTCACTACATTCTTCATTGATACGAGAGCCAAGATATTCATTATCGATAGTCATTTTGGTTTTTCTTGACAAAAAGAGCCATGGTGCTACCCATGCATGCATTGTAAATAGGGTGGCGACAACACACGTGCTATTTTTCATTTAGGTTCCTTGGCACGATTCATGCTCGAGGTTTGTTATTTGGTCACAAGCAATGATGCTAATCATTTCATTTGCTCGGGAGGCAAAACGAAGCAATCGTCACACATGCCTAAGGCCAGAAGGGGCTCAGGCTATGAAGGCACCCTCCCCCCTTGGTGTTTCATTAACACATTCATGGGTCATTCGTTAAGCCGGTTTTGACAATGATCCTTTCGCAAGTTTATTAATATATTAATTATATAATATATTTCATAGACTAATAGATATTATAAGTATATGACTATTAATATAATTCATAATAAATAAATTATGCTATTTATTTAATTATTAAATATAAATAATTAATTATTTAAAATTTATAAATCTATTCTTAATTAATATATAGTCACAAGCTTTGTCATATTCCAATTGAAGCATATGTTATATATATAATTATGTATGTATATAACAATTGATTATTTTATTAATATCATTATTAATAATGATTAATAATATAAATAAATAAAATAATATTAGTTTAATTAATTATTAATATAAACAGAATAATTATTCAAAAAATTATATGAATAATAAATTTAATAATATTAATTTACTAATATGATTAAACAAATTAATCAAATAGTTATGTCCATTTGAAACAATTATCTATTTGAAATCTTATGACTTTTGTTGTCAATAAAACATTGTTATTAATAATTTGTATATTAAATAATTATTAATAATTTTTTATTGAAATAATTATTAATATTAAATAAACTAATTTATTATATATAATTCAATTTTTTAATTGAATTATAATTAATAATATATCTATTAAAAATATATTAGTAATATATTTAATATTATTCTATTATATAAGCAAATTATAAATTATATAAACAATTATAATTTATCTAATAATTAAATTTTTAATTATATAAGTAAATATTAATGTTTATTAATATATAACAATAATAAATAAATTATTAATGTATAATAATTTAATTAATAATATTTATTTAAATTTAATAAATAAATAACAATTATTATTAATTAAATAGTCATATTTATTTTAATTAATAATATAATTAATAATTGTTACTATTTTATATAAATTATAATTAGTTATAACATTATAATACATATAATAATAATAGTATATAATTAATTATAAGTACTATAATAATTAGTAATAATCTTAAACTGTTATATATCATTATTATTATATTAATTATATTAATTAAACTGTTAATGTAATACACTATTTTATAATTAACAATTATACTTATTAATTGTATAATGATTAATATAATTAATTTAATAAATAATTAGTTTTAAATATAATCATATAAAATAATAGTATATTATTAAACAAAATTCAAATTTATTAACAAATTATTAATTTAGTATGATTCAAAATAAATAAATGTTCAAATTGTTATAACTAATTGAACTAGTATTGTAAATAGATTTATTTATTAAATCTCCTATTAATTTTTGAAATATTAATAAATTAATATTATTTTATTTCGAACAAACTTATATGAGCAAAAACATTTGTTTTACGACAAAATAAAATGTCATAACGATTTGAAATAGATAATTATTCATATAGCCTTAACTATTTGAATTGGTTCGGTAAACAAATTTATTTTTTAAATCTATTAGTTATTAAATTTCATAATATTACTAGATTAGTATTATTTTATTTCGAATAAGCTTGTATGAAGATAAATAATTATTTTATGATAAAAAAAAGGTCGATTGGAAATATATAATTGTTCAAATAGCCATAATTATTTGAACTAATTTGATAAACATATTTATTTTTTAAATCTCCTACTTATTTGAATGTTAATAAATTAGTATTATTTTATTTCAAATAAGCATGTATGAGTTGAAGCAATTATTTTATGACTAAACAAAAGGTCAAAATGATTTTAAATAGATAATTATTCTACTAGTCTTAACTATTTGAACTGATTCAGCAAACACATTTATTTTTTAAATCTTTACTTATTAATGTTTATAATATTATTAATTTAGCAATATTTTACTCTGAATAAGCTTGTTGAACAAAAATTAAATGTTTTAGGAATATTATATTATAATAATTAATGACTATAATATATCATTAGTATATATATTAAAACAATTGTTTTTGTTTATACAAGCTTATTTCGAATAAAATAATTAAATTAATTAATATTCTAAAATTTAATAAGTAAAAATTTAGAAAATAAATTTGTTTTCTGAACATGTTTGAATAGTTCTAACTATTTGAACAATTATTTATTTCAAATAGTTATGACCCTTTGTTTTGTGAGAAACCAATTGTTTCTATCCATACAAGCTTATTCCAAATAAAATAATTAAATTATTAATATTCCAAAATAATTATGGTTTAATTAATAAAATATATAATTATTATCCAATAATTGGGATTAATAAATAAGCATATTAAACAAATAATTTTCTTAATGAAATTATAATCTATTAAATAATAATGATTAGTTTTAATAATTTAAGTAATTTAAATGTTAATTAGAACAATTAATTATTACTATATATAATAACTATATTGTATAAGAATAATAATTTAAATAAAAAAATTATAATTATTAAAATTATCGATAATAATTTATTAATTATTTTAAAATTATCATTTTAAATTAATTAAACAAAATAGCTTTATTTTCTAAAATTTTACTATTAATTTTTGGAATATTAATAATTTATATTATTTATTCAAAATAAACTATTTGAACTTATTAAATATTAGCATTATAATTATTTAAATATATTTAATTTATACTAATATTTTTAATTATAATCGTTATTAAATAATATTAATTATTTATATTAATATAAACAATATTTTATATATTTATATAATTAATTATATAATATTAAATTATTATTTTGTTATAATTATTAAACAAATTATAATTAAGGTTATTTATATAATTGTTATTTATAATATAATAAATAATTGTGAATAATAATTTTTAATAATTATAAATATCAATAATTAAATATTTGATTATAATAATAGATTTTTTTTTTAATCTTTATTAATTCTTGAAATATTAATAAATTAGTATTATTTTATATAGTATTTGTTGAACAAATTTATGACAAAACAAAAGGTACTAATGATTTAAAATAAATAGTTGTTTAAATGGCCATGATTATTTTAATTGATTCATTAAACTGATTTATTTTTTAAATATCTTGTTTATTAATTTTTGAAATATTAATAAAGTAGTATTATTTTATTTTGGATAAGTTTTTATGAACTAAAATAGTTGTTTTATGACAAAACAACTGGTTATAAATGATTTTAAATAGATAATTATTGAAATAGTCATAACTATTTGAACTTGTTTAGTAAATAGATTTACTAAATAATAATTAAAATATTCATGATTAATTTATTATGATTAAATTAATTAATTTATATTATTTAGAATATTATTTATTTAAATAATATTAAATTATTTATATAGGCTTATTTGAATTATTGATTTTCTATAAGCAATTATTTGTATTAATTATCAATATAACTAAGAAAAATAATTATTATTCTAATTTATTTAATAAGGATTTTAATAAATATTAAATTATTTATTTAATTATATAATTTCGTATAATTATACATAAATTAAATTTTACTAGTTAATAATTTATTATTAATAATAATACAAATTATTGCCTTTTGTTTAAATATTTAATATTATATTTAATCTATTTCTATCTTAAATTAAATATTATTTAAGATAAATTAAATAATTTAAAAAATTAAATTAATATTTATATTTAAAGTAAATATTTAATTATCTATTAATATATTACTAATATATATTTAAATTTTTAAACTTTAAAATATATCAATATCTATTAAATTAAAAATATTTAAGTAATTATTTCTATTTGTTAAATATAAATAAAAGAGACATTTTATTTATATTAATGAACATTAATATTTAATTAATATTGATTAATTAATTAAGTAAAATAATTAATTATAATAATATTAATAGAAATTAAGATATAAAGATATAAAGAAATAACTTTATATTAATTTATAAAGTTAAATGTTAACAATCATTATAACATTAATTATTTTATTATAATTAAATAAATTAATAATATAATAATATTATATAATAAATAGATTAATTTAAACAAAATATTAATTAGTATATTAAACTAATAGTTTTGATAAATTATTAATTAATAATTTTGATTATTTAATTATTAATAATTTTAATAATAATATAAACAATTTTGACTATATAAGTTATTCATGGTATAAAGTAAACAATTATTAATAATTAAAATATGTTAATTAATATTACTAGTATTGATATTATACTATTGTTAAAATTAACAATAAATAATAATTTATAACATAATTACTTATAATTATTATTATTATATTGATAATAATAATTATTTTAATATATAATTTTATTAATAATAACAATTAAAGTTATTAATTATTTTAATAATTTATAATACTAATAATATTATAATTATCCTAATAATTACTAATGATGATTATATTTAATTAATATTATATAATAGAATTTAATATAAATAATTTATTAATAATAGATACTAATTTAATAATTAATATAAATAATAATTAGCAAATATTATTTTATATTAGTATATAATATAAACTTGTATATATTATTATAATATAATAAATAATATAAAGATTAAAACATAATATAATTACTATTATATGAGTGGAAATATAGATTATCTATATTTATAATATATATTATAAATATTTATATTTTAATAAATATAAATATCATTAAATTAAAATATTATATTTTAATATTGTTAATATAATAATTAACGAATTGTATATTTGCTTAATTTATTAATATTATACTAATTTAATATTGAATAATTAAGTATTTATTTAATTAATTATGTTATTATAATTATTTAAATATGCATAGATTAGTATTAGTTTTTAAATCTCTTATTAATAATTACTTAATAAATAGTTTATTATGTTTATTTAATAATAAATAAAAAAATATTTTTTAAATCTTTTACTTATTAATTTTTGAAATATTAATAAATTCATTTCATTTTATTCCAAATAAGCTAATATGAATTGAAAAATTATTTTATAACAAAACAAAAGGTCATAGCATTTTGAAATAGATAATTATTCATATAGTTTTAAATATTTGGACTGGTTTGATAAGTAAATTTATTTTTAATTCTCTTAGTTATTAATTATCGAAATATCAATAGATTAGTATTATTTTATTTCGAATAAGCTTTTATTTAGAATATATAATTTGGAATTTGGGTTATAATAAACTATTAATAAATTAGTAATATTAATAGTATTAAAATTAACTATATAATCTTATTATAAATTAATTATAAAATTAATATAAAAATAATTATTATTATTTATTAAATATTATATATTTAATTATAAAATTATTTTTTAATAATTTAATTAATATTATTATGATAATTTATTAAATTTAATAATAAGCTATTATTTAAATTATTTCAAATTATTGTTAATTAATTATATTATATATAATATTAATTTATACTATAAATTATTAATAACAAATATTTAATTATATAAATTAAATTATTAATATTTAATAAAATGTTATTAATTAATTATTATAATTATTAATGGTTTATGGATTATTAAATTTGTTATAATAATAATTATAAATTTTTATTTAAAATTTAATAATAATATCCAAATAATATTTATATTAAATATTATTATTAAATTATTTAAATTTATAATATTATTATTTTGAATCATATAATATAATACATTATTTAATGTTTAAAAATTTATTATATTTTATAATTATAAAATTTAAAAATTTTATCAGAGCATTTTAAATATTATAAAACAATTTAATTATTATTTGTAATAATCTAATTGTTATTATAATTAGTATTTAATTTTTTATAATATTAATCTATTACAATTAATAGTTGTATCATAATAATTAAACATTATTCAATTATTATGATATTATAATTTATTATTATTATTAATTAGTTAAATACAATTAAATTATAATATTGTATTTAATAATTAATAATATAATATAATATAATATAATTATATTAATATAATTGGTTAATTAAAGTTAAGTATTATAATAAATAATCGATAATTAAACTATATGAATGGAAAAATAATAATAAAATAGTTTAATCTTAATAAAATAATATATAAGATTATTATTAGTAATAATAATTTTATGACAAAACACAATGTCATAATGATTTTAAATAGACAATTGTTCAAATAGTCGTAACTATCTGAATTTATTCGATAAACAAATTTATTTTTACACTCCTACTTATTAATTTTTTTGTTTTGGATAAGCTTTTATGAATTGAAATAATTCTTTTATGTCAAAACAAAAGGTCAGAACAATTTTATAAAAATAATTGATCAAATTGTCATAACTATTTAAACTTGTTTGTAAACAAATTTATTTTTTCAAATCTTTTGCTTATTAATTTTCCAAATGTTCATAAATTTGGATTATTTTATTTTGAATAAGCTTGTAAGACATGAAACAAATATTTTATGACTAAACAAAAGTTTTGAATGATTCGAAATAGATAATTATTCTAACTGTTTTAACTATTTGAATTGGTTTAGAAACATATATATTTTTTAAATCTTTTATTAATTTTTAAAATATTATTAAATTAGTATTATTTCTAATCTTAATTTTTATATAGTATTATTATATTATTATTTAAATTATATTATTTGATAAATTAAATAATTAAGATAAATAATTATTTTCTTATAATTTATAACTATTAATAACTATTATTACTAATACTATATAAAAAACTAATCATTCATTAATATATTAATAAATCATTGAAACATTTTTTTTGTAATAAAACAATTGTTTCAATCCATGTTAACTTATTTGAAATAAAATAATACTAATTTATTAATATTCCAAAAATTAAAAAGTAAGAAAATTAAAAAAATAAATCTGTTTATTGAACAAGTTCTAATAGGTATGACAATCTTAATAATTATCTATTTCAAAACATTATAACCTTTTGTTTTGTCATAAAACAGTTGGTTCTATTCAATCAAGCTTATTTCAAATAAAATAATATCAATTTATTAATGTTCCAAAAATTAATAAGTAAAAATTGTAAAAATAAATTTATTTAAAAATTAATGTTCCAAAACCAATTGTTTCTATTCATACAAAATTATTCAGAATAAAATAATATTATTTTATTACTATTTTGAAAATTAATAAGAGATTTAAAAACTAAATCTCTTTACTGAACCAGTTCAAATAGTTATGACTATTTGAATAATTATCTATCTCCAATTGTTATGATTTTGTTTGTCCTAAAATATTTAATTTATGTTCAACAAGCTTATTCAGAGTAAAATATTGCTAAATTAATAATATTCTAAACATTAATAAGTAAGGATTGAAAACATAAATGTGTTTGCTGAATCAGTTCAAATAGTTAAGATTATTAGAACAATTATCTATTTCAAATCACTTTGAACTTTTGTTTAGTCATAAAATAATTGCTTCAACTTATACATGCTTATTCGAAATAAAATAATATTAATTTATTAACATTCAAAAAATTATTAATAAAAAATTAGAAAAAAAATCAATTTACTGAACAAGTTCAAATATTTTTGACTATTTGAATAATTATCTATTTAAAATCATTATAACCTTATATTTTATCATAAAACAATTGTTTCAGTTCATAAAAGCTTATTGAAATAAAATAATATTACATGATTTATTTCTAGTTTCAATTTAGAGACCATTTTCTTATATTTCATGCTCATGTTCTCAAATTCTATGGTTAATTCATCATAGGCATCTTGTATTTCATCAAATGTGTATGAATTTAAATCACATGGATTGGAGGTTACATTGGACTCATCAAGAGCCATGAGACATAGATTGGCTACTTCCCCCTCATTTGATTCATCATCGGAGAAGTCACTATCACTCCATGTTGCTACCATAGCTTTTTTCTTTGGCTTTGTCATGTTTTATTTTTTTCATAAAGGACAATCAAGTTTAATATGACCTGGTTTGTTGCATTCATAGCAAATAATTTGATCATTTTCTTTTATACTTGATTCCCCTTTAGTCATCTCCCTTTGTGGTCTTTTTCTACTTGAGAACTTGTTTATCCTCATGAACTTCTTGAATCTCTTTGCAAACATGGCCATCTCTTCATTTTCATCATTCTCCTCTTATCTAAAATTTTCTTCATCTTCTTAAAAGGTAGATTTGAGAGTAATGCCACCTTTCTTGATTGGTTCTTATCTATTTTTTATCTTCATTTCATAAGTGAGGAGAGGGCCCACTAGTTCATCCAAAGAGAGTGTGTGAGGATCTTTAGACTCTTCAATGGCTGTCACTTTGGCTTCCAAGCTTTTTGGTAGACTATTGAGAATTTTTTTCACCATTTCCACATTTGAGTAAGTCTTCCCAAGAGCCTTTAAATCATTAATGATGTCGATGAAGCGGTTTGACATCTCACTAATGATTTCATCTGGTTTCATCTTGAATAGCTCATAATCATGAGTGAGCATACCAATTTTTATCTCCTTCACTTGATTGGTACCTTCATGAGTAACAGTTAGCTTATCCCAAATTTTCTTTGCATTTTCACACAAGAAAGTTTTATTATTTATTTAAATAATATTAAATTATTTATATAGGCTTATTTGAATTATTGATTTTTTGTAAGCAATTATTTATATTAATTATTAATATAACTAAGAAAAATAATTATTATTATAATTTATTTAATAAGGATTTTAATAAATATTAAATTATTTATTTTATTATATAATTTAGTATAATTATACATAAATTAAATTTTTACTAGTTAATAATTTTTTATTAATAATAATGCTAGTTTTATTACCTTTTGTTTAAATATTTAATATTATATTTAATCTATTTCTATCTTAAATTAAATGTCATTTAAGATAAATTAAATAATTTAAAGAATTAAATTAATATTTATAGTTGAAGTAAATATTTAATTATCTATTAATATACTACTAATATATATTTAAATTTTTAAAATTTAAAATATATCAATTATGTTGGCCTTGAATTGATTAAGAGTTTTGATTTGACCAATTCACCCCCCTCTTGGTTTATTCCAAGTCTTTGAGCTAATAAATTCTATTAAATTAAAAATATTTAATTAATTATTTCCATTTGTTAAATATAAATAAAAGAGTGGTTTTATTTATATTAATTAACATTTAATATTTAATTAATATTGATTAATTAATTAATTATAATAATAAAAAAGAAATTAATAACTAATATTTTTAACCATATTAAAAATAAATAGTTATTTTATTTATAAAGATATAAAGAAATAACTTTATATTAATTTATAAAGTTAAATATTAACAATCATTATAACATTAATTATTTTATTATAATTAAATAAAATTAATAACATAATAATTATTATATAATAAATAGATTAATTTAAACAAAATATTAATTAATATATGTTAAATATAATAAAAGATTTATTATCTTTTAAATCTTATCAAATAACATAAATAATTAATAGCATTCCAAAAAATAATTGTATAATTATTATATTTATTTGTATTTAAATAATACTTATATTAGAAAATTTAATATTTTGTTAAAATTCAAAATTTTAATTTATTTTAATAAACAAGATCAATTAATATTGTTTATAATAATAATAATTATAACAATTATTTAATATTTTTTATAAATAATTATTAATAATATAATTAATTATAAATTATTAATTGATTAAATAATAATAACTATATTATAAATAACTTAAATAATATATTTATATACCAAATACAATTTTTTTTATTTAAATATGCTTTAAAATATTATAATAATTATTTTAATAAATTATATTATTGTAAACTTATAATTATGCTAATATTTTAGTAATAATATATATAATATAACAAAAATCATTAGAATTATTAATATTATGAATTAAACATTTTCTCTAGTGATGAATACTTGGACTCATACTCTTTGAATTTTTTGCTCAGGTAATAAATAACTTTTTATTTCTTGCTAGATTCATCTTGTAATTTAATTTAATTTAATTTATATTTATTTTTAAAATAATAAATCAAAATAATATCATTATATCAATGTATTGCTACTCATGTTATTCATCATAATAATTATTAATAATTAATTAATAATAATTAATTAACCATCAACTTTTCTTCCCCTATTTTCTTGAGCAAACAATAGGATTAAATGATAAAGAAGAATTTATAAATATCTAGTATTTCAAATTCATTTTTCATGATGCTATTTTTATTAAATAGAAAATTAAATATTTATGAAACAACTAATTATAAATTGTAGTTTTTTGTGAAGAAAAATAATTGTTATAATATTAAAAAAATATTATTTTAATTAAATATAATTAATTATTTAGCTTATAATAAATCCTAAATACAATTATTAATTAATATTATATTTATTATATATTATAATTATATATAATAAATATATAAATTTAATTCAAATAGATCTATTATTGTATATTATTTTGAATAATATTCCTTATAATAATCTTATTTAAAATAAAATAAATTAATATGAACTAGTAATAATTATATTTATTAATTATAAAATAGATCAAATATAATTTAATTTGATATTTTAATTAATAATTTTATTATGTTACTTAATTACAATTCTAAATAGTAATAATAATCTGAATCAATGACTCAATGTATTAGTTTGAACATTATAATTTAACTTTAAATAATCGATAATTATAAAAATTTAATTATAATATTAATATAATAATACATAAAAATAATTAAATAAATAACACATTTAAATATTATATAATTATTAAATATCAATTAGTAATAGTTTAATATATTATTAAAATTCAAATTTTAATAATTAATATTTGAACGAAATATTAGATTAATTAATATTTATTAAATTAATAAGTATAAATGTTATAACTAATTAATATACAATTCAGAAACAATTGTTAATAGTAATATCTCTTTATTTATTATCAATAAAAAATTGAATTATTTTATTAAAAATAAAATTAATTGTTATATAACATTACTAATGGAAATAATCATTATAAAAAAATAGTGTTGAATTAATTAGTTAACAAATACCTAAAAGTATAATAATAATATGAAATTTATTATTAATAAAATAATTAATTATTTAATATTTAATTATATTATTATTAATATAATTGTTTCAGTATATTTTATTATAATATTACTTATTAATATATTATAATAATAAATTAAATTTAATAATTAATATATCTAAAATTATAATTAATATATAATAAATAATTTATTTATTTATAATTATATAGATAAATTATATTAGATAATATTAATAATATTTCACTAAATAATTATAATATGGATTATAATAAGCAATTATTATATATAATATAATATAATAACCATTTATTATAATCCATATTATAATATCAATTCATTAAATTTAAGTTAACTAATTTATAGTTGATTTAATTATTCTCTCTATAAAACCCAATAGTTATATAAATCAATTTCTTTTAATTCTAATAAATATTAAATTTAGTCATTATAATCATTAAATATTAATTTAATATTAATATTATTTTAATGTTATAATAAATATATAAATTAATATAAAATAACCTTTTGGTATAGGTACAGGGATGGATATAATATAAAAATTCAAAAATGATAATGAAAACAATTAAAATAACTTGGCTTATAAATTACAATATTATTTTTAATCTTTATTTAGTAATTATATAGTATAATTATCAATTTGGCTATTACAATTTAATATATTAATATAATTTCAATTTAAACTAATAGTCATATATTAGTTAATATTTATAATATTATTACTATTTATGATAATAATTAATTTGTATAGTATCATGTAATAATTTAATAAATTATTATAATTAAATATTTTAATAATATTTTATGAATCATATTAATTATTATAAAATGTAATTATAATTTTATATTATATATTATATAATAATTATTTATTATATAATTTAATTGGACATATATATTAATAATTAAATAACATAATTACAATAACAGTTAATAAAATATTAATAATAACTATTAACTATTAATATTATAATTAATTATAAGTTATAATTAAAATTATTTGATATTAACAATTATAATAAGTATAATTCATATACTATAAACTAATATAATAGTTAATATGAATATAATATTGTTAGTTATATTATTAGTCTATAATAATTTAATATACTACTTTGTTGTTTATTAAATTTTATTAAACAATTTGTAAATTATCAAATAATTTATATAAATTATTTATTTATTAATATTATTAATTAATTATAATTAATTATGAATTATGTTAAACATTAGTTTATATGAATATAATTAATAATTTCTTAAGGGATTTAATTATATTAATAAATATAAATTATAAAATTATAAAATGTTTTTATAATTAAATATATAAATTTAATTCAAAATAGATCTATTATTAGTATATTATTTTGAATAATATTTCCTTATAATAATCTTATTCAAAATAAAATAAATTAATATGAATTGGTAATAATTATATTTATTAATTATAAAATAGATCAAATATAATTTAATTTGATATTTTAATTAATAATTTTATTATGATACTTAATTATGATTCTAAATAGTAATAATTATCTGAATCAATGACTCAATGTATTCAAAATATTTATTTTAATATTAATAAATTAGTATAAAAATTATTACGATTTATAATCGTTATAACCTTTTGATTTGTCATAAAATAATTGTTTCAGTTAATACAAGCTTGGACGGAATAAAATAATACTAATTTAATAATATTTTTTAAATTAATAAATTAAAAAATAAATATGTTCATCGAATCAGTTAAAATAATTATGGCCATTTGAACGATTATTGATTTGAAATCGTTATGACCTTTTGTTTTGTCATAAAACAATTATTTTTTATCATACAAGTTTATTCGAAATAAAATAATACTAATTTATTAATTCAAATATTAACAATAAATATATTTTTATAACTTAATAATTATTGATAATAATTAAACTAAATTATTAGTAAATAATAATATTATTTGAACAGTTAAATATTAGTTATTTAATAATTAAACTTTAATTAAATATAAATTAAATAATAATTAATTAGATATTAGTTTAATAAGTTAATTAATTATATAATTGTTATTTAATAGTTTAATAACAAAACTATTTAATATATAATAATTATAATATTAATTTATAATTATTAACTATTAATAATGATAAACATTTCCATTCAATTATTATATTAATGATAATTTGGACTAATAATTTATAAACAATTATTATTGTATTAATTTAATAATATTATAGTATTATTTGAATATAACTAAAAAGTCAAATTATTTAATATAATTTGTATACTATTGTTTAAAATTATTAAAATTAATTAATAATTTTATCGATTAGTTAATAATAAATTACTAATAAATTAATATTTATACTATAATATATATGTTATTAGTAATAATAATATAATATTATTATTAATTTATTAAAATAATAATTAATAAATTGATTATTAAAATTTCATTAAAATAATTATTAATATTTATAACTTAAAATATTAATTATAAATATTTACCTTATTAAATTAATATAATTAATCCAAATTGTATTAAGTAAACAATAAATAATAATTATTAATGAATATAATATTTTTATTAAATAAATATACATTGTTAATAATTAATAATGATTAATTTTTTGGATTATTGATAAAATAATTCTGTTTGAATAATTAATAAAATATTTATTTAGTTTAAATTAATTTAATCATTTAATTAAATTATATAAGATTATAAGTAATAAATAATTACTTTATTCCTAATATTATTATAAATAATAATAATCAAATATTATTATTAATATTTATATTAATAATAATAATAATATTATTATTATTATAAGACTATTTGAATAATTATCTATTCATAATTATATCAAATTTATCTTGTTTAATATTAATGATTATTAATATATTGAAAATATTATTATTAATATTATATGTTAATATTATCATAAGTCATTTAAGAATTATAAAATGATATTTTATCATGTTACAAGTTAATTTATAAATTAATAAACTATATTAATTATATATTATGAATTTATTATAAAACAAGCTATGTTTTAAAGTTTATTTTTGTATTTATATTTTTGTTAATTCAATTTAATATTAATAAATTAATTTTAATTAATAAAAAATAATATTAATTGTCATGTTATTTATTAAAAATAGTATTATTATAAAACCTTATTTTAATTATAAACATTATTATTTTAAATAATAATTTATTTCAAAATCTATTATCAGTGCAATAATAGATTCAAAATCATTATGACCTTTTCTTTTAACGTAAAACAATTGTTTTGTTCGTACAACTTATTTGGATTAAAATAATACTAATCTAATAATATTTTGAAAATTAATAAGTAAGAGATTTAAAAACTAAATTTGTTTACTGAATCAGTTCAAGTGGTTAAAATTATTAGAATAATTATCTATTTCATATCATTTTGATCTTTTGTTTAGTCAGAAAACAATTATTTCAATTCATACAAGCATGTTCAGAATAAATTAATACTAATTTATTAACATTTGGAAAATTAATATGAAAGAGATTTTAAAAAATAAACCTATTTACTAAACAAATTTAAACATGTAAGTGATTTAAAAAGTGAATATGTTTACCAATTCAAATATTAAATTGAATATATATTTATAAATAACAATTATTTATTTATTAATAATTATAGTTAATATTATTTGAAATAATTACTATAAAATAATTATTATAAATATTTTATTAGTATTTGAATTTAATATTATTTGAATAATATTTCAATTATAAAATGTTTTAATATAATTACTAGTATATTATTATACTTTATATAATATGATTTATATTATTAAAATAATTATAATAATTATTAATATTTAATTATTTAATTATAATGTACAATATAATGTATATTAATATTATTAATAATTATTAATATTAATAACTATTTCAAATAATAGTATATAATAATTTCAATTAATTATTATTTATAATAATAATATCAATTATTATATTAACTAATTATATTTGATTAATATATTAATGGTTAATATTGTTATAATTAATAAATTTAATTTAATTATTATTTAAATTATTAAATAGTTTATTGTTATCGATTAATAAATAATTTATTAATGTTTAATAAATGTTATAATTATTTGATTAATATATTAATTTTATTTATAATATGTTAAAAATAAATAATTATAATATATTAAATATTTTATTTATCTTATATATTATTAAGATTATATGCTTATATAATTTTTATTTAAATAACTAACAATAATAAATGATAAACTATAATAATATTTTTTAAATGTTCATTTAACTATTAATCAGTAAATATTAATAGTTTAATTAATATTTAAATGTAATTATTTAAATGATAGTTACAAATATTAAAATATAGATATTAATTTAAGTAACAAGTTCAAATCGTTATGACTATTTGAACAATTATTTATTTCAAATTATTATGACTTTTTGTTTTATCATAAAACAATTATTTTTTTTCATACTAGCTTATTCAAAATAAAATAATATTAATTTATTAATATTTCGATAATTTATAAGTAAAAGATTTAAAAAAGAAATATGTTTGCCGAACAAGTTCAAATAATCATGACTATTTGAATAATAATCTATTTCAAATCATTGTGAGCTTTTGTTTTGTAATAAAATAATTGCTTTAGTTCATATCAGCCTATTTGAGATAAAATAATATTCCAAAAATTAAAGAATAATAGAATTAAAAAAATGAATTTTCTTATCGATCAAGTTAAAATAGTTATGACTATCTAAACAATTATCTATTTCAAAACATTATGACATTTTGTTTTGTCATAAAAACAATTGGTTCTGTTCATGTAAGCTTATTTTGAATAAAATAATATACATTTATTAATATTCCAAAAATTAATAAGTATAGTTTTAGAAAATAAAGCTATTTTCTGAACACATTCAAATAGTTATGACTATTTGAATAATTATCTATTTAAAATTATTATGACCATTTGTTTTGTCATAAACCAATTGTTTCTATTCAAACAAGCTTATTTGGAATAAAATAATTCTAATTAATTAATATTCCAAAATTAATAAGTAAAAGATTTAAAAAATAAATTTGTTTACCGAGTAAGTTTAAATAGTTATGATTATTTAAACAATTATTTATTTCAAATCATTATGATCTTTCATTTTATTATAAAACAGTTGTTTCTATTCATACAAGTTTATCTGAAATAAAATAATACTAATATATTAACATTCTAAAAATTAATAAGTTGAAGATTTAAAAAATTAATTTGTTTACCGAACCAGTTCAAATAGTCATGTCTATTTGAACTATTATCTATTTCAAATTGTTATGACATTTTATTTTGTTGTCAAACAATTGTTTCTTATGATCAAATTGAAATAGTTATGACTATCTAAACAATTATTTATTTCAAAACATTATGACATTTTGTTTTGTCATAAAACAATTGGTTATGTTCATGCAAGCGTATTTTGAATAAAATAATATAAATTTATTAATATTCCAAAAATTAATAAGTAAAATTTTAGAAAATAAAAGCTACTTTGTTAAATTAATTTAAAATGATAATTTTAAATTAATTAATAAATTATTATCGATAATTTAAATAATTATAATATTTTTAATAAAATTATTATTCTTATATAATAAAGTTATTATATATAGTAATAATTAATTGTTCTAATTAATATTTAAATTAATTAAATTATTAAAACTAATCATTATTATTTAATAGATTATAATTTTATTAAGAAAATTATTTGTTCAATATGCTTATTTATTAAACCCAATTATTGGATAACAATTATATATTTTATTAATTAAACCATAATTATTAGATAAATTATATTATGATTAAGCTTGTATGATAATAAAATAAAGATATTAATATGAGTTATTGATTTTAATTTAATATAACTAACAAATAAATAATTATATTTGTTAATTTTCAAAATATTTAACAAATATTTTAATAATTATTATTAAATATATTTTTACTAGTTATATTTAATACTATAATATATATTAATTTTAAATATTAAATCTAATTTATTTATATAATTAAAATTAAATTAGATTAATAAATAATAAATTATTATTATAATTAATATTGAAATAATTCATATGAGCTAAATTATATTATACTTTTCGTTTTGTAATATAATTAATTGATTTGTTAATTAATAAATATTAATTATCTTATATATTGTTTCTAACTTTAATAATTATTAAGATATATAATTATAAATATATAATTAATAGTATAATTTAAAATTTTAACAAACGATTTAAACTATATATTTATTTATATTATAATATTGATATGAAATATTATAATTGATTAAGTTAAAAAACTTAACTAATATAATCTAATATTATATAATTATACATTATAATAATTTAATATTATTAAATTTATTAATTAATAATTTTGGATTATAATAAGTCACAAAACAATTGTTTCTGTTCGTACAAGCTTATTCGAAATAACATAATTCTAACATAATTATACGATTATAATTTATAATTATATAAATTATAATTACTAATCAAATACTTGTATATAAATTATAATTATATATAAAGTATGTTAGCCTTGAATTGATCCTTATTTTGAAATGACAAAACATTAGAGCTAAATAAACTTGATCAAGATTTTGAAAAAGATTTATTTAGTACATGTTCTTAAGTTTTATATTTTGGTACTAAATAAATAATATGATTTTCAAAGCTTAAACAAACCTTTCTTTGTTTTCATATTTCTCAAACCAAATCTACCTTTAAAGATTATTTATTTGAGCTTAAATGAATGTCCAATTGTTGTTTTTAAAGTGAACTTATTCATTTTGGACTTAATACAATTTTGATAATATTGGTTTTGGGAAATAGATTAACTTAGGAAAGCTGTTTTACAAGAACAAAGTTTTCCAACATCGAAGTTATTTTATTTTTCTGTATAAATTCACAAAGTTTTAATATTTGAATTTTATATGGTTGGAAAGCTCTTTGAGTCTACTTTCTAATGGATTAAACAAAATCAAAATCCAATTTTTCTAAGAAAAGATTTTGCATTTTTACTAGACACTCTATAGTTGTCAGAAAAACTACATAAGGCATAACTTTGAAAATTCACTATAATTTGTACACATTGAATTAGGTGATGATCTTTATATGGATAGAAATTCCTTTAAGTCTAATTTCTAAATCTTCAAACGGTTTGTGATTTGGATTTGTATAACTCAAGTTATGATCAAATTAGTAAGTAGAGTAGCCACTAACAGGATTAATCCCCTCATGGAAGGGATCGATTGGGTCATGATTTTCAAGTGAAAAATGGTTCAAAACATGAACCAATCGATCCCTTCAAGCAAGGGATCAATCGGTTCGGGGTGAAAACACTCTAACAGCTACTTTTTGGTGCTTTCAATGGCTATTTTCTTCTCCCAAACACTTCCAACGGTTACCTTTTCAATTTTTCTATAAATTAGGCACTCCAACACACCAAGAAGATTGATAAATCAAGAGAGTAAGAGCCAATAAGCCACATTTTCATTCTCTCAAAGAATTAAGAGTTTTTAGAGCTTCAAATCCCATATCTTTGTATTTATTGTATCCAATTTTTATTTGTTATTCATTCATCATTTTCTTGTACTTAAACTTAGCAAACACTTAGCCTTAGAGAGGTTGTTCTATTGTTTGTAAAATTATCTTTGATATACAAGGGTGGAAGAGAATAAGAGGTGAGGTATCCTCTTGAGAGCTTTATAGTGAGATTTGGTAAAATACTACGAAGGGTAGAGGTTTCTATCTTAAGCCTTAGAAAGAAAAAGATAGGTTGCATTTTCAATTCAAGAATAGTGGATTGAAACCTTGGTGTGGACAACCAAGAAGAGAGGACGTAGGTGCCTTATGGAGAATGATCAAACCTCTATAAATCATTGTGTTTGATTTCTCTATCCTTATCTCCTTACAATTTATTGTTGTTTATATTTGATTTTAGATTCATTAATTGTCATTGTTTGCATTATATTTTCATCAAAAGTGCTTATTGTTTTAATTTTCATTCAACTATATTGAAATCATTTGTTTGGGAAGAATTTGGAAAAATCTAATTCACCTCCCCTCTTGGATCACCATCTAACCTATAAAGCTAACAATTGGTATCAGAGCTTTGGTCTCATTTTTATAGGTTTAACCACCTTGAGTAAAGATCCTATGGCTCAATTTTGGTTCCAAGATGGTGAGGAAGTCCTCAAAGCTCCTATGGTTGATAAATTTGAATTTTTTGAATGAAGAAGAAAGATGAAGATGTTCATAATGGCCCAAGATTTTGGAGCTTGGTTAATGATAGAAAGAGGTATTGGAACTCCTTTAAATGATGCAAACTATATGAGGCAAGTGATGGATGATGCAAAGGCTAAGTGCATTCTCTATAGAGCTCTTGACTCTCACAACTTCAACTTGGTCTCAAAATGCTTAACCTTAAATGAGATATGGAAAAAGTTGGAAGAGCTACATAAAAGACAAATTGCCAACCAACATGCATTATGTCTCATGGCTATTGAGAAACCAAAGGTAACCTCTAACTCTTATGATTCAAAATCTTATACTTTTGATGAGTTACAATATGCTTACAATGATTTAGTAATTGAGTTTGAAAATATGCATTTGAAACATAAGAAAATGATTTCAAAATTGAAAGTTGAAAATGATCTTTTGATGAATGCAAAAAATATTCTAGAAAAAGAAAATGAAAAGTTGAAAATAAATTTAAAAACCTCTCAAAGTAGAAATGAACTTTTAGAAAAATAAATTTTGATTTGAAAAAGAAATTTGATGAATTTATGAATGAAAAACAAAAGCTTTTAAAGAGTTCATTAAGTACTAAAATGATTAAATGCAATTTTTGTAATTTTCATGGTCATACTATACATACTTGTCCTATTAGAAGAAAAGTCCAATTTAGAATTAGGCAAGTATGGGTTCCAAAAGGAACAAGAGACTTGGTGACTAACTTTCAAGGACCTAAAGCAATTGGGTACCAGAAATCAAATAAGATTATCTCTTGTAGGTGTGCTACAGCAATGAGCTAACAATGTGAGATTGAAGATTGAATACTCTAGACACACAATAGAGATAGGTAAACTCTAAACTTTTATTTGAAGAGTATTTGAATTTAGTTACCTATTCTTGATGATTTTGGCATGGTTGAAATGATTTTGTGATTTTCATACATATTGATTTGTGATTATTGAACATGCCTATATGACCATGATGTTTAAAATTGCTTAACTTGTTTATAATGCTTGGATCTTGTGAAATTTTGTTAAAACTTGATTATTTTATTCTCAATTGTTTTAACTCTTGATTTGTGATTTTAAAAATTGATGATCATCTTGTGCTTAAATCATAAATATTGATGTTTGATTGTTCATCTTTTGATTTCTTATGAAATAGTCTTGAAATATGGTTTAATTCTTTATCCTTATTAATTCAAGATCTATTTCTTTTCTTGTGATTGATGAATTGATGAACTTTATGTGCTTAAGTGATATATATTGATTCTTTGTGCATCTATGTTTTTGGTTAAGATATGTGCTCATATGATGATTGGTTCAACTTGACCTTAATGCTTATGATTTGAAAATACTTAAATTTTTTTTTATCTCTTGATTTTTTAAATATTTTTAAATTTACTTGCTCTTATGCTAAATTGATTCATTAATTTTGTGAAATATTTTGGAACTTGTGCTTAATTGACTTATCTTTTGGTTTGGGATTAAGTATTGATGAACTAATTGTGTTTAATGATATATGTTGTTAGTTCATCTATTGTTCTTGTCAAGTGTGTGCATATATGGTAAATATAATTTATCTTTACTTGACATGCTTGCAACATGACTTAAGTGAGTGATTTTCTTATGATGTTTATTTTTAGCTTAAGTCATTGTTGATTATGGCCTATAATTTGTGTAGACATATTTATCCTTTTGTACTAAAATTTTCTTGAATATGTTTTGGATGATAAATATGTCTTCCTTGAGTTTTTAGTTTTTATATGGCCTAAAATTTATTTTGGCATATTCTTTGGTGATTTATTAAATATATATGAATATTGAATATGTCTTCTTAGTGTTCAATATTTCTAAATGATCTAGAAAGGATTCATGTTTTGCACATTACATGAGGACTTTAGCTTTAGTGCCAATATTGTGATATTTGATGCTTAACTTGATACATGGCCTTTAGCTTAAGTATATATCTCCCTTGCAATTGGCAGCTTGTGCTTAGTGAATAAATTTTCTTTTGCCTATAATGACTTAGAATATGGAATTATTTTCTAACAATTGGTATAATTTTTATCAATTGATTTTCTTGGTGCTTCTAATGAAAATCCTTTGTCAAGAAATTTTTCTAAGTCTATGCTAGGAGAACTTGAAATGAGCATGAATGAGCCTATATTTTTAGAATTTCAAGTGTAGCAAGTAAAGCATGTCATCCTTATCAATCAAGCCTAGTTTTGCTCAAATGAAGTGGATTGGAAAATTCAAAGCCAAATGAGCACAACAACAAAGCTTGACATGGATGGAGGTAAATGTATCAACTTTATGATATGATGTATGAGTTTGAATACATATACATGCTTGCTTTAATATGTGCAAATATATGATTTTGTGGTTGAATATATGAACACATTGCACAAATTAATCACCAAGCCACTTGGTAGATATTGTTCTAATTTTTTTTAAGGCTTGGATTGATTAACTCACTTTCATTAATATTCATGCCTAGTTGTTGAATGCTTTGATTAATAGTTTTTATAGCATGAATATTCGTTTGAATCTTTGAACATGACTATAAGTTAGCTATGTTGATTTCTTGATTTTTAAATTGATATGACTCATAGATTATGATTATAAATTTGAAATTTATATACATGTTCATTGATTGAGATCATTGAGATAGCATGTACCATATTGTGTCTAAAGGTTTGCATTTTTTTTTGGTATATTGCTATGCATGTTTTGAAATGTTCTTGCATATGCTTGTGTGATTTGTTTGAAATAAATATATGTTTGATTACTTGCATATGCTTAGATTAATTACATTGCTATGCATTGAAATAATTTGGATTATAATTGAATAATTATGCTTTCATTATTTCTTTGCTATAGCATATGTGCTCATCATATTTGGAAAATGCTTGAATAATCTTTGTTATGACATGATGATAATTGAATCTTATTGCTCATTAGTATTCATGCTTTATTAAATACATATGAGCTTTTGGTTCTTGTTTGGATAGGATAGCTTATGAAAGATTACTATTATCATTTATGCATGTATTAAATGAATCTTTCATATGTTTGAAGTATGTGTGCTCTATGAAAGTTGCTAAATAAAATTGCTAACAATTGGTATCAAAATTGCTAAAAATTTTTTTAACTTTCATGGACACTTGTTTATGTATGTGCCTATCCTTGATATAGCTTGTACCTTTCATGCAAAATTGTGTGTGCCTTAAATTGATTAATCCTTATTTTGAAATGAGGAGCAATCTTAAAATACAATTTTGCTTGATTTGTTTTGTGATAACAATTAGTATGTTTTATCATAACATATCTTTAACAATTGGTATCCTTAACAATTGGTATGAGCTTGTATGAATGTGCTTGAATTTATGCTTAATTGCTATTGATGTTTTAGGTTCTAAGCACATCTTATGATAGCATGATTTATGAGTAGATTGCGTATCATTCATTATCCTTTGCTCATAAATTTCATGTAGTAAATTTGATGACTTGTGCTAAAATGCCAAATTTGGATACACTTATACTTTTGTGCTTGAATATATGTATATGAACTTCATTGTGCATATTACGCTTGATTACATGCATTCAAAATACTTTTGATATTATTGGTATCAAGCATTTTGTCTTATGCCTTGAATTGATCTCTCTTTCTTTCGAAATGACAAAAAGGGGGAGAGAGTTTAGATATATTTCTTCTTGTATGCTTATTGCAATTGATATAGGAGTTTAAACATTTGGTATAAAGAGCATAAACAAAAAGGAGGAGAAATGTTTCATGAATATATTTGTTAATGATGCCTCTTTGTGTTTATTTGCTTATTAATATGCTCATGCCTTTTTGCTATGACAAAAAAGGGGAGAAATATCATATAGACAAATTTGTTTGTGCTTGATATACATATGTTTATGTGTGCTTAATTGCTATATATGCTCTAACATATGTTTGTTGAGTTGCATTGGATTAGGATGCATAAATTGAGGGGGAGTTTTGCCATTGGATTAGGATGCACAAATTAAGGGGGAGTTTTGCCATGCATTGATTAAGGGGGAGTTTTCCAAAATGACTTTCAAAATCTTAAATGTTTCAAAGAAAGTTCTTATCAAGCAAATTTATCTTTAAGTTTTGTCATATCAAAAAGGGGGAGATTGTTAGCTTTGAATTGATCCTTATTTTGAAATGACAAAACATTAAGGCTAAATAAACTTGATCAAGATTTTGCAAAAGATTTATTTAGTACATGTTCTTAAGTTTTATATTTTGGTACTAAATAAATAATATGATTTTCAAAGCTTAAACAAACCTTTCTTTGTTTTCATATTTCTCAAACCAAATCTACCTTTAAAGATTATTTATTTGAGCTTAAATGAAAGTCCAATTGTTGTTTTTAAAGTAAACTTATTCATTTTGGACTTAATACAATTTTGATAATATTGGTTTTGGGAAATAGATTAACTTAGGAAAGTTGTTTTACAAGAACAAAGTTTTCCAACATTGAAATTATTTTATTTTTCTGTATAAATTCACAAGGTTTTAATATTTGAATTTTATATGGTTGGAAAGCTATTTGAGTCTACTTTCTAATGGATTAAACAAAATCAAAATCCAAATTTTCTAAGAAAAGATTTTGAATTTTTACTAGATACTCTGTAGTTGTCAAAAAAATTGCACAAGGTGTAAATTTGAAAATTCACTATAATTCGTACACATTGAATTAGGTGATGAACTTTATACAGATAGAAAGCTCTTTAAGTCTAGTTTCTAAATATTAAACGGTTTGATTTGGATTTGTGTAACTCAAGTTATAATCAAATTAGTAAATAGAGTGCAAAATACAAAACTACCATCCGGCCACTGACAGGATCGATCCCCTCATGGAAGGGATCGATCGGGTCATGATTTTTAAGTGAAAAATGATTCAAAATATGAACCAATTGATCCCCTCAAGCAAGGGATCGATCGATTCTGGGCGAAAACACTCCAACAGCTGCTTTTGGTGCTTCCAACAGCTATTTTCTTCTCTCAAACACTTCCAACGGCTACCTCTTCAATTTCTCTATAAATTGGGCACTCCAACACACCAAGAAGATTGATAAATCAAGAGAGTAAGAGTCAATAAGCCACATTTTCATTCTCTCAAAGAATCAAGAGTTTTTAGAGCTTCAAAGTCCATATCTTTGTATTTATTGTATCTAATTTTTATTTGTTATTCATTCATCATTTTCTTGTACTTAAACTTAGCAAACACTTAGCCTTAGAGAGGTTGTTCTATTGTTTGCAAAATTATCTTTGATATACAAGGGTGGAAGAGAACAAGAGGTAAGGTATCCTCTTGAAAGCTTTGTAGTGAGATTTGGTAAAATACTACAAAGGGTAGAGGTTTCTATCTTAAGCCTTAGAAAGAAAAAGATATGTTGCATTTTCAATTGAAGAATAGTGGATTAAAAGCCTTGGTGTGGACAACCAAGAAGAGAGGACATAGGTGCCTTGTGGAGAAGAACCGAACCTCTATAAATCATTGTGTTTGATTTCTCTATCCTTATCTCTTTACAATTTATTGTTGTTTATATTTGATTTTAGATTCATTAATTGTTATTGTTTGCATTATATTTTCATCAAAAGTGCTTATTGTTTTAATTTTCATTCAACTATATTGAAATCATTTGTTTGGGAAAAATTTGGAGAAATCCAATTCACTCCCCCTCTTGGATCACCATCTAACCTATAAAGCTAACAAAGTACAAAAAAATAACTTAACGGAGTAATTCAAATATTATATTATAGAAATATAAATTTAATTTAATTTTATAACTTGTATTATAATTTGATTATAAATTGATTAATATATTAATCAAATATATATATTAAATATTATATATAATATAATATTAGTTAATTATATAGTTATTAGTTATATAAAATATTAATTATATTTAATAAACTATTTAATCATATGTTATTAACTATATTAATATAATTAAACATAAATATAGTTTTGATATATATTATTAATTTACTATTTATATAATTATATATTTTTAATAAATATTGACTCAATTGTCAATAATTATTTATTTATTTCAAATCATTATTACTTTTTGTAACCGAAAATAGTGATATAATTATAATAACTAATTATTTATAATGCTTATCCAAAATAAAATAATATTACTTTATTAATATTTCAAAAATTAAGAAGTTGGAGATTTAAAAAATAAATCAGTTTATCAAAATTTAATATTATTTTATAAATTATCTATATTGTTTCTTATTAAAAATTATACTTAATTTTTATAAGTATAATCAAATAGTTATTAATTTTTATGATATAACAAATTAATTTTTTAATTTTTTAATAATATTATTGATTATAATTTTATAATAGATAATAGTTATATAAATGAATTTCTTAATAAATATTAAAATTATTAATATTTTAAATAGTTAATTAATTAAATAATAATTTATTTAACATATATACATATGTTAATATTTCTTAGTTAATTATAAAATTTATAATGAATAAATTAAAAAATTATATAATAATATGAAGTATTGTAAATTAAATTTAATATTAAATTTAATTATAGATTTATAATTAATTAATTATAATAATTTAATATACTATTTATAATATACTATTTTGAATTAAAATTATATAACTATTAATTATATTAAGGCTATAAATATAATATTATATAAATTAGCTATAATAACAATTAGTTTAGAACTTATTATTAAATTTATATACAAATATAAATATATTATTCATAATTGTTGATAAATTTAATACTATATAATTAATTTTGAAAATTAATTAATATTATTATAAATATATTTAATTAAATTTATTAATAATAATTTTAATAAATTAGGCAATTATATATTCATTGTTTGCATAAATTAGTAAATTATTATAATTATTATAATATTATTTGAATATTATATTAATTTTATAATTAAAAATTAGAAATAGATAATATATTATCTAATATAATTTCATTTTTAATTATATTATACTTAAATTATTATTAAATAATATTATTATTTAAATTAATTTAAATAAAGATTAAAATAAGTTATTTATTAATAAATTATTGTTACTCATAAAATATTAATTAAACTATTTAATAATATTTTAAAAAATTAATAAGTAAGAGATTTAAAAATAAATTTGCTTTCAAATAGTTAAAATGATTAGAATAATTATCTATTTTAGTAACAACAATTTTTTAATTAAACAAATATTTATATAATTAAATGAATAAAATTTATATTATAAGCAAATGCTCTATATTATGATATATTAATATAGAATATATTTTATTTTTTATTATCTTTAAAACTATTTAATTATAACTAAATAATTAAATTTATTACTATTCAATTATTACTACTAAATTAGTAATAAAATTAATTATTTGTATTAAAGAATTTTTGAAAATATATTATCTATATTATAATAAAATAATATTATAACTAATTAATATATAGATTACAAATAATCATATCAATATTAGGTGTAATTATTCAAATAAATAATTGTCTATTATCTATTTCAAATAATTTAAATAATAGCTTATTATTATAATATTATTATAACATTATTTTATTACATTCTTAATTAAATAATAAAAATTTTAAAATTAGTTAAATTAATAATTATAATTATAATTAATTTAAATTAATGATTAAATTTATTAATTATACAATTAATTATAATTATATAATATTAATTATAATGATAATTATAGTAAATATTATAACAAATCTATTATATTAAATTAACAATATTTATAATATTATATAACAGGTCCTTATTTACTAGTTATTATTATAAACAATTGTTTTATGGCATTGATAATTGTTTTAATTAAACTTATAATAATGTTCTATTAATTTTATTATTTAATACTTAGATATTATTAAACCAATTTTATATATTAATTAATCTATTATAAACTATTATAAGAAGACCTTAAATTAATAATCGAATAAGATTATAATTATATAATCATTAATATTATTACTTATTAGTTTCCATAAATAGTAATTTTATTATCTGTTTTTGATAATTGATTTTAAATTAATTGAAATCCTCTTTCTTAAACAGATATTAAGATATCCAATAATATTCAAAAATTGGAGAATTTGTTAAGCAATTTCAATAACTAAGAGTATAATACTGTCAAAATTATTATATTATATTAATAAATATTGTTATAAATTGCCTTGGAATTTATATAACTTTGATTTATTGTTAGAAATTAAAAAAAAAAGGAAAAGCTCAAAGATTGTACTAAATTAATAAGTTATTAAGTAAATTATAGTATTTATGAATTTAATAATTAATTAAGTATAATAATTATCAGTAGTATAATTTATTAAACAATTTAGTACAATTGTTTATAATTTATAATTCTTGATATATTAATTATACTAATAATTGTAATTAATAAATATATATTATAATATTTTTAATAATTTAAATTAATGTAATTAATTAATTAATATAATTTATTTATTATAATTTATATTAAATGAAAGGTTATAATGATTTGAAATAGATAATTATTAATCTATTATATTCTACATTGAAATTTAATTTAAAATTATATAATAAATAAAATTTAACTAATAGATTAATTAATTTATTTTAAATAGATATTATATACTATTAATTAGTAGCATGCATGTAATTTTTTACTATTTATATTATATTATTTAATTATAAATAATATTGAATAATAGTTATATTTATATTTATATAAATTATTATAAACTAATTATATATAACATTATTTGTTTGATAAGAATTATTAATAATATAATTTGAAATAGATATATGTAAATTTATTGATAAATTTTAAATAATATATATTGTTAATTAAATATATATTAGCAAATTTAAACTTCTACTTAACTATTATTATAATAATAGTTATTATTAGTTAAATTACAAATTTACAAATTAATTAAAATTTCAAAATTAATAAAATTAATAATAATATTAACAATAATATGATTTATTATAATGTTATTAAACAATTGTGAATTAATTAATATATAAACAATTTATCATTTAACAAATAATATATTAATAATAATAGCTTATTATTAAATTTTATATTTAATAATTTAATATAATTGATATTATTATTTGTAATTAAATTATTAATTAACATATTATTAATTATTATATTTTTTTATTATGATATATAGTTATTAATTATTAAATAAATTAATAATTAATAAACAGATAAATCATTTTAATAATTTAATATTAAAATTAAATTTATTTAATTTAATTATTATAATTTCATATAATACTTCATGTTAAATAGTTATCATTTAATCAATAATATTGATTTATTTATAATTATTTATTATTTATTAATTTAAATAAAATAATATTTAAAATAAATAATTATTAGGATTCATACATAATTATATATAATAATTAATATACTAAATTATATTGCTCAAATAGCCATAATGATTAGAACTTGTTTGGTAAATAAATTTATTTTTAAATGTTTTACTTATTAATTGTCTTAATATTAATAAATTTGTATTATTTCATTCAAAATAAGCTTAGATGAATAGAAAAAATTCTTTTATTACAAAAGGTTATAGCTATTTTAAATAGATAATTATTCAAACAGTCCTAATTATTTAAATTTGTTTAGTAAACAAAGTCATTTTTTAAATCTCTTTATTATTAATTTTTGGATTATTAATAAATTAATATTATTTTATTTTGAATAAGCTTATATGAACTGAAACAACTCTTTTATGACAAATCAAAAGGTCATAACGATTTGAAATAGATAATTATTCAAATTGTCATGATTATTTGATCTAGTGTGATAAACATCTTTTTAAAATTTTTTATTTACTAATTGTCAAAATATTAATAAATTAGTGTTATTTTAATACAAATAAGCTTGTATGAATAGAAACAATTGTTTTACAACAAAATAAAAAGTCATAATGATTTGAAATAAATAATTGCTCAAATAGTCATAACTATTTGAACTAGTTTCATACATAGATTTATTGTCTAAATCACTTATTAATTTTTGAAATATTAATAGATTAGTATTACTTTATTCCGAATAAACTTATATGAACAAAAACATTTGTTGTATGACAAAACAGAAAGTAATAATGATTTGAAATATATAATTGTTCAAACAATATAATTTATCAATTATAATAATTATTTATTTATTATAATATTATAATTATAATAAATATATTAAAATATTTTAATACAATAATTAATTAATTAATTTATAAATATGTAATCTTATAACAATTATTAGATAATAACTAATTTTAAATATTTAATAAATTATTAATTATTTAATGATTATTAATTAATAATTAAATTAATTGATTATTATACACTTAAAAATTGTCTTTAAATATCATAATAACTAATAAAATATTGGTTATTTAATATTCAATATATTTAATGAATATATAATTATTTAGTAATTATTATGCTTGTTTTTATTATATTAAGCTAATATGATTATGAATTTATATTAAATTTAATAAACAATTATAATATTTTAAATATTTAATATGAAATATTAATTACCATTAAGATTATAATTTTATAAATTATAAAAAATTTATTATTAACAAAATATAATAATATTATATTATTTTTATTATAAATATATAAAATTAGTTAAATAAAATATTTTATTTTGGTATAGAAAGAATCATATCAATAATTTTATTACATTCAAATAATTCTATTATTTGAAATTTTAATATTTGTTCAATAACATTTTATTAAATATTAATTATAGTATAAATTATATAGTAGCTAATAATATATGTTAGCTATAAACAAATTAAAAAATTAATAATTTTTTAAATTATTAAATATAATTTATTTAATATTACAAAACTATTAATAATTGTAATAGAAATTATTAATAAAGTTATTAATATTATAAAAATATTAATTATTTTTAGTTTAATAATTTAAACTTATATTATATTAATCGAATTAAATATGAATAGTAATTATTAATATTTATGATAAATTAAAATTTATAATAGTTTATTTTTTACTCTAATAATTTATATAATTTTAATTTTAATAAAATTATTAATATTTAATTAATTTTAATATAATTGTTATTATATTTCATATTGTAATATTATAATTATATAATGCTATAACTATTATTAATAGTTATAATTTAATAATTTATATATTAAAATTATTGTAATAGTTGAGGTCATAACTTAATTATAAATTAATAGTAATAATTTATAACTTATATTGATATAATTAATATTAATTATTATGAATAATTTATTAATAATATTAATAGTTATTTAGTTATTTAATTATAATTAAGTATATTATTATATACTATAATTGTTTTCTTTATATATTATTATTAATATACTTATAATATTAGTTTTAATTTTAATAATTATTAATATAAATAGTAAATTAAAATAATATATATTATAAACTAACATAATTAAATAAATAGATAATAATTTATTATTATTTTATAATAATATTATTAATTATTATATCATATACTATAATTGTTATATTTTATTAGCAATAAAATAGATATATAAAATATTATCAAAAAATAACTAATATATATTATAATTCATTATTATTAAATAATTTTAAAATATTATTATGAATAATATTATTATTTATTATTTAATATTATGTAAATATTATAAAATATATTATATTTTAAGTATTAGATATAATAATTCATTTTATTTTAAAATATTAAATAATTTTAAAATTAATTTTGTTAATATAATTATCTAATAAATTAAATATTTTAATTATATTATTAATTTAATTATATAGTATATAGTATATAGTATATTTTTATTTTAGTAAAATTAAAATAGTATATTTGTTAATTAAATTTATGATACTTGTAATTAAAATAAGGTTTTTTAATAATACTATTTTTAATAAATAATATGACAATTAATATTATTTTTTATTAATTAAATATTAATTAATTAATATTAAATTGAATTAACAAAAAATATAAATAAAAAAATAAACTTTAAAACATAACTTATTTTATAATAAATTCATAATATATAATTAATATGTTTATTAATTTATAAATTAATTTGTAACGTGATAAAATATCATTTTATGATTGTTAAATGACTTATGATAAAATAAGCTTGTGTGAAGATAAATAATTGTTTTATAACAAAACAAAATGTTATAACGATTGGAAATATATAATTGTTCAAATAGTTATAACTATTTGAACTGATTCGATAAATAGATTTTTCTTTTAAATCTCCTACTTATTAATTTTTTAAATATTAATAAATTATTATTATTTTATTCTGAATAGGCTTAGTTTGTTTATATTATAATTAGTTAGCTTAATATTAAAATAAATTAATTGTAATATAATTTGATTATATGCATTTAATTATTATAAAATTATTAACTAATTTAATTGTAATAAATTTATTAATATGCAAATTAAATTATTTATTTAATAAAATTTATAAACCTAAATTAGTATTATTTAAGCAGATATAAATAATCTACTTTTGTTATAAATTGAGGGATCTTCTCAATAAATTATTAATATTAATATTATAAGTAGGCGACATCTAATAGCTTTGGCCAGTCCTTTTGCGTGGCACCACATAATGCCTAAGGTAGACCTTCAATTGTCCATTCACTGGTTTGGTCTGTCCATCAGTCTGTAGATGCATGCTAGTAGAAAAGTTCAAGTCTGACCCCAACAGCTTGAACAACTCAATCCAAAACAAATAATAATTACTAATTATTAATTATTTATCTATTAATTAAGATAATTTAGTAGTAATGCTAATTTATTAATATTCTAAAAATTAATATTAATTTTTATATAAATTAATATAAAAGCATAATTAAATATTTAAACTTAATAATTAATATTCATTATTAATTATTTAAATTAATTAATGTATAAAAATAATTTAAATATAATATAAATATTTAATTGAGAAGGCTAAGATCAATTTATAGTTATTTAATGTATTAGATACTATTTAATTTATATACTTTATAAATATAGTATTATTTATATTATGTATAAATTAATAGATTTAAATTATTAATAATTATTATTATAAAATAGTATATATTGAATATATGTTGGATTATAGGGTCCAGCGATCTCCCTTAGGGACTCGGTATGTTAGTTCATCTAGGTGAGGTATCCAATGGTGGATCGAATTTCGGTGAATGGCAACCTAACCTGTCGAGGCCCAATGGGTGAGGTATCCCATGAAGGCTTTGTGAAGCGCTCTTATGGCCACCTGTCGCTTAGTACGGGGCTCTGCGCTACCAAAAAAGAATAAGGAAATAGAGTTGCGCCTTCACTATTAGCTATAGCTTTTGGTGTAGTGGTAAGCGCTTGATCCTGAAAACAAATTAGCCTTGAATTGATCTTTATTTTGAAATGACAAAAAATTAAAGCTAAATAAACTTGATCAAGATTTTCAAAAAGGATTTATTTAGTACATGTTCTTAAGTTTTATATTTTGGTACTAAATAAATAATATGATTTTCAAAGCTTAAACAAACCTTTCTTTGTTTTCATATTTCTCAAACCAAATCTATCTTTAAAGATTATTTATTTGAGCTTAAATGAAAGTCCAATTGTTGTTTTTAAAGTGAACTTATTCATTTAGGACTTAATACAATTTTGATAATATTGGTTTTGAGAAATAGATTAACTTAAGAAAGTTGTTTTACAAGAATAAAGTTTTCCAACATCGAACTTGTTTTATTTTTCTGTATTAATTCACAAAGTATTAATATTTGAATTTTATATGGTTGGAAAGCTCTTTGAGTCTACTTTCTAATGGATTAAACAAAATCAAAATCCAAATTTTTTAAGAAAAGATTTTGAATTTTTACTAGACACTCTACAGTTGTCAGAAAAACTGCACAGGGCATAGCTTTGAAAATTCACTATAATTCGTACACAGTGAATTAGCTGATGAATTTATACTGATAGAAAGCTCTTTAAGTCTAGTTTCTAAATATTCTAACGGTTTGTGATTTGGATTTGTATAACTCAAGTTATGATCAAATTAGTAAGTAGAGTGCAAAACGCGAAACTACCACCCAGCATGGACAGGATCGATCCCCTCTAGAAGGGATCGATTGGTTTTCAAATAGAATGCTTTCAGAACCAAAAATCCAGAAAAGGGATCGATCCTCTACAAAAGGGATCAATCGGTTAGGCTATTTTCAAAGGGAAATTGGTTCAAAACATGAACCAATCGATCCCCTGAAGGCTAAAATCACTCCAACGGCTATTTTATCAAGGATTCAATAGCTACTTTCACTTCCCAAACACTTCCAACGGCTACTTCTTCAATTTCTCTATAAATTGGGCACTCCAACACACCAAGAAGATTGATGAATCAAGAGAGCAAGAGCCAACAAGCAATATTTTCATTCTCTCAAATAATCAAGAGTTTTTAGAGCTTCAAAGTCTATATCTTTGCATTTATTGTATCCAAATTATTTTTGTTGTTCATTCATCATTTTCTTGTCTATACCATTGTATACTTCAAATTAGCAAACACCTAACCTTTGAGCAGTTCTTAGAGTTTGCAAAACACTTCAAAAAATTTGTATTGTGTGCTTGTAAGCTTAAGGGGGAGGTTAACCCTTAAGAGTGTGTAGTGTTGAGTTTGTAAAGCTTTGAGAAGCTTATTTGTAATCTTTAACACATAGTGGATTGGAGCCTTGGTGTGGACAACCAAGAGAGAAGACGTAGGTGCCTTGTGGAGAAGGATCGAACCTCTATAAATTATTGTGTTTGATTTCTCTATCCCTATCTCCTTATAATTTATTATTGTTCATATTTTATTTTAAGTTCATTAATTATTATTGTTTTCATTATATTTTCATCAAAAGGGCTTATTCTCTTAATTTCCATTCAACTATATTGAAATCATTATTTGAGAAGAATTTAGAGAGATCCAATTCACCCCGCCTCTTGGATCACCATCTAACCTATAAAGCTAACAATTGGTATCAGAGCTTTGGTCTATTTTTGTAGGTTTAACCACCTTGAGAAAAGATCCTATGGCTCAATTTTGGTTCCAAGATGGTGAGAAAGTCCTCAAAGCTCCTATGGTTGATAAATTTAAATTTTGTGAATGGAGAAGGAGGATGAAGGTGTTCATTATGGCCCAAGATTTTAGAGCTTGAAATGTGATTGAAAAAGGGCTTGGAGCTCCTTCAAATGATGCAAAATACATGAGGTAAGTGATGGATGATGCCAAGGCCAAGTGCTTACTATATGGAGCTTTTGACTCCCACAAATTCAACTTGGTATCAAAGTGTCCAACCTCAAATGAGATACGAGAGAAGTTGGATGAAATACATGAAAGACAACAATCCAACCAAAATGCATCATGTCTCATGGCTCTTGAAGATTCGGAGGTAACCTCTAATTCTATTGATTCAAATTCATATGCTTTTAATGAATTGCAAGATGCTTATAATGAGCTATATGTTGAATGTGAATCAATGAAAAGGAAATATAAGAAAATGATTTCAAAGTTGAATGTAGAGAATGAGTTTTTAATGAATGCAAAAAATGCTTTGGAAAAAGAAAATGAAAAATTGAAAATAGATTTTGAAACCTCTCAAAATAGGTATGAAATTCTAGAAAAATAGAATTTAGAACTGAGAAAGAAATTTGAAGTTTTGATGAATGAAAAACAACAGCTTTTAGACAAGAGTTTAAGTAGTAAAATGATTAAATGTAATTTTTGTAATTTTCATGGTCATACTGCACATACTTGTCCTATTAGAAGAAATGTCCCATTTAGAATTAGGCAAGTATGGGTTCCAAAAGGAACAAGAGACTTGTGACTAACTCTCAGGGACCCAAAGCAATTTGGGTACCAAAAATCAAATGAGATTGTCTCTTATAGGTGTGCTAGAGCAAAAAGCTACAATGTGAGATTGACGATTAAATACTCTAGACACACAATAGAGATGGGTAACCTTTAAACTTTTATTTGAAGAAGATTTGAATTTGGTTACCTATTCTTGATGAAATTTGGATGCTTGATTAATTATGGAAAATTTGGTTGCCTATTCTTGTTGGACATAGGATGCTTAATGGATATTGGTATATGCTTTATTGATATATCTTGAATATACCAATTTTACTTGAGAAAATGTGAGCTTGAATTGAACATGCGTTTATTTTGCATAAATATATTTATTGGAATGATTTTAGCATGAATGACCATGATGTTTAAAAATTGCTCAATTTGTTTATAGTGCTTGGATCTTGTGAAATATTATTTAAACTTGATTGTTATATTCTAAATTGTTATAACTCTTGATTTATGAATTTATGAACATCTTGTGCTTAAATTATAAATATTGTTGTTTGATTGTTCATCTTTTGATTTCTTATGAAATAGTCTTAAAATATGCTTTAAATCTTTGTCCTTATTAATTCAAGATTTATTTTTTCTCTTGTGTTGATGAATTGATGAACATTATGGGCTTAAATGAAATATATTGATTCTAGGTTCATCTCTAGTCTTGGTCAAGATATATGCTTGTATGATCATTAATTCAATTTGACCTTAATGCTTGTGGTTAAAATGCTTGAATTGTTTATCTCTTGATTGTGAAAGATATTTTGTGAAATAGGCTTATTTTTGTGCTTAAAATGTTCTATTAATTTTGTGAAATATTTTGGATCTTGTGCTCAATTGATATATTTCTTATTTGTGATTTTAAATATGATGAACTACTTACTTGTAAATGATATGTGTTATTGGTTCATCTATTGTTCTTGTCAAGTGTGTGCATATATGATAAATGTGATTTCTCTTGACTTGACATGCTTGCAACATGACTTAAGTGAGTGATTTTCTTATGATGCTTATTTTTAGCTTTAAGTCATTGTTGATTATGGCCTGTAATTTGTGTAGACATATTTATGCTTTTGTGCTAAAATTTTCTTGAATATGTTTTTGATGATAAATATGTCTTCCTTAAGTTTCTAGTTTTCATTTGGCCTAAAATTTATTTTGGCATATTCTTTGGTGATATATTGAATATATATGAATATTGAATATGTCTTCTTTGTGTTCAATATTTCTAAATGATCTAGAAAGGTTTGATTTTTGTACATTACATGAGAACTTGATTCTTGTGCTATTTGATGTTTAAATTGATATATGGCCTCTAGCTTAAGTATATATCTCCCTAGCAATTAGGAACTTGTGCCTAGTGAATAAATTTTCTTTTGCCTATAATGACTTAGAATATGGAGTTGTTTTCTAACAATTGGTATAATTTTTATCAATTGATTTTCTTGGTGCTTCTAATGAAAATCTTTTGTCAAGAAATTTTTCTAAGTCTATGCTAGGAGAACTTGAAATGAGCATGAATGAGCCTACATTTTTGGAATTCCAAGTGTAGCTAGCAAAACATGTCATCCTCATCAATCAAGCCTAGTTTTGCTCAAATGAAGTGGATTGGAGAATTCAAAGCCAAATGAGCACAACAACAAAGCTTGACATGAATGGAGGTAAATGTATCAACTTTATGATATGATGTATGAGTTTGAATACATATACATGCTTGCTTTAGTATGTGCAAATATATGATTTTGTGGTTGAATATATGAACACATTGCACAAATTAATCACCAAGCCACTTGGTAGATATTGTTCTAATTTTTTTAAAGGCTTGGATTGATTAATTCACCTTTATTAATATTCATGCCTAGTTGCTGAATGCTTTGATTAATAGTTTTTATAGCATGAATATTTGTTTGAATCTTGAACATGACTATGAGTTAGCTATGTTGATTTTTAAATTGATATGACTCATAGATTATGAATTATAAATTTTAAATTTATATACATGTTCATTGATTGAGATCATTGAGATAGCATGTACCATATTGTGTCTAAAGGCATGCATTTTTTTTTGGTATATTGCTATACATGTTTTGAAATGCTCTTGCATATGCTTGTGTGATTTTGTTTGAAATAAATATATGTTTGATTACTTACATGTGCTTAGATTAATTACATTGCTTTGCATTGAAATAATTTGGATTATAATTGAATAATTATGCTTTCATTATTTCTTTGCTATAGCTTATGTGATCATCATGTTTGGAAAATCATGCTTATATAATTTTTGTTATGACATGATGATAATTGAACCTCATTGCTCATTAGTATTTTATCATTTATGCATCTATTGAATAAATCTTTCATATGCGTAAAGTATGTTTGTTCTATGAAAGTTGTTGAATAAAATTGCTAACAATTGGTAACAATTGGTATCAAAATTGCTAAAGAAATTTTTAACTTTCATAGACACTTGTTTATGTGCCTATCCTTGATATAACTTATACCTTTCATGCAAAATTATGTGTGCCTTAAATTGATTAATCCTTATTTTGAAAAGAAGGAGAAATCTTGTAATACAATTTTGCTTGATTTGTTTTGTGATAACAATTGGTATGCTTCTTGATGACATATCTTTAATAATTGATATCCATAACAATTGGTATGAGCTTGTATGCATGTGCTTGAATTTATGCTTAATTGCTATTGATGTTTTAGGTTCTAAGCACATCTTATGTAGTATGATTTATGAGTAGATTGCATATCATTTATTATCCTTTGCTTATAAATTTCATGTAGTAAATTTGATGACTTGTGCTAAAATGCCAAATTTGGATACACTTATACTTTTGTGCTTGAATACATGTATATGAACTTCATTGTGCATATTACACTTGATTACATGCATTCAAAATACTCTTGATATTATTGGTATCAAGCATTTTGTCTTATACCTTGAATTGATCTCTCTTTCTTTTGAAATGACAAAAAAGGGAAGAGAATTTAGAGATATTTCTTCTTGTATGCTTATTGCAATTGAGATAGGAGTTTAAACATTTGGTATAAAGAGAATAAACAAAAGGGATGAGAAATGTTTCTAAATATATTTGTTAATGATGCCTCTTTGTGTTTATTTGCCTAATAATATGCTCATGCCTTTTTGCTATGACAAAAAGGGGGAGAAATATCATATAGACAAATTTGCTTGTGCTTAATATACATATGTTTATGTGTACTTAATTGCTATATATGCTATAACATATGTTTGTTGAGTTGTGTTGGATTAGGATGCATAAATTGAGGGGTTGTTTTGCCATTGGATTAGGATGCACAAATTGAGGGAGAGTTTTGCCATGCATTGTTTAAGGGGGAGTTTTCCAAAATGTTTTTCAAAATCCTAAATATTTCAAAGAAAGTTTTTCATCAAGCAAATTTATCTTTAAGTTTTGTCATATCAAAAAGGGGGAGATTGTTAGCCTTGAATTGATCCTTATTTTGAAATGACAAAACATTAAAGCTAAATAAACTTGATCAAGATTTTCAAAAAGGATTTATGTAGTACATGTTTTTAAGTTTTATATTTTGGTACTAAATAAATAATATGATTTTCAAAGCTTAAACAAACCTTTCTTTGTTTTCATATTTCTCAAACCAAATCTATCTTTAAAGATTATTTATTTGAGCTTAAATGAAAGTCCAATTGTTGTTTTTAAAGTAACTTATTCATTTTGGACTTAATACAATTTTGGTAATATTGGTTTTGAGAAATAGATTAACATAAAGAAAGCTATTTTACAAGAATAAAGTTTTCCAACATTGAACCTGTTTTAGTTTTCTGTATTAATTCAAAAAGTCTTAATATTTGAATTTTATATGGTTGGAAAGCTATTTGAGTCTACTTTCTAATGGATTAAACAAAATCAAAATCCAAATTTCCTAAGAAAAGATTTTGAATTTTTATTAGACACTCTACAGTTGTTAGAAACAATGCATAAGGTGTAACTTTGAAAATTCACTATAATTCGTACACAGTGAATTAGGTGATGAACTTTATATGGATAGAAACCCTTCAAGTCTAGTTTCTAAATCTTCAAATGATTTTGATTTGGATTTGTATAACTCAAGTTATGATCAAATTAGTAAGTAGAGTGCAAAACGCAAAACTACCACCCAGCATGGACAGGATCGATCCCCTCTAGAAGGGATCGATTGGTTTTCAAAAAGAATGCTTTCAGAACCGAAAATCTAGAAAAGGGATCGATTCCCTACAAAAGGGATTGATCAGTTAGGGTATTTTCCAAGGGAAATTGGTTCAAAACATGAACCAATCGATCCCCTAAGGAAAGGGATCGATCCCTTGAAGGCCAAAATCACTCCAACGGCTATTTTATCAATGATTCAACAACTACTTTCACTTCCTAAACACTTCCAACGGCTACTTCTTCAATTTCTGTATAAATTGGGCACTCCAACACACCAAGAAGATTGATGAATCAAGAGAGCAAAAGCCAACAAGCAATATTTTCATTCTCTCAAATAATCAAGAGTTTTTAGAGCTTCAAAGTCTATATCTTTGCATTTATTGTATCCAGATTATTTTTGTTGTTCATTCATCATTTTCTTGTCTATACCATTGTATACTTCAAATTAGCAAACACCCAACCTTTGAGAAGTTCTTAGAGTTTGCAAAACCCTTCAAAAAATTTGTATTGTGTGCTTGTAAGCTTAAGGGGGAGGTTAACCCTTAAGAGTGTGTAATGTTGAGTTTGTAAAGCTTTGAGATGCTTGTTTGTAATCTTCAACACATAGTGGATTGGAGCCTTGGTGTGGACAACCAAGAGAGAGGACGTAGGTGCCTTGTGGAGAAGGACCGAACATCTATAAATCATTGTGTTTGATTTCTCTATCCTGATCTCCTTATAATTTATTATTGTTCATATTTTATTTTAAGTTCATTAATTGTTATTGTTTTCATTATATTTTTATCAAAAGGGCTTATTGTCTTAATTTCCATTCAACTATATTGAAATCATTATTTGGGAAGAATTTGGAGAGATCCAATTCACCCCCCTCTTGGATCACCATATAACCTATAAAACTAATAATATATTAAACCTATGTATAATAATTATTATATTAATAATAATTATTTTTATATATAATTAATAATAATATTTATTTAATTATAAATATTACTATAATAATTATTAATTAATTATAAGTATACTTATAATAATATAAAAATATTAATATTAGTTTATTAATATATTAAATTAATAATTATTTAGTAACTAATAAAATTATAACTTATTATAATTATAATATGTATAAATTAATGTTATACTCAAATTATCAATATTGTAATATTATATAAATTAAATTATTTATACATTATATTAGTATAAAAATTATATTATACAAATAATATTTAATTTATTATAATAAAATTATAATTATAGTATTAATTAAATTTAACAAACTTATTTACTAATAATTTATTATGAACATTTGTTTTCTTATATTTATAAAAACATATAAATAGTTTATATAATTGTTATTATCATACCTATAGTTAACTAAGAGTTGTTTTAGTTCATATAACCTTATTCAAAATAATATAATTTACAAATAGCAAAATTAGTAATCAAATTGGATATATAATACTAAAATTTAAATTCACCTGACACATTCATAATTTAACTAGCATATTATATTTATAAACTAATATTATAAGCAATTATTATAATAATTAATTATTTAATAATTACTTTATACTATATAATGACATTTATTATTTAATTTATTATTATATTATATATTATATAATAAATATTAATTATTTAATTTTATTTAGAATAAAATAATACTAATTTAATAATATTTTGAAACTTAATAACCAAAAAAATTAAAAAATAAATCTAATTGTCGAACCAGTTCAAATAGTTAAGACTCTATGAATGATTATCTATTTCAAATCATTATGACCTTTTCTTTTAACGTAAAACAATTGTTTTATTCGTACAAGCTTATTTGGATTAAAATAATACTAATTTAATAATATTTTAAAAATTAATAAGTAAGAGATTTAAAAAATAAATTTATTTACTAAACAATTCAAATAGTTAAAATTATTAGAATAATTATCTATTTCATATCATTTTGATCTTTTGTTTAGTCATAAAACAATTATTTTAGTTCATACAAGCTTATTTAGAATAAATTAATACTAATTTATTAACATTTGAAAAATTAATATGAAAGAGATTCAAAAATATTTATTTTATCTTTGATTAATTTTTACAATATTAATATTTTAAATATTTTAAATTTTAACAATTACAGATTGGACAATTATTAACAATTATTCATATTAATATTTATTATTAATATGATAACCTTATATAAGATTTAAGGATATAAATCCTTACTTATTAAATAAATAATTAATAAAAATATAATAAATTTATTATTAATTTATTATATTAATATTTATAATAATATTATCCAAATATTATACATTTAAATAACTAATAATTAAATGATAGTAAATATTAATAATATTTTTAATGTATTAAAAATAGATAACCATTAATATTAAACTATTTAATTATATTTTTTATTAACATTTAAATTATATGTAATTAAATTAATTAAAACTTTTGAAATTACTACTTGATTTAATTAAATAAATAAATTAGATTTAATATTTAAAATTAATATATATTATAGTGTTAAATACTATATAACTATTTAATAATATTAATTATTTTTAAAATTAAATAGTAAAAATTATAAATTGTTTATATTCATACAAGTTCTTTATTATGACTATTTGAGCAATTACCTATTTCAAATTATTATGACCTTTTGTTGTGTCATAAAACAAATGTTTTAGTTCATATAAGTTTCTTTGGAATAAAATAATACTAATCTATTAATATTTCAAAAATTAATAAGAGATTTAAAAAATAAATCTTTTTATCAAACTAATTCAAATAGTTATGACTATTTGAGCAATTATTTATTTCAAATCGTTATTACTTTTTGTTCTATTATAAACAATAGTTTCTATTCATACAAGCTTATTCAGATTAAAATAATACTAATTTATTAATATTTTGACAATAAGTAAAAAATTAAAAAAATAAATGTTTACCAAACTATATCAAATAGTTATGACTATTTATTTTCAAATAATGTAAACAATTGTTTAAATTAATTATTATTTGTAATTTATACTATAAATTAATAATTAACAAATGCCTAAAGTCAATTATTATTTTAAATACCTACTGTTTGCTCAAGAAAATAATTTATTAACAAATATTAGATAATATTTAAAATGATTTATTGTATAATAAATATTTGTTAACAAATTTAACAATTACCATTATATTAATTAATGATATTATAACATTTTATCATAATAAGTAATTAAATTATTAATTTATAATAATTATTAATTATTATTATAAATATATTATTTAGTATATTAATAAATTATATACTTAATTATTATTTAGTAATTTAATATCATAATATATTATATACAATATATTTATTATGAATAATTTTATATATTGAATTGAATTATAATAAATAATTTAATTATGAAATATTAATAAATTCATAATTTTATAATTATAATAATATTAAATTATTATTATAACTTATAATAAAATAACTTAATTACTATTAATAATTAAATTAAAATTCAAATATAATTTATCAAATAATTTTAATTATAACTTATAATTAATTATAATATTAATAGTTAATAGTTATTATTAATATTTCATTAACTATTATTGTCAAACAATTATCGTTATATTATTTACTTATTAATATATACATCCAATTAAATTGTATAATAAATAATTATTATATAATATATAATATACAATTATAATTACATATTATAATAACTAATATGATTCATAAAATATTAATAATAATATTTAATTATAATAATTTATTAAATTATTACATGATACTATATAAATTAATTATTACAATAAATAGTAATAATATTATAATTAATTGAAATAATCATATATAAATTAATTTATATTATAATAATATTAACTAATATATGATTATTAGTTTAAAATTGAAATTTTATTAATATATTAAATTATAATAGCCAAATTGATAATTATACTATATAATTACTAAGTAAAGATTAAAAATAATATTGTAATTTATAAGCCAAGTTATTTTAATTGTTTTCATTATCATTTTCAGATTTTTATTTTATATCCATCCTCGTACCTATAGCAAAAGGATATTTTAAATTTATCTTATCTTTGCAAGTATTTAATTGGTGTAAATAATTTTCATACCCATAATTTTTAAAAGAAATAATAAAAAAAATTTATTTTTTTATTTTTTTATCTTGTAAGTTTGATAAATTTTTATAAATATATATTTCAATAACAATATATTAATTCTAATTAATTTAAAATAATAATTTATATTATTTAATAAAATATTTGTACATTAAATATATATATATAAGTATATACGTAGGGTATGAGTATGGATGCGAGGTGGGTACATTATTATTTGTCTCCATTTAATTTATTATTAATAAAATTATAATTATATTATTTATAATATAAAAAATTAAATTAATAATGTGTATTAAATTATATATAAATAATATCTTTAATAAACTAGTTCAAATAGTTAAGGTTATAGGAACAATTCTTTATTTTAAATTATTATGACATTTTGTTTTATCGTAAAATAATTTTTCCACTTAAAATTAAAAAATAATTTAAAGTAAATTAATTTTAAATAATTGTTTATTATATTTAATAATTATTTTAATTACTTATTTTTATTTTGGATAAACTTTAAATATTAATTATTAATCTATATATTAATATTTAAACTAATATAAAAGTAATATTTAAGGTATTGCAATATTTAATAGATATAATTAATTATAACATAATAAAGTAGTAATTTAAATAATTACAATTAATATCTATATTTTAATTGTTAATTTATTTAATAATTAGATTAAATAATTAGATTTATTTGTATTAATTATTAAGCTATTGCAATATTTATTACTTAAAATAAATTTTAATATTTATTTTTAATTTAAACAAATTAATATATTAAAACAATATATATTAGTTTTAATATTTAAAATTTAAATATTTATATTATATTTTAATTAATTATATATTATAATTAAATTAGATTATTTTTTATTATAACAATTATTTTAATTTTAAATTAATAAGTAAAAATTTAATTAATTTTAATTATATAAATAAATTAGATTTAATATTTAAAATTAATATATATTATAGTATTAAATATAACTAGTAAAAATATATTTAATAATAATTATTAAACTATTTGTTAAATATTTTGAAAATTAATAAATATAATTATTTATTTATTAGTTATATTAAATTAAAATCAATAATTCTTATTAATATTTTTATTTTATTATCATACAAGCTTAATCATAATATAATTTATCTAATAATTATGGTTTAATTAATAAAATATATAATTATTATTCAGTAATTGGGTTTAATAAATAAGCATATTGAACAAATAATTTCCTTAATAAAATTATAATCTATTAAATAATAATGATTAGTTTTAATAATTTAATTAATTTAAATATTAATTAGAACAATTAAGTATTACTATATTAATAACTATATTATACAAGAATAATAATTTTAATAAAAATATTATAATTATTAAAATTATCGATAATAATTTATTAATTATTTTAAAATTATCATTTTAAATTAATTTAACAAAATAGCTTTATTTTCTAAAATTTTACTTATTAATTTTTGGAATCTTAATAAATTTATATTATTTTATTCAAAATACGATTGCATGAACAAAACCAATTGCTTTATGACAAAACAAAATGTCATAATATTTTGAAATGGATAATTGTTTAGATAGTCATAACTATTTCAACTTGATCGATAAGAAACAATTGTTTTACAACAAAAAAAATGTCATAACAATTTGAAATAGATAATAGTTCAAATGGACATGACTATTTGAACTGGTTCGATAAACTACTTAATTTTTTAAATCTTTAACTTATTAATTTTTAGAATGTTAATACATTAGTATTATTTTATTCCAAATAAACTTGTATGAATAGAAACAATTGTTTTATAACAAAACAAAAGATCATAACGATTTGAAATAAATAATTGTTCAAACAATCATAACTATTTGAACTCACTCGGTAAACAAATTTAATTTTTAAATCTTTTACTTATTAATTTTAGAATATTAATTAATTAGAATTATTTTATTCCAAATAAGCTTGTTTTGAAAAGAAACAATTGGTTTGTGACAAAACAAATTGTCATAATGATTTGACATAGATAATTATTCAAATAGTCATAACTATTTGAATGTGTTCAAAAAATAGCTTTATTTTCTAAAATTATACTTATTAATTTTAGGAATATTAATAAATTTATATTATTTTACTCAAAATACGCTTGCATGAATAGAACCAATTATTTTATAACAAAACAAATGTCATAATGTTTTGAAATAGATAATTGTTTAGATAGTCATAACTATTTCAACTTAATCGATAAGAAAATTTATTTTTTTAATTTGTTACTCTTTAATTTTTGGAATATTATTTTAAATTTATAATTTATTTGAGATAATTTATTATTTAAATAAATAATTTTAATTATATTATGATAATATAATAATAGTAGTTTATTAGTTAAATATTATTGATTAATTTTATTTGATAAAATAATAATTAAATAATTTAACTTATTTAATTTTTGAATATAATATAAGTTATTTTAATATAAGTTATTTTATAATTTTCTATTTATATTAGTTAAATATAATTATTAAATTAGTACCTCTTTTATTATTTATTATTGTTAGTTATTGATAATATAACTATTAAATAAATTCTTATTAATTATTTTTAAATATTAATAATATTTATTAATTAAAAAAATAAAATAGTACTACTTTATTAATATTTGAAAATTTAATAAGCAAGAAATTTAAAAAAAATAAATCAGTTTACCAAATCAGTTCAAATAATTATGATCATTTGAATAATTATATATTTCAAATCGTTATTATCTTTCATTTTGTCATAAAACAATTGTTTCTCAATATACAAGCTTATTGAAATAAAATAATACTAATTTATTAATATTTGAAGAAATAAATCTATTTATTTTTATCAAAATTTAAATTTCAATTATTAATAATGATTTAATAATGATTTTTGAAATATCAATCTCAAAATTAAATAATTAATAAGAATTTATTTAATATATTGTTAAAGATATATTATTTTCTTTAAATAATTAATACTAAATTGGTACAATTATTTGAAATTGCTAATTTCAGTAATAATATTTAAATTATAAATATTAATACAAATAATTATATTTGTATAATTATCAACTTTTTCTACGACTATTAATAATTTTGGAACATTTAGGATATTTAATATTTAATATTTTAATTTAATTATATAATTAATACTAAACAAGATTTAGTATTAAAATATTTTTAGTATTAGAATTTTAATTAAATGTATTAATACATTTGCACAACTAATAACATAAAGCAACAAAATTCACACCTAATAACTTTGATCCAATTACCAGTGATATAATAAGAGTTTTACGAGCTCTCATAAAAATCTTAACCCACTATTGAGCATATAAGTTAAGCAAAAAATTTATTATTAAAATAATATTAGCTTTATAGGTGAGATAGTAATCCAAGAGGGGGTGAATTGGATTTCTCCAAATTCTTCCCAAACAAATGATTTCAATATAATTGAATGGAAATTAAAACAATAAGCACTTTTGATAAAAATATAATGCTAACAATAACAATTAATGAACCTAAAATCAAATATAAACAACAATAAATTATAAGGAGATAAGGATAGAAAAATCAAACACAATGATTTATAGAGGTTCAATCTTTCTCCACAAGGCACTTACGTCCTCTCTCTTGGTTGTCCACACCAAGGCTTCAATCCACTAATTGAAGAAAATTTCTTACAAGGTACAAGCCTATTTTGTACTAAATCTCTATCTTTTTCTCAAGCCTTAGATAGCAACCTCTACCCTTACAATAACAAGAGGATACCTCACCTCTTGTTCTCTTCCACCCTTGTATATCAAAGGTAATTTTGCAAACAATTGAACAACCTCTCTAAGGCTAAGTGTTTGCTAAGTTTAAGTACAAGAAAATGATGAATGAACAACAAATATAATTTGGATACAATAAATACAAAGATATGGACTTTGAAGCTCTAAAAACTCTTGATTCTTTGAGAGAATGAAAATATGGCTTATTGGCTCTTGCTCTCTTGATTCATCAATCCTCTTGGTGTGTTGGAGTGCCCAATTTATAGAGAAATTGAAGAAATAGCCGTTGGGGAAGCTTGGGAAGTGAAAGTAACCATTGAATGCATGAAAAAAATAGCCGTTGGTGTGATTCCACCTAGACCCGATCGATCCCTTCCTTAAAGGGATAGACTGGTTCAAGTTTTATGCCATTTCATGCTTAAAAAACATGACCCGATCGATCCCTTCCATGAGGGGATCGATCCTATCAATGGCTGGGTGGTTGTCTCCTATTTTTCACTCTACTCACTAATTTGATCATATCTTGAGTTATATAAATCCAAATCACAAACTGTTTGAAGATTTAGAAACTAGACTTAAAGGGATTTCTATCCATGTAAAATTCATTACCTAATTCATTGAGTACGAATTATAGTGAATTTTCAAAGTTACCTCTTGTGTAGTTTTTTTGACAACTGCAGAGTGTCTAGTAAAAATTCAAAATCTTTTTTTAAAAATTTGGATTTTGATTTTGTTTAATCCATTAAAAAGTAGACTCAAAGAGCTTTCCAACCATATAAAATTAAAATTTTAAAAATTTGTGAATTAATACAAAAAAATAAAATAAGTTCAATATTGGAAAACTTTGTTCTTGTAAAACAGCTTTCTTAAGTTAATCTTTTTCTCAAAAGCAATTTTATCAAAATTGTATTAAGTCCAAAATAAATAAATTCACTTTAAAAAAAAAAAATTGGACTTTCATTTAAACTCAAATAAATAATCTTTAAAGATAGATTTGGTTTGAGAAATATGAAACTAAGAAAGGTTTGTTTAAACTTTGAAAATCATATTATTTATTTAGTACCAAAATATAAAACTTAAAAACATGTACTAAATAAATCTTTTTCAAAATTTTGATCAAGTTTATTTGTCTTTAATGTTTTGTAATTTCAAAATAAGGATCAATTCAAGGCTAACAATCTCCCCCTTTTTGATATGACATAACTTAAAGATAAATTTGCTTGATGAAAAACTTTATTTGAAACATTTAAGATTTTGAAAGACATTTTTGGAAAACTCCCCTTTAAACAATGCATGTCAAAACTCCCCCTTAATTTATGTATCCTAATCCAACACAACTCACCAAACATATGTTAGAGCATATATATCAAATAAGTACAATCAAACATATGCATGTCAAGCACGAGCAAATTTGTCCATATGATATTTCTCCCTCTTTTTGTCATAGCAAAAAGGCATGAGCATATTAATGAGTAAATAAACACAAAGAGGCATCATTAACAAATATATTCATAAAACATTTCTCCTCCCTTTTGTTTATGCTCTTTATACCAAATGTTTAAGCTCTTATATCAATTGAAATAAGAAGAAATATCTCTAAACTCTCTCCCCTATTTTGTCATTTCAAAAGAAAGATCAATTCAAGGTATGGGACAAAATGCTTGATACCAATAATATCAGGAGTATTTTAAATGCATGTAATCAAGTGTAATATGCACAATGAAGTTCACATACATGTATTCAAGCACAAAAGCATAAGTGTATCCAATTTTAGCATTTTAGCACAAGTCATCAAATTTACTACATGAAATTTATGAGCAAAGGATAATGAATAATATGCAATCTACTCATAAATCATGTTATCATAAGATGTGCTTAGAACCTAAAAGATCAATAGCAATTATGCATAAATTCAAGCACTTGTATACAAGCTCATACCAATTGTTAAGGATACCAATTGTTAAAGATATGTTATGATAAAGCATACCAATTGTTATCACAAAACAAATCAAGCAAAATTGTATTCTAAGATTTCTCCTCCTTTCCAAATTAAGGAATAATCAATATAAGGCACACACAATTTTACATGAGAGGTATAAGCTATATCAAGTATAGGCACATAAATAAGCATCTATGAAAGTTAAAAAAGAATCTTTAGCAATTTTGATATCAATTGTTACCAATTGTTAGCAATTTTATTCAACAACTTTCATAGAGCAAACATACTTCAAGCATATGAAAGATTCATTCAATGCATTCATAAATGATAATAGTAATCTTTTCATAAGCTATCCTATCTAAACAAGAACCAAAAGCTCATATGCATATAATAAATCATAAGTACTAATGAGCAATGAGGTTCAATCATCATGTACTAGCAAAGATTATATAAACATGATTTTCCAAACATGATGAGCACATATGCTATAGCAAAGAAGTAATGAAAGCATAATCATTCAAATATAATCCAAATTATTTCAATGCATAGCAATGTACTTATCTCAAACATATGCAAGTATTCAATCATATATTTCAATCAAAATCACACAAGCATATGCAAAATATATAAGCAATATACCTAATTAAAAAATATATATAAGCATTTAGGCACAATTTGGTACATGCCATCTCAATGTCAATCAATGAACATGTATGTAAATTTCAAATTTATAATTCATAATCTATGAGTCAAATCAATTTAAAGATTAAGAAATCAACATATCCAACTCATAGTTATGTTTAAAGATTCATCTTAAACAAATATTCATGCAATGAAAACTATTAATCAAAGCAATCAAGAACTAGGCATGAATATCAATGAAGGTGAGTTAATCAATCCAAGCTTTCAAAAATATTAGAACAATATCTACCAAGTGGCTTGGTGATTAATTTGTGCAATGTGTTCATAAATTCAAATATAATATCTTATTTTGGCACATATCAAAGCAAGCATTTATGAAATCATGCATTAAACATTATAAATCATATGCACATAGCATAGATTCAATACAATTACCTCTATCCTTATCAAGCTATGTTGTTGTGCTCATTGTAGTTGAGTGAGATTTTGAATCCTCCATTCCATATCATTTGAGCTAGTCTTTTATGTACTTGGGCTTGATTGATGAGGATGACATGCTTTGCTTGCTATACTTGAAATTCCAAAAATGTAGGTTCATTCATGCTCATTTCAAGTTCTCTTAGCATAGACTTAGAAAAATTTCTTGACAAAGGATTTTCATTAGAAGCGTCAAGAAAATCAATTAATAAAAATTATACCAATTGTTAGAAAACAATTCCATATTCTAAGTCATTGTAGGCAAAATAAAATTTATTTACTAAGCATAAGTTGCCAATTGCAAGGGAGATATATACTTAAGCTAGAGGCCATATATCAATTTAAACATCAAATAGCATAAGAATGGCACTAAAGCAAAAGTTCTCATGTAATGTGCAAAAATCAAACCTTTTAGATCATTCATGAACACAAAATAGACATATTCAATAAGTCACCAAAGAATATGCGAAAATAAGTTTTAGGCCATGTAAAAACTAAAAACTCAAGGAAGACATATTTATAAAAAAAAATATTCAAGAAAATTTTAGCACAAAAGCATAAATATGTCTACACAAATTATAGGCCATAATCAACAATGACTTAAGCTAAAAATAAGCATCATAAGAAATTCATTTACTTAAGTCATGTTGTAACCATGTCAAGTCAAGAAAAACCACATTTATCATATATACACACACTTAACAAGAATGATAGATGAACCAATAACACATATCATTTACAAGCCAGTAGTTCATCATATTCAAAATCACAAATCAAGAGATATATTAATTGAGCACAAGATCCAAAATATTTCACAAAATTAATAAAAACATTTAAGCACAAAAATAAGCATATTTCACAAAGAGTATTTCACAAATTAAAAATAAATAATTTAAGCACTTTCAAATCACAAAGTATTAAGGTCAAGTTGAACCAATCATCATATGAGCACATACCTTGACCAAAAACATAGATGAACAAAGAATCAATATATATTACTTAAGCACATAAAGTTCATCAATTCATCAACACAAGAGAAGAAATAAATCTTGAATTAATAAGGATAATGAATTAAATCATACTTCAAGATTAATTCATAAGAAGTCAAGAGATGAACAATCAAACATCAATATCTATTATTTAAGCACAAGATGATCATCAATTTTTAAAATCACAAATCAAGAGTTAAAACACTTATGTATAACACAATCAAGTTTAAAGAATTCACAAGATCCAAACATTATAAAACAAATTTGAGCAATTTTAAACATCATGGTCATATAAGCATGTTTAACAATCACAAATCAATAAAAAATTTATCAACAAAAGTATGTTCAAGCAGTTAACACCACAAACAATTTCAACAAGCATCTCAAACACACTTAAGAGCAAAATAAATGCATATTGAATGCAAGCTCACATTTTCTCAAGATTATGCAATATATGTCTTGTAATCAATGTTAACCAAATTTTGCATAATCAATCAAGCATTCAAATTTCATCAAAAATAGGTAACCAAATTCAAATTCTCTTTAAATAAAAGTTTAAAAGTTACCCATCTCCAATTTGTGTCTAGAGTATTCAATTTTCATTCTCACATTATGGCTCTTTGCTCTAGCACACTTATAAGAGACAATCTCATTTGATTTTTGGTACCCAAATTGCTTTGGGTCCTTGAGAGTTAGTGAGCAAGTCTCTTGTTCCTTTAGGAACCCATACTTGCCTAATTCTAAATGGAACTTTTCTTTTAATAGGACAAGTATGTATAGTATGACCATGAAAATTACAAAAATTACATTTAATCATTTTACTACTTAAGCTCTTGTTTTTCATTCATCAAAACTTCAAATTTCTTTCTCAATTCTAAATTCTCTTTTTCTAGCATTTCATTTCTCTTTTGACAAGCTTCAAAATTCATTTTCAATTTATCATTTTCCTTTTCTAAATCATTCTTTGAATTCATTAAAAATTCATTTTCAACTTTTAATTTTGAAATCATTTTCTTATGTTTCAAATGCATATTTTCAAACTCAATTACTAAATCATTGTAAGCATCTTGTAACTCATCAAAAGTATAAGAGTTTGAATCATAAGAGTTAGAGGTTACCTTTGGTTCCTCAATAGCCATAAGACATGGTGCATGTTGGTTGGAAATTTATCTTTTATATAGCTCATCCAACTTTCTCCATATCTCATTTGAGGTTGAGCATTTTGAGACAGATTTAATATTATTTTATAATATATCTAATAATTATTATATTATTTAATAATTAATAAGAAATATTTGTATTAAAAATAAATATATATTTTTATAATATTAATAAATATAATTAATATTATTTATAGATTACCATTATTATAATAATTACTAAAAAATACTAAGTCCTTATTAATTTAGTATATTAATTAAATACAAATATTTATTAATATAATAAATTAATTATTAGTAATTAATTTAATATTCATTAATTAAATAATTAATTAGCATTACTTTATTCCTAATTATTTAATTAATATTATTATAAATATTAATATTTGAACTTATTAATATTTCACAATAAAATTATAATATAATCCAAATATTATTATTGAATTTATTTATTTAATTAAAATAAATTAAAAGTAGTTATAATAATGAAAGATCATAATTATTTGAAATAAATAATTATTCAAACAGTCATAACAATATGAACTTGTTTGGTAAACATATATATTTTTTAAAATTTTTACTTATTAATTTTTGAAATATTAATAAAATAATATTATTTTATTTCGAATATGCTTGTGTGAACAAAAACAATTTGTTTATGATGAAACAAAATGTCATAACTATTTGAATGTGTTTAGAAAATATATTTATTTTTAAAATTTTTACTTATTAATTTTTGGAATATTAATAAATTTATATTATTTTATTCGAAATAAGCTTGTATGAATATAAACAAATATTTTATAACAAAACAAAAAGTCATATTGATTTGAAATAGATAATTGTTCAAATAGTCATAACTATTTGAACTTGTCAAGTAAAATGATTCATATTTTAAATCTCTTACTCATTAATTTTTGGAATATTAATAAATTAATATTGTTTTATTTCGATTAAGCCTATATGAACTAATACAATTGCTTTATGACGAAACAAAAGGTCATAACAATTTGAATTAAATAATTATTTAAATAGTTATGAGATTTGAAATAGATAATTTTTCAAATAGTTATGACTATTTGAACTTGTTTGGTAAACATATTTATTTTGAAAATCTATTACTTATTAATTGTTGAAATATTAATAAATTAATATTATTTAATTCGAATGAGCTTGTATGAACAAAAACATTTGTTTTATGACAAAACAAAAAGTCATAATGATTTGAAATAAACAATTGTTCAAATAGTCATAACTATTTAAACTCATTTGGTAAATAGATTTCTTTTTTAAATTTTTTACTTATTAGTTGTCTAAATATTAATAAATTTATATTATTTTAATTGAAATAAGCTTGTATGAATAGAAAAAATTATTTTATGATAAAACAAAAACTTATAGCAATTTAAAATAGGTAATTGTTCAAATAGTTATAACTATTTGAACTTTTTGATAAACATATTCAATTTTTAAATCTCTTACTTATTAATATTTAGAATATTAATAAATTAAAATTATGTTTTTTGGAATCAACTTGTATGAATAGAAAGAGTTGTTTTGTGACAAAACAAAAGGTAAAAACAATTTGAAATAGATAATAGTTCAAATGGCCATAAGTATTTGAACTAATTTGGTAAACTGATTTATTTTCTATATCTTGCATTTATTAATTTTTAAAATATTAATAAAAGTATTATTATTTTATTTTGGATAAGCTTTTATGAACTGAAACAATTGTTTTATGACAAATCAAAAGTTCATAACAATTTCAAATAAATAATTGTTCAAATAATCGTAATTATTTGAACTTGTTTGATAAACAAATTTATTTTTTCAAATCTCTTGCTTATTAATTTTTTGAATGTTAATAAATTAGTATTAATTTATTTTGACTTAGCTTGTATGAAGTAAAATAATTATTTTATGACTAAACAAAATGTTAGAATGATTTGAAATAGAAAATTATTCTAATCGTCTTAACTATTTGAACTGATTTGCAAATGCATTTATTTTTTAAATCTCTTACTTATTAATTTTTAAAAAGTTATTAAATTAGTATTTTTTATCCAAAGAAGCTTGTATGATCATAAACAATTTTTTTATGACAAAACAAAGATCATAATGATTTGAGATTGATATTTGTTCAAATGGTTGTAACTATTTGAACTGGTATGGAAAATAGCTTTAGTTTTTAAATCTCTTGCTTCATAATTTTTGAAATATTAATAAAATAGTATTATTTTATTTCAGATAAGTTTTGATGAATTGAAACAATTATTTTATGACAAAACAAAATGTCATAACGATTTTAAATAGATAATTGTTTAATTAGTCATATCTATTTAAGCTTGCTTGGTAAACATATTAATTTTTTAAAATCTGTTGCTTATTAATTTTTCCAATGTTAATAAATTAGTATTAATTTATTTCGAATAAGCTTATATGAACTGAAATAATTGTTTTATGACTAAACAAAAGGTTAAAATGATTTGAAATAGATAATTGTTCTAATAGTCTTAATTATCTGAATTGATTCAACAACACACATTTATTTTTATTATTAAATTAGTATTATCTTAATCCAAATAAGCTTATATGAAAAGAAACTATTGTTCTATGATTAAATATTATAAGGATTTGAGATAGATAATTGTTCAAATAGTCATAACTATTTAAATTGGTTTGATAAATAGATTTAGTTTTAAATCTCTTATTAATTTTTAAATTTTAATAAATAAGTATTATTTTATTTTGAATAATTTTGTATGAATAGAAACAATTGTTTTACAACAAAACAAAATGTTATAATGATTTGAAATAGACAATTGTTTAAATAAACATGACTATTTGAAGTTGTTTAGTAAATAGATTTATTTTTTAAATCTCTTACCTATTAATTTTCAGAATATTCATAAATTAGTCTTATTTTATTCTGAATAAATATGTATGAATAGAAACAATTGTTTTATGATAAAACAAAAGATCATAACTATTTGAAATAAATAATTGTTCAAACAGTCATAATTATTAGAGCTAATTCAATAAATAGATTTATTTTTAAATCTTTACCTCATTAATTTTTGAAATATTAATAAATTAGTATTATTTTATTTCAACTAAGCTTCTATGAACAGAAACAATTGGTTTATGACAAAATAAAATGTCAGAACTATTTGAAATAGATAATTGTTCAAATAGTCAAAACTATTTGAATGTGTTCAGAAAATATATTTATTTTTTAAAATGTACTTATTAATTTTTATAATATTAATAAATTTATATTATTTTATTCAAAATAAGCTTGTATGAATAGAAACAATTATTTATAACAAAACAAACAGTGAAAATGATTTGAAATAGATAATTATTTAAATAGTCATAACTATTTGAACTTGTTTGGTAAACAGATTCATTTTTAAAATCTCTTACTCATTAATTTTCATAATATTAATAAATTAGTATTGTTTTATTTCAATAAGCCTATATGAACTGATACAATTGTTTTATAACAAAACAAAAGGTCATAACAATTTGAAATAAATAATTCTTCAAATAGTTATGACTATTTGGACTTATTTGGAACACATATTTATTTCTAAAATCTTTTACTTATTAATTGTCGAAATATTAATAAATTAATATTATTTTAATCCAAACAAGCTTGTATGAACAAAAACAGTTATGAAAAAACAAAAAGTCATAACAATTTAAAATAAATAATTGTTCAAATAATCATAACTATTTAAACTTATTTGGTAAACAGATTTATTTTTTAAATCTTTTACTTAATATAAATAAATTTGTATTATTTTATTTGAAATAAGCTTTTATGAATAGAAAAAATTATTTTATCACAGAAAAAAAGGTTATAGTGATTTGAAATAGATAATTGTTCAAATAGTCATAACTATTTAAACTTGTTCAACAAATAGATTCATTTTTTAAATCTCTTACTTATTAAGTTTCGAAATATTAATAAGTTAGAATTATGTTATTTTGAATAAGCTTGTATGAACAGAAAAAATTGTTTAGTGATAAAACGAAAAGGTTATAACAATTTGAAGCATATAATTGTTCAAACAGTCACAACTATTTGCACTGTTCAGGCCAACAAATTTATTTTTTAAATCCGTTACTTATTAATTTTCAGAATACTAATAAATTAGCATTACTTTATTCTGAATAAGATTGTATGAATAGAAATAATTGTTTTATGACAAAACAAATGGAAATAACCATTTGAAATAAATAATTGTTTAAATAGTTAAACTAATTGAACTGGTTTAGTAAATAGATTTATTTTTTAATTCTCTTACTTATTAATTTTCAAAAAACTAATAAATTAATATTATTTTATTTTGAACATACTTATTTGAACAAAAACATTTGCTTATGATGAAACAAAAGGTCATAACGATTTGAATGGATAATTGTTTAAATAGACATAATTGTTTAAATAGACATAATTGTCGAACTAGTTTGAATAGTTATGATTATTTGAACAATTATCAATCTCAAATCATTATGATCTTTATTTTGTCATAAAATAATGTTTCTGATCATAGAAGCTTATTAAGTTAAAAATAATACTAATTGAATAATATTTTGAAAATTAACAAGTAAGAGATTTCAAAAATAAATGTGTTTGTTAAACTAATTCAAATAGTTAAAACTATTAGAATAATTATCTACTTCAAATCATTTTGAACATTTTTTAGTCATGAAATATTTGTTTCATATCATACAAGCTTATTCAAAATAAAATAATCTGAATATATTAATATTCAAAAAATTAATAAACAAGAGATTTGAAAAAATAAATTTGTTTACCAAACAAGTTCAAATAGTTATGACTATTTGAACAATTACTTATTTAAAATTGTTATGACCTTTTATTTTGTCATGAAATAATCATTTTAGTTCAAAAAAGCTTATCCAAAATAAAATAATACTAATTTGTTAATATTTCAAAAATTAATAAGCAAGAGATTTAAAAAATAAATATGTTTTCTGAGCAAATTCAAATAGTTATGACTATTTGAACAATTGTATATTTAAAATCGTTATGACTTTTTGTTTTGTTATAAAACAATTGTTTCAATTCATACAAGCTTATTCAAAATAAAATAATAATAATTTATTAATATTCTACAAATTAATAAGTAAGTGATTTAAAAAGTGAATCTATTTACCAAATCAATTCAAATAATTATGGTAATTTTAACAATTATCTATTTCAAATTGTTATGAACTTTTATTTTGTCATAAAATAATTGTTTTTCATCATACAAGCTTATTTGAAATAAAATAATACTAATTTATTAATATTTCAAAAATTAATAAAAGATTTAAAAAATAAATCTATTTACCAAACTAGTTTATATTTAAGTAATTACCTATTTCAAATTGTTACCTTTTGTTGTATTATAAAATAATAGTTTCAGTTCATACAAGCTTATTTAGAATAAAATAAAACTAATTTAATAATATTCCAAAATTTAATAACTAAGAGAATTAAAAAATAAATTTATTTGCTGAAGCAGTTTAAATAGTTAAGATTACATGGATAATTATATGTTCCAAATTGTTATGACTTTTCGTTTTGTCATCAAATAATTGTTTTAGACCATACAAGCTCATTTGAAATAAAATAATACAAATTTATTAATATTTCAAAAATTAATAAGTGATTTAGAAAGTGAATCTATTTACCGAATCATGTCAAATAATCATGGCTATTTCAACAATTATCAATTTCAAATCGTTATTACCTTTTGTTTGGTCATATAACAAATGTTTTTGATAATTCAAGCTTATTCGAAATAAAATGACACTAATTTATTAATCTTTCAAAAATTAATAAGAGATTTAAAAAAATAAATTTATTTACCGAACTAGTCCAAATAATTATGACTATTTGAACAATTGTATACTTCAAATTGTAACCTTTTGTTCTATTACAAAACAATTATTTTTGTTCATAGAAGGTTGTTCAAAATAAAATAATACTAATCTAATAATATTCTAAAAATTAATAATGAAGAGAATTAAATATAAATTTGTTTACCGAATTAGTTCAAATATTTAAGACTATAAAAGGTATAGACAAGACAAAGATGAATGAATAACAAAAAGATAATTTGGATACAATAAATGCAAGGATATAGACTTTGAAGCTCTAAGAACTCTTGATTATTTGAGAAAAAGAAAATATTGCTTGTTAGCTCTTGCTCTCTTGATTCATCTTGATTCCTCTTGCTTCTTGGTGTGTTGGAGTGCCCAATTTATAGAGAAATTGAGAAACTATCTGTTGGGGAAGCTTGGAGTGAAGAAATGCCTGTTGGAATGATGAAAGAGTAGCTGTTGGAGGTCTTCACGCCCATAACTGATTATCCCTTCTTGAGGGGATCGATTGGTTCATGTTGGTTCAAGCATGATTTTGTGCTTGAAAAGCCTTACCCAATCGATCCCTTCCTTGAGAGGATCGATCCCTTGCGGATCGACCCCTTTTCTGGATTTTCAGCTTGGGAGGCATTCTGTTTGAGGAAGCAATCGATCCCTTCTAGAGGGGATCGATCCTGTCCAAGCTGGTGGTTGTTTCCCGTTCTGTACTCTACTCAATAATTTGATCATAACTTGAGTTATACAAATCCAAATCACAAACCGTTTGAAGATTTAGAAACTAGACTTAAAGGGATTTCGATCCATATAAAGTTCATCACCTAATTCATTGTGTACGAATTATATTGAATTTTCAAATCTACCCCTTGTGCAGTTTTCTGGACAACTGCTGTGTGTCTAGTAAAAATTCAAAATCTTTTCTTAGAAAATTTGGATTTTCATTTTGTTTGATCCATTAGAAAGTAGACTCAAAGAGCTTTCCAACCATATAAAATTCAAGTATTAAAACTTTGTGAATTTATACAGAAAAATAAAATAAGTTCAATGTTGGAAAACTTTGTTCTTGTAAAAACAACTTTCCTAACTTAATCTATTTCCCAAAACCAATATTATCAAAATTTATTAAGTCCAAAATGAATAAATTCACTTTAAAAACAATAATTGGACTTTCATTTAAGCTCAAATAAATAATCTTTAAAGGTAGATTTGGTTTGAGAAATATGACACGAAGAAAGGTTTGTTTAAACTTTGAAAATCATATTATTTATTTAGTACCAAAATATAAAACTTAAGAACATGTACTAAATAAATCTTTTTCAAAATCTTGATTAAGTTTATTTAGCTTTAATGTTTTGTCATTTCAAAATAATGATCAATTCAAGACTAACAATCTCCCCCTTTGTGATATGACAAAACTTAAAGATAAATTTGCTTGATGGAGAACTTTCTTTGAAACATTTAAAGATTTTGAAAGACATTTTGGAAACCTCCCCCTTAAACAATGCATGGCAAAACTCCCCCTCAATTTGTGCATCCTAATCCAACACAAATTAACAAACATATGCTAGTCAAATATATGAAATAAGCACAATCAAACATATGCATGTCAAGCACAAGCAAATTTGTCTATATGATATTTCTCCCCCTTTTTGTTATAGCCAAAGGGCATGAGCATATTAATAAGCAAATAAACACAAAGAAGCATCATTAACAAATATATTCATGAAACATTTCTCCTCCCTTTTGTTTATGCTCTTTATACCAAATGTTTAAACTCCTATATCAATTGCAATAAGCATACAAGAAGAAATATCTCTAAACTCTCTTCCCCCTTTTTGTCATTTCAAAAGAAAGAGAGATCAATTCAACGCATAAGACAAAATGCTTGATACCAATAATATCAAGAGTATTTTGGATGCATGTAATCAAGTATAATATGTACAATGAAGTTCACATACATGTATTCAAGCACAAAAGTATAAGTGTATCCAAATTTGGCATTTTAGCACAAGTCATCAAATACTCATAAATCATGTTCTCATCCATTAAAACGATCAGTCTTATCAAAGCAATTAAGAATTAGGCATGAATATCAATGAGGGTGAGTTAATCAATCCAAGCTTTAAAAAAATTAGAACAATATCTGCCAAGTGGCTTGGCAATTAATTTGTGCAATATGTTCATATATTCAACCATAAATCATATATTTGCACATATTAAAGCAAGCATGTATATGTATTCAAACTTAAACATCATATCATAAAGTTGATACATTTACCTCCATCCATGTCAAGCTTTGTTGTTGTGCTCATTTGGCTTTGAATTCTCCAATGCACTTTATTTATGCAAAACTAGGCTTGATTGATGAGGATGACATGCTTTGCTTGCTATACTTGAAATTCCAAAAATGTAGGCTCATTCATGCTCATTTCAAGTTCTCCTAGCATAGACTTAGAAAAATTTCTTGACAAAAGATTTTCATTAGAAGCACCAAGAAAATCAATTGATAAAAAGTTATACCAATTGTTAGAAAACAATTCCATATTCTAAGTCATTATAGGCCAAAGAAAATTTATTCACTAAGCATAAGTTGCCAATTGCGAGGGAGATATATCCTTAACCTAAAGGCCATATATTAATTTAAACATCAAATAGCATAAGAATGGCACTAAAGCAAAAATTCTCATGTAATGTGCAAAAATCAAAACTTTTATGTCATTCATGAACACAAGATAGACATATTTAATATTCATATATATTCAACAAATCACCAAAGAATATGCCAAAATAAATTTTAGGCCATATGAAAACTAGAAACTCAAGGTAGACATATGTATCATCAAAAAAATATTTAAGAAAATTTTAGCACAAAAGCATAAATATGTCTACACAAATAACAGGCCATAATCATCAATGACTTAAGCTAATAAGCATCATAAGAAATTCATTTACTAAGTCATGTTGCTAGCATGTCAAGTAAAGATAAATAATATTTAACATATAAGCACACACTTGACAAGAGCAATAGATGAACTAACAACATATTTCATTTACCAACAAGTAGTTCATCAATTTAAAATCACAAATCAAAAGATATATCAATTGAGCACAATATCCAAAATATTTCACAAAATTAATAAAACGTTTAAGCACAAAAATAAGCATATTTCACAAAAGTATTTCACAAATAAAAAATAGACAATTTAAGCACTTTCAAATCACAAGTATTAAGGTCAAGTTGAATCAATCATCATATGAGTACATTTCTTGACCAAAAACATAGATGAACAAAGAATCAATATATTCCATTTAAGCACATAATGTTCATCAATTCATCAACACAAAAGAAGAAACAAATCTTGAATTAATAAGGATAAATAATTAAAGCATATTTTAAGACTATTTCATAAGAAATCTAGAGATGAACAATCAAACATCAATATATATGATTTTAAGCACTAGATGTTCATCAATTTACAAATCAAGAGTTATAACAATTTAGAATATAACAATCAAGATTAAAAAATATTTCACACTATCCAAGCATTGAGAACAAATTGAGTAATTTTAATCAACATGGTCATATAGGCATATTCAATAATCACAAAATTATTTCTATTATGCCAAAATCATTTAAGCACATATATATATATATATATGCAAAATAAATGCATGTTCAATTCAAGCTCACATTTAAAAAAAAAAAAATTATGCAACATATGTCTTGTTATCAATGTCAACCAAATTTTGCATAATCAATCAAGCATTCACAAATTTCATCAAGAATAGGTAACCAAATTGAAATTCTCTTCAAATAAAAGTTTAGAGGTTACCCATCTCCATTGTGTGTCTAGAGTATTCAACCTTCAATCTCACATTTTAGCTCCTTGCTCTAGCACACCTACAAGAGACAATCTCATTTGATTTTTGGTACCCAAATTGCTTTGGATCCTTGAGAGTTAGTGAGCAAGTCTCTTGTTCCTTTAGGAACCCACACTTGCCTAATTCTAAATGTGACTTTTCTTCTAATAGGACAAGTATGTATAGTATGACCATGAAAATTACAAAAATTACATTTAATCATTTTACTACTTAAACTCTTTATTTAAAAGCTCTTGTTTTTCATTCATCAAAACTTCAAATTTCTTTTTCAATTCTAAATTCTCTTTTTCTAGAATTTCATACCTATTTTGAGAGGTTTCAAAATCTATCTTCAATTTTTCATTTCTTTTTTCCAAAACAATTTTTGCATTCATTAAAAACTCATTCTTTACATTCAACTTTGAAATCATTTTCTTATATTTTCTCTTCATTGATTCATATTCAACATATAGCTCATTATAAGCATCTTGCAATTCATCAAAAGCATATGAATTTGAATTAATAGAATTAGAGGTTACCTATAAGACATGATGTATTTCGGTTGGATTGTTGTCTTTCATGTATTTCATCCAACTTCTCCCATATCTCATTTAAGGTTGGACACTTTGATGCCAAGTTGAATTTGTGGGAGTCAAGAGCTCCATATGTAAGCACTTGGCCTTGGCATCATCCATCACTTGCCTTATGTAGTTTACATCATTTGAAAGAGTTCTAAGCTCTTTTTCAATCACATTCCAAGCTCTAAAATCTTGGGCCATAATGAACACCTTCATCCTTCTTCTCCATTCACAAAATTTAAATTTATCAACCACAGGAGCTTTGAGGACTTTCTCACCATCTTGGAACCAAAATTGAGCCATAGGATCTTTTCTCAAGGTGGTTAAACCTACAAAAAGAGACCAAAGCTCTGATACCAATTGTTAGTTTTATAGGTTAGATGGTGATCCAAGAGGGGGGGTGAATTGGATCTCTCTAAATTCATCCCAAATAATGATTTCAATATAGTTGAATGAAAATTAAGACAATAAGCTCTTTTGATGAAATATAATGAAGGCAATAACAATCAATGAACTTAAAATCAAATATGGACAACAATAAATTATAAGGAGATAGGGATAGAGAAATCAAACATAATGATTTATAGAGGTTCGGTCCTTCTCCACAAGGCACCTACATCCTCTCTCTTGGTTGTCCACACCAAGGCTCAAATCCACTTTGTGCTGAAGATTACAAACGAGCTTCTCCAAGCTTTACAAACTCAACACAATACACTCTTAAGGGTTATCCTCCCCTTTGAGCTTACAATCACACAATACAAGATTTCAAGTGTTTGGCAAACTCTAAGAACCTCTCAAAGGTTGGGTGTTTGCTAATTTGAAGTACACAAATGTATAGACAAGAAAAAGATGAATGAATAACAAAAAGATAATTTGGATACAATGAATGCAAGGATATAGACTTTGAAGCTCTAAGAACTCTTGATTATTTGAGAAAAAGAAAATATTGCTTGTTAGCTCTTGCTCTCTTGATTCATCTTGATTCCTCTTGTTTCCTCTTGCTTCTTGGTGTGTTGGAGTGCCCAATTTATAGAGAATTGAAAAACTATCCATTGGGGAAGCTTGGAGTGAAGAAATGCCAGTTGGAATGATGAAAAAGTAGCCGTTGGAGGTCTTCACGCCCAAAACTGATTTTGGTTCGTGTTGGTTCAAGCACGATTTTGTGCTTGAAAAGTCTTACCTGATCGATCCCTTCCTTGAGGGGATCGATCCCTTGCCTAGGTGATCAATCCCCTATGTGGGAGTATCGATCCCTTTTCTGGATTTCAGCTTGGGAGGCATTCTGTTTGAGGAAGCAATCGATCCCTTCTAGAGGGGATCGATCCTGTCCAAGCTGGTGGTTCTTTCCCGTTCTGTACTCTACTCACTAATTTGATCATAACATGAGTTATAAAAATCCAAATCACAAACAGTTTGAAGATTTAGAAACTAGACTTAAAGGGCTTTTGATCCATATAAATTTTATTACCTAATTCACTGTGTACGAATTATAGTGAATTTTTAAATCTACCCCTTGTGCAGTTTTCTGGACAAATGCAGTGTGTCTAGTAAAAATTCATAATCTTTGCTTAGAAAATTTGGATTTTCGTTTTGTTTAATCCATTAGAAAGTAGACTCAAAGAGCTTTCCAACCATTAAAATTCAAGTATTAAAACCTTGTGAATTTATACAGAAAAATAAAATAAATTCAATGTTGGAAAACTTTGTTCTTGTAAAAACAACTTTCCTAACTTAATCTATTTCCCAAAACCAATATTATCAAAATTGTATTAAGTCCAAAATGAATAAGTTCACTTTAAAAACAACAATTGGACTTTCATTTAAGCTCAAATAAATAATCTTTAAAGGTAGATTTGGTTTGAGAAATATGACACGAAGAAAGGTTTGTTTAAACTTTGAAAATCATATTATTTATTTAGTACCAAAATATAAAACTTAAGAACATGTACTAAATAAATCTTTCTCAAAATATTGATCAAGTTTATTTAGCTTTAATGTTTTGTCAATTCAAAATAATGATCAATTCAAGACTAACAAGATTTAAAAACTAAATCTATTTATTGAACTAGTTTAAATAGTTATGACTATTTGAACAATTATCTATCTCAAATCATTATGATTTTGGCTTTTTCATAAAACAATTGTTTTTGTTCATACAAGCTTATTTGGAGTAAAATATTACTAAATTAATAATATAATAAAAATTGAGAAGTGAGAGATTTAAACAATAAAGGTGTTTGTTGACCTAGTTCAAATAGTTTAGACTATTAAAACTATTATCTATTTGAAATTGTTCTCACCTTTTGTTTAGTCATAAAATAATTTTTTTAGTTCATATGTGCTTATTCCAAATAAAATAATACTAATTTATTAACATTCAAAAAATTAATAAGCAAGAAATTAAAAAAAATCAATCTATTTAACAAACAAGTTCAAATAGTTATGACTATTTGAACAATTATCTATTTAAAATAAATATGAACTTTTTTTATCATAAAACAATTGTTTTAGTTCCTAAAAGCTTATCTGAAATAAAATAATATTACTTTATTAATATTTCAAATTTTGATAAGTTAGAGATTTAAAAATAAATTAGTTTATCAAATCAATTCAAATAATTATGGCCATTTGAACAATTACTATTTCAAATCGTTATGAACTTTTGCTTTATCATAAAACTGATGTTTTTCATCATACAAGCATATTCAAAATAAAATAATACTAATTTATTAATATTTCAAAAATTAATAAGTAGCATATTTAAAAAATAAATTGCTTACTGAACCAGCTCCTATTTCAATAATTATCTATTTTGAATCGTTATAACCTTTTGTTCTGTTATAAAATAATTGTTTTAGTTTATATAAGCTTTTTTGAAATAAAAAAATACTAATTTAATAATATTTTAAAAATAAATAACTAAGAGATTTAAAAAATAAATCTATTTGCCAAAGTAGTTCAAACAGTCAAAACTTTAAGAATAATTATGTATTTCAAATCGTTGTGACCTTTTGTTTTGTCATAAAATAATTGTTTCAGTTCATACAAGCCTATTCAAAGTAAAATAATGTTAATTTATTAATATTTCAAGCTTATTCGAAATAAAATAATACTACTTTATTAATCTTTCAAAAATTAATAAGAGATTTAAAAAATAAATCTGTTTACTAAACTAGTTCAAATAGTTATTATTGTTTGAACAATTGTAAACTTCAAATCATTATAACCTTTTTTTCTATCATAAAACAATTATTTCTATTCATACTAACTTATTCACAATAAAATAATACTAATCAAATAATATTCTAAAAATTAATAACTAGGAGATTTAAAAATAAATTTATTTATCGAATCAGTTCAAATAGTTAAGACTATATGAACAATTATCTATTTCAAATCGTTTTGACCTTTTGTTTTGTCATAAAACAATTTGTTTAATTCATACTAGCTTAGTCAGAAAAAACAAAATGAATTTATTAATATTTTAGAAATTAATAAGTAAGAGATTTAAAAAATAATTATGTTTACCTAACCAGTTCAAATAATTATGACTATTTGAATGATTATCTATTTCAAATCGTTATGACTTTTTTGTTTTATCATAAAACAAATGTTTTTGTTCATATAAGTTTGTTCGAATTAAAATAATACTATTCCTACTAATATTTCAAAAATTAATAAGAGATTTAAAAAATAAATCTGTTTATCAAACCAGTTCAAATAGTTATGACTACTTGAGCAATTATTTACTTCAAATCATTATGACTTTTGTTCTATTATATGTTCATACAAGCTTATTCAGGTCAAAATAATATTCATTTACTAAAATTTCAACAATTAATAAGTAAAAAATTTTAAAAATAAATATGTTTATCAAACTAGATCAAATCATTATATCCTTTTGTTTTGTCATAAAAAATTTATTTCTATTCATATAAGCTTATTTGAAATAAAATAATACTAAGTTATTAATATTCCAAAAATTAATAATTAAGAGATTTAAAAAATGAATCTATTTACGAAACAAATTTAAATAATTATAACTATTTGAATAATTATTTATTTGGAATTGCTATAACCTTTTGTTTTGTCATAAAATAATTTTTTCTATTCATACAAGCTTATTTCGAATAAAATAATACAAATTTATTAATATTAAGACAATTAATAATTAAAAGATTTAAAAAAGAAATCTATTTATTGAACAAGTTCAAATCATTATGATTATTTGAACAATTATTTATTTCAATATGTTATCACTTTTTGTTTTGTCATAAAAGAATTGCTTCTGTTCATAAGCTTATTTGAATTAAAATAATTTTAGTTTATTAGTAATTTAACAATTAATAAGTAAAAGATTTAAAAATTTAATATGTTTGCCAAACAAGTTAAAATAGTCATGACTATTTGAATAATTATCTATTTCAAATCATTATAACCTTTTTAAGTCTTCAACTTATCAATTTTTGAAATATTAATAAAGTTACATAATTATAATGATTTTTGAAAAAGGTTATAATGATTTGAAATAGATAATTATTCAAATAGTCATGACTATTTGATCTAGTTCTGTAAACATATTTATTTTTAAATTTTTTACTTATTAATTGTCAAAATATTAATAAATTAGTATTATTTTAATCTAAATAAGGTTGTATGACTAGAAACAATTGTTTTTGTAACAAAACAAAAAGTCATAACGATATGAAATAAATAATTGCTTAAATATTCATAACTATTTGAACTGGTTTGATAAATAAATTTATTTTTTAAATATCTTATTAATTTTCAAAATATTAATATCTTAGTATTATTTTATTCTAAACAAACTTGTATGAACAAAAATATTTTTTTTGTGACAAAAAAAAAGGTCATAACAATTTGAAATAGAAAATTATTCAAATAGTCAAAATTATTTGAACTGGCTTGGTAAACAGAATTATTTTTTAAATCTCTTACTGATTAATTTTGAAATATTAATTATTTTATTTTATTTTATTTCGAATAAGTTAGTAAGAACTAAACAAATTGTTTTACGAAAAAACAAAACGTTCATAACGATTTGAATAAAGAATTGTTCCTATAACCTTAGCTATTTGAATTGGTTCAGCAAATAAATTTATTTTTTAAAATCTTTTAGTTATTAATTTTTAGAATATTATTTCATTAGTATTATTTTATTCTAAATAAGCTTGTATGAACAGAAATAACTGTTTTATAATAGAACAAAAGGTTATAACAATTTGAAATATATAATTGTTCAAATAGTCATAACTATTTGAACTAGTTCGATAAATAGATTTATTTTTTAAATCTCCTACCTATTAATTTTTAAAATATTAATAAATTAGTATTATTTAATTCTAAATAGGCTTTTATGATGAAAAATAATAGTTTTACAACAAAACAAAAGTTAATAACGATTTGACATAAATAATTATTTAAATGACCATAATTATTTGAACTGATTCGGTAAATTGATTTATGTTTTAAATCTCTAACTTATCAATTTTTATAATATTAATAAAGTAATATTATTTTATTTCAAATAAGCTTTTATGAAATGAAACAATTGTTTTATGATAAAATAAAAGGTCATAGCAAATTTAAATAGAATTGTTCAAATAGTCAAAACTATTTGAACTTGTTTGCTAAATAGATTTTTTTAATTTCCTACTTATTAATTTTTTGAATATTAATAAATTAGTATTATTTTATTTTGAATAAGCATGCATGAGCTAAAGTAATTATTTTATGACTAAACAAAAGGTCAGAATGATTTGAAATAGAAAATTATTCTAATAGTCTTGACTATTTGAACTGATTCAGCAAACACATGTATTTTTTAAATCCTTACTTATTAATGTTTATAATATTATTAATTTAGCAATATTTTACGCCGAATAAGCTTGTACGAATAGAAATAAATGTTTTAGGAAAAAACAAAGATGTAATGATTTGAGATAGATAATTGTTTAAATAGTCATAACTATTTGAATTGGTTTGGTAAAGAGATTTAGTTTTTAAATCTCTTATTAATTTTTGAAATAGTAATAAATTAGTATTATTTTATTCAAAATAATTTTGAATGAATAGAAACAATTGTTTTACGACAGAATAAAATGTCATAATGATTTAAAATAGATAATAGTTCAAATGGACATGACTATTTGAACTTGTTCGATAAATAGATTAATTTTTTAAATCTTCAACTTATTAATTTTTAGAATATTAATAAATTAATATTATTTTATTCCAAATAAACTTGTATGAATAGAAACAATTGTTTTATGACAAAATAAATGATCATAATGAATTTAAATAAATAATTGTTTAAATAGTCATAACTATTTGAACTCGCTCAGTAAATAGATTTATTTTTAAAGTCTTTTACTTATTAATTTTGGAATATTAATAAATTAGTATTATTTTATTTTGAATAAGGTTTTTTGAATAGAAACAATTGGTTTACGACAAAACAAATGGTCTTAATAATTTGAAATAGATAATTATTTAAATAGTCATAACTATTTGAATGTATTTAAAAAATAGATTTATTTTTAAAATATTTACTTTTTAATTTTTTGAACATTAATAAATTTATATTATTTTATTTGAAATAAGCTTGCATGAACAAAACCAATTGTTTTATGAAAAAACAAAAGGTCATAATATTTTGAAATAGATAATTATTCAGATAGTCATAACTATTTGAACTTATTTAGTAAACAGATTTATTTCTTTAATTCTCTTACTCTTTAATATTTTGAATAATAATAAATTAGTGTTATTTTATTTCAAATAAGCTTACATGAATTGAAACAATTGTTTTATTACAAAACAAAAGGTCACAATGATTTGAAGTAGATAATTATTCAAATAGTCATGAACTATTTGAAGTTGTTCGGTAAACATATTTTTTAAAATCTTTTACTTATTAATTATAGAAATAATATTAAATAATATTATATTAATTTGAATAGGCTCATATGGATAGAAACAATTATTTTATGACAAAACGAAAAAGTAATAAGAATTTAAAATAAATAATTGTTCAAATAATCATAATGATTTGAACTTGTTCGGTAAATAAATTTATTTTTAAAATTTTTTACTTATTAATTGTTTGAATATTAATAAATTTATATTATTTTATTTGAAATAAGCTTGTACGAACAGAAAATATCATTTTATGACAAACAAAAAGGTTATAGCGATTCCAAATAGATAATTGTACAAATGGTCATAATTATTTAAACTTGTTCAGTAAATAAAATCATTTTTTAAATTTCTTAATTATTAATTTTTAGAATATTAATAACATAGTATTGTTTTATTTTGAATAACCTTATATGAACTGAAATAATTTTTTTATGACAAAACAAAAGGTCATAATGTTTTAAAATAGATAATTATTTAAATAATCATGACTATTTGATCTAGTTCAGTAAACATATTTATTTTTTAAAATTTTTACTTATTAATTGTCAAATTATTCATAAATTAATATTATTTTAATCTAAATAAGCTTGTATGAACAAAAACTATTATTTTATAATAGAACAAAGAGTCATAGCAATTGGAAATAAATAGTTGCTTAAATATTCATAATTATTTGAATTGGTTTGATAAACAAATTTATTTTTTAAATTGCTTATTAATTTTCAAAATATTAATAGATTAGTATTATTCTATGAACAAAAACATTTATTTTATGACAAAACAATAGGTCATAACAATTTCAAATAGATAATTATTCAAATCGTCATAATTATCTAAATTGGTTAGGTAAATAGAATTTTTTTAATCTCTCACTTATGAATTTTTGAAATATTAATAAATTCATTTTATTTCATTCCAAGTAAGCTAGTATGAATTGAGAAAATTGTTTTATGACAAGACATATTTAAGATTGATATTTGTTCTAATATTTATAACTATTTGAACTGGTTCAAAAAATAGCTTTAGTTTTTTAATCTCATTAATTTTTGAAATATTAATAGGGTAGTATTATTTTATTTTGAATAAGTTTTTATGAACTATAACAATTATTTTATGACAAAACAAAAGGTCATAATGGCTTTAAATAAATAATTGTTCAAATAGTCAAATCTATTTCAACTTGTTTGGTAAACAAATTTATATTTTTAAATCTTTTGCTCATTAATATTTTGAATGTTAATAAATTAGTATTATTTTATTCTGAATAAGCTTCTATGAACTGAAATAATTATTTTATGACTAAATAAATTGTCAGAATAATTTGAAATAGATAATTGTTCTACTAGTCTTAAGTATTTGAAACGATTCAGCAAATACATTTGTTTTTTAAATCTCTTACTTACTAATTTTTGGAATTTTATTAAATTAGTATTATTTTAATCCAAATAAGCTTGCATGAAAGGAAACAATTGTTTTGTGACAAATAAAGGTCATAATAATTTCAGATAGATAATTGTTCAAATAGTCATAATTATTTGAACTATTTCGGTAGACAAATTTAGTTTTTAAATCTCTTATTAATTTTCAAAATATTAATATATTAGTATTATTTTATTTTAAATAATTTTGCATGAACAAAACAATTTTTTTATGATAAAACAAAAAATCATAATGATTTGAAATAGATAATTGTTTAAACGAAATGACTATTTGAACTTATAAAAATATTTATTTTTTAAATCTCCTACCTATTAATTTTTAGAATATTAATAAATTATTATTTTTTATTCCGAATAAACCTATATGAATAGAAATAATTATTTTATCACAAAACGAAAGATCATAACTATTTAAAATAAATAATTGTTTAAATAGTCATAACTATTCAAGCTTGATTGGTAAACAATTTATTTTTAAAATTTTTTACTTATTAATTTTTGGAATATTAATAAATTAGAATATTTTATTTCGAATATGCTTGTATGAACAAAAACAGTTGGTTTATGATAAAACAAAAGGTCATGACTATTTGAAATAGATAATTGTTCAAATAGTCATAACTATTTGAACATGTTCAGAAAACAAATTTGTTTTTTAAATTTTTTCTTATTAATTTTTGAAATATTAATAATTTATATTATTTTCTTCAGAATAAGCTTGTACAAATAGAAACAATTATTTTATGACAAAACAAAATGTCATAACAATTTGACATAGATGATTGTTCAAATAGTCATAACTATTCGAACTTGTTCAATAAATAGATTCATATTTTAAATCTCTTACTCAATAATTTTTGGAATATCATTCAATTAGTATCATTTTATTTTGAATAAGGCTATACGAACTATTAAAATTGTTTTTGATGAAACAACAAGTCATAACGATTTGAAATAAGTAATTATTCAAATAGTTATGACTATTTAAACTTGTTTGGTAAACGTATTTATTTTTAAAATATTACTTACTAATTGTTGAAATATTAATAAATTAATATTATTTTAATCCAAATAAGCTTGTATAAACAAAAACAATTGTTTTAAGACAATACAAAAAGTCACAACGAATTGAAATAAATAACTGTTCAAATAGTCATAGCTATCTATTTGAATAGTTATTTGGTGAATAGATTTCCTTTTTAAATCTTTTACTTATTAATTGTCTGAATATTAATAAATTTTTATTATTTTAATGGTTCAAATAGTCATAACTATTTGAACTGGTTCGATAAATAGATTTTTTTAAATCTCTTACTTATCACTTTTTGAAATATTAATAAATTAGTATTATTTTATTTTGAATAAGCTTGAATGATCAAAAATAATTTTTTTATAACAAAACAAAAGGTCATACCAATTTGAAATAGAAAATTATTCAAATGGCTAAAATATTTTATTCTGAATAAAATAGTATGAGTAGAACTAATTGTTTGATGCAAAACAAAAGGTGAAAATGATTTGGGATAGATAATTATTCAAATAGTCAAAACTATTTGAAATGATTTGGTAAATATATTTACTTTTTAAGTCTCTTATTGATTAATATTCTAAATATTAATAAATTAGTATTACTTTTTAAGTCTCTTATTGATTAATTTTCTAAATATTAATAAATTAGTATTATTTTATTTTGAACAAACTTATATGAACAAAAATAATTGTTTTATGACAAGACAAAAAGTAATCATGATTTGAAATAGATAATTGTTCAAATATTTATAATTATTTGAACTGGTTTGATAACTAAAAATTTTTAAAAAATCTATTCCTTATAAAATTTTGAAATATTAACAAATTAGTTTTATTTTATTCCGAGTAAACTTGTATGAGCTAAAATAATTGTTTTATGACAAAACAAAAGGTCATAACAATATGAAATAGTTAATTGTTCATATAGTTTTAACTATTTGAACTGGTTTGGCAAATGAATATATTTTTTTAAATCTGTTAGTCATCAATTTTTAGACTATTATTAAATTAGTATTATTTTTTTGAATAAATTTTTATGAATAGAAATAATTGTTTTATGATAGAATAGAGGGTTATAATAATTTGAAATAGATAATTGTTCAAATAGTAATAACTATTTGAACTAATCATAACTATTTTAACTGGTTTGATAAATAAATTTATTTTTTAAATCTCTTACTAATTCTTGAAATATTAAAAAATTAGCATTATTTTTATTTCAAATAAGCTTATATGTTGAAAACCAACTGTTTTATGACAAAACAAAAGGCAAGAACGATTTTAGTTAATAAGCTTGTATATTGGAAAACAATTATTTTATGACAAAAGGAAAGGTAATAACAATTGTTTTATACGAATAGAAATATTTGTTTTATGACAAAACAAAATGTCATAACGATTTGAAATAGATAATAGTTTAAATCGACATGACTATTTGAACTTGTTCGATAAATAGATTAATTTTTTAAATCTTCAACTCATTAATTCTTAGAACCTTAATAAATTAGTATTATTTTATTCTGAATAAACTTCTACGAATACAAACAATTGTTTTATGATGTAACAAAAGATCATAATGATTTGAAATAAATAATTATTCAAATAGTCATCACAATTTGAACTTGCTTGGTAAACATATTTTTTTAAAATCTTTTACTTATTAATTTTAGAATATTAATAAATTAGTATTATTTTATATCGAATAAGCTTGTTTGAATAGAAATAATTGGTTTATGACAAAATAAATACTCATAACGATTTGAAATAGATAATTGTTAATATAGTCATAACTATTTGAACGTATTTAGAAAAATAAATTTATTTTTAAAATTTTAACTTATTAATTTTTGGAATATTAATAAATTTATATTATTTTATTCAAAATAAGCTTGCATAAACAAAACCAATTATTTTATGACAAAATAAAATGTCACATTATTTTGAAATAGATAATTATTTAGATAGTCATAACTATTTGAACTTGTTCAGTAAACAAATTCATTTTTTAAATTCTTTTACTCTTTAATTTTTGGAATACTAATCAATTAGTATTATTTTATTTCAAAAAACCTTATATGAACTGAAACAATATTTTTATTACAAAAAAAGGTCACAATGATTTAAAATAGATAATTATTCAAATAGTCATGACTATTTGAAGTTCTCCAATAAACATATTTATTTTTTAAATCATATATTATTAATTGTCAAAATATTAATAAATTAATATTCTTTTAATTCTGAATAAGCTTGTTGAATAAAAATTGTTTTATGAAACAAAAAGTGATAAAATTGAAATAAATAATTGGTTCAAATAGTCATAATGATTTGAACTTGTTTGGTAAATAGATTTAGTTTTTAAATTTTTACTTTTATTGTCTCAACATTATAAATTTGTATTATTTTATTTGAAATAAGCCTGTATGAATAGAAAAAATTATTTTGTAATGAAACAAAATGGTATAATGATTCCAAATAGGTAATTGTTCAAATAGTCATAATTATTTAAATTTGTTTAGTAAATAGATTCATTTCTGAAATCTCTTAATTATTAATTTTTGGAATATTAATAACCTAGTATTATTTTATTTCAAATAAATTTATATGAACTAAAACAATTTTTTAATGACAAAACAAAAGGTCATAATGATTTGAAATAGATAATTATTCAAATAGTCATGACTATTTAATCTTGTTTGGTAAACATATTTATTTTTAAAATTTTTTACTTATTAATTTTCAAAATATTAGTAACTTAGTATTATTTTAATCCGAATAAGCTTGTATGAATAGAAACTATTGTTTTATAACAAAACAAAAAGTCATAATAATTTGAAATAAGTAATTGTTTAAAAAGTCATAACTATTTGAACTGGTTTGACAAACAGATTTATTTTTTTAAATCTCTTATTAATTTTTGAAATATTAGTAGATTAGTATTATTTTATTCCAAAGGAACTTATATGAACAAAACCTTTGTTTTATGACAAAACAAAAGGTTATAATGATTTTAGATAGATAATTGTTCAAATAGTTATAATTATTTTAACTGATTAGGTAAACAAAATTATTTTTTAATCTCTTACTTATTAATTTTTGGAATATTAAAAAATTAATTTTATTTTATTCTAAATAAGCTAGTGTGAATTGAAAAAATTGTTTTATGATAAGGCAAAAGATCGTAATGATTTGAAATAGATAATTGTTTATATAGTCTTAACTATTTCAACTGGTTTGGCAAATAAATTTATTTCTTAATTCTCTTAGTTATTAATTTTTGAATAGTATTAGATTATTATTATTTTATTTTGAATAAGCTTATTTTATTCCAAATAAGCTTGTAAGATATGAAATAAATATTTTATAACTAAACAAAAGGTCAAAACAATTTGAAATAGATAATTATTGTAACAATTTTAACTATTTAAACTAGTTCAACAAACACATTTATTTTAAATATCTTATTAATTTTTGGAATATTATTAAATTAGTATTATTTTTAACCAAATAAGCTTCTATGATTAAGAACAATTGTTTTATGACAAAATAAAGATTTTAATGATTTGAGATTGATAATTGTTCAAATAGTCATAACTATTTGAATTGGTTCGATAAACAGATTTATGATTTAAATATGTTACTTATTAATTTTTAAAATATTAATCAATTAGTATTATTTTATTTTGAATAAGCTTGTATGATAAAAAACAATTGTTTTTTGACAAAACCAAAGGTCATAATAATTTGAAATAGATAATCATTCAAATGGCCATAATTATTTTAATTAATTCGATAAACAAGTTTATTTTTTAAATTTCTTACTTACTAATTTAGGAAAGAATAATAAATTAGTATTATTTTATTCCATTTAAGCTTGTATTAACTGAAACAATTATTTTATGACAAATCAAAAGGTTATAGTGATTTTAAATAAACAATTGTTAAAATAATAATAATTTAAACTTGTTTAGCAAACAAATTTATTTTTTTAATCTCTTTCTTATTAATTTTTTGAATGTTAATAATTTAGTATTAATTTATTCTAAATAAGCTTATGAATAGAAAAAATTGTTTTATGACTCAACAAAAGGTCAGAATGATTTGAATTAAATAATTATTCTAATAGTCTTAACCATTTGAATTGATTTGGTAAATAAATTTATTTTTGAAATCTCTTACTTGTTAATTTTTAAAATATTATTAAATTAGTATTATTCTAATTTGAATAATCTTGTATGAACAAAACAATTATTTTATGATAAAAGAAAAGGTCATAATGATTTGAAATAGATAATTGTTCATATAGTCTTAATTATTTGAATTGGTTGGGCAATTAGATTTATTTTTTAACTTTTTTGGTTATTAAGTGTCAAAATATTGTTAAATTAGTATTATTTTATTCTAAATAAAATAGTATTAATGGAACCAATTGTTTGATCACAAAATAAAAGGTTATAATGATTTGAAATAGATAATTATTCATATAGTCAAATCTATTTGAAATGGTTTGATAAGCAGATTTACTTTTTAAATCTCATATTGATTAATTTCTAAATAATAAAAAATTATTATTATTTTATTTTGAACAAACTTATATTAACAAAAACAATTGTTTTATGACAAAACAAAAATAATAAGGATTTGAAATGGATTATTGTTCAAATAGTTATAATTAATTGAACTGGTTCAATAAATAGAATTATTTTCTAAATCTCTTACTTATAAATTTTTGAAATATTAATAAATTAATTTTATTCTATTTCAAATAAGCTTGTATGAGCTGAAATAATTGTTTTATGACAAAAAAAAGGTCATAGCAATTTTAAATAAATAACTGTTTATATAGTCTTAACTATTTGAACTGGTTTAGCAAAATGATTCTTTTTTTTAATCTTAGTTATTAATTTTTGGAATACTACTAAATTGGTATTATTTTAATTCGGATAAAGTTGTATGAACAGAAACAATTGTTTTATGATAGAACAAAAGGGTTATAACAATTTGAAATAGATAATTGTTCAAATAGTCATAACTATTTGAACTAGTTTGGAAAACAATTTTTTTTAAATGTCTTATTAATTCTTGAAATATTAATAAATTTGCATTATTTTATTTTGAAAAAGCTTTTATGTTGAAAAACAATTGTTTTATAATAGAACAAAAAGTCACAACAATTTGAAATAAATAATTACTCAAACAGTCATAACTATTTGAACTAGTTTGATAAATAGATTTATTTTTTAAATCATTTATTAATTTTTGAAATATTAATAGAGTAGTATTACTTTGTTCTAAACAACCTTATCTAAACAAAAGCATTTGTTTTATGACAAAACAAAAGGTCATAATGATTTGAAATAGATAATTCTTTAAATAAGCATAATTATTTAAACTGGTTAGGTAAATAAAATTAATTTTTTTGAAAATCTTACTTATTAATTTTTGAAATGTTAATAAATTCATTTTATTTTATTCCAAACAAGCTAGTATGAATTCAAAAAAACTTATTTTAAGACAAAATAAAAGGTCATAATGATTTGAAATTTATAATTGTTCATATAGTCTTAAATATTTGATCTGGTTCGACAAAGAAATTTATTTTTTAATTCTCTTAGTTATTAGTTTTTGGAATATTATTAGATTAGTGTTCTTTTATTCCAAATAAATTTGTATGAACAAAAATAATTGTTTTTATGACAAAACAAAAGGTTATAATGATTTCAAGTTTATAATTGCTCAAATAGTTATAACTATTTGAACTAATTCAGTAAACAGATTTATTTTTTAAATCTCTTACTTATTAATTTTTGAAAGATTAATAAATTAGTATTATTTTATTCCAAATAAGCTTGAATGTTCAAATACAATTGTTATATGATGAAGCAAAAGGTAATAATGATTTGAAATTGATAATTATTGACATGGCCATAATTATTTGAATTGATTCGATAAACAAATTCACTTTGTAAATCACTTATTAAATTTTGGAATATTAATAAATTAGTTTTATTTGATTTTGAATAAGCTTATATGAACTAAAACAATTATTTTATGATAAAACAACATGTCATAACAATTTGAAATAGATAATTGCTCATATAGTCTTAATTGACTACTTCGGCAAACAAATTTATTTTTTAAATCTCTTACTTATTAATTTTTGAAATGTTAATAAAGTAGTATTATTTTATTTCGAATAGGCTTGTATGACAAAAAACAATTGTTTTGTAACAAAATAATAATAATTTGAAAAAGATAATCGTTTGAATGGCCATAATTATTTGAACCGAAACTGATTTATTTTTTAAATCTCTAACTTATCAATTTTTGAAATATTAGTAAAGTAAGATAATTTTATTTTGAATAAGCTTTTATGAACTGAAACAATTGTTTTATGAGAAAACAAATGGTCATAACAATTTTAAATAAATAATTGTTTAAATCATTATAACTTTTTGAACTTGTTCAGTAAATAGATTTATTTTTTAAAATTTCTTATTTATTACTTTTCTTAATGTTAATAAATTAGTATTATTTTGTTTCAAATAAGCATGTATGAACTGAAAAAATTATTTTATGACTAAACAAAAGGTCAAAACAATTTGATATCGATAATTGTTCTAATAGTCTTAACTATTTGAACTGGTTCGATGAATACATTTATTTTTAAATCACTTACTTATTAATTTTTAGAATATTATTAATTTAGCAATATTTTACTCTGAATAAGCTTTTATAAGTAAGAATAATTATTTTATGACAAAATAAAGATCATAACGATTTGAGATAGATAATTGTTAAATACTTATAACTATTTAATTGGTTCAAGAAATAGATTTTGTTTTTAAATCTCTTATTAATTTTTAAAATATTAATAAATTAGTATTATTTTATTTTGAATAATTTTGTATTAATAGAAACAATTGTTTTACAAAAAAACAAATGTCATAACTATTTGAAATAGATAATAGTTTAAATGGACATGACTCTTTGAACTTGTTCGATGAATAAATTTATTTTTTAAATCTCCAACTTATTAATTTTTAGAGTATTAATAAATTAGTATTATTTTGTTTTGAATAAACTTGTATGAATAGAAATAATTGTTTTATAATAAAACAAATGATCATAACGATTTGAAATAAATAATTGTTCAAAGAGTCATAACTATTTGAACTCGCTTAGTAAATGGATTTATTTTTTAAATGTTTTACTTATTAATTTTTAAAATTTTAAATAAATTAGTATTATCTTATTCCCAATAAGCTTTTATGAATAGAAACAATTGGTTTATGAGAAAACAAAAAGTCATAATGATTTGAAATAGATAATTGCTCAAATAGTCATAAATATTTGAACGTGTTCAAAAAAATATTTATTTTTAAAATTTTTACTTATTAATTTTTGGAATATTTATAAATTTATATTATTTTATTTGAAATAAGCTTGCATGAACAGAACCAATTATTTTATAACAAAACAAAAGACCATAATGTTTTGAAATAAATAATTGTTCAAATAGTCATAACTATTTAAACATGTTTAGTAAACAAATTCATTTTTTAATTCTCTTACTCATTAATTTTTGAAATATTAATAAATTAGAATTATTTTATTTCAAATAAGCTTATGTGAACTGAAACAATTGTTTATAAAATAAAAGGTTACAATGATTTAACATAGATAATTATTCAAATAGTCATAACTATTTGAGCTTGTTCAAAAAACATATTTATTTTTTAAATCATTTACTTATTAATTTTCAAAATATTAATAAATTAATATTATTTTAATTCGAAATAAGCTTGTATAAATAGAAACAATTGCTTTATAACAAATTGAAATAAATAATTGTTCAAATATTCATAAAGATTTGAACTTGTTTGGTGAACAAATTTATTTTTTAAATCTTTTACTTATTAATTGTCTTAATATTAATAAATTTTTATTATTTTATTACAAATAAGCTTGTATGAATAGAAAAAATCTTTTTATGACAAAACAAAAAGTAATAGTAATTTCAAATAGATAATTGTTAAAATAGTCATAATTATTTAAACTTGTTCAATAAATAGATTGATTTTTTAAATCTCTTAGTTATTAATTTTTGGAATATTAATAACTTAGTATTATTTTATTTTGAATAAGCTTATATGAACTTAAATAATTTTTTTATGGCAAAACAAAAAGTCATAATGATTTGAAATAGATATTTATTCAAATAGTCATAGCTATTTGATCTGGTTTGATAAACATATTTATTTTTGAAATTTTTTACTTATTAATTGTCAAAATATTAATAAATTAGTATTATTTTAATCCAAATAAGCTTGTATGAATAGAAACTCTTGTTTTATATTAGAACAAAAAGTCATAACAACTTGAAATAAATAATTACTCAAATAGTCATAACTATTTGAATTGGTTTGATAAACAAATTTATTTTTTAAATTTCTTATTAATTTTTAAAATATTAATAGATTAGTATTTTTTATTCTGAACAAACTTATATAAACAAAAACATTTGTTTTATGACAAAACAAAAGGTCATAATGATTTAAAATAGATAATTATTTAAATAGTCATAATTATTTGAACAAGTTAGGTAAACAAAATTATTTTTTAAATCTCTTACTTATTAATTTTTGAAATATCAATAAATTCATTTTATTTTATTCCAAATAAGCTAGTATGAATTGAAAAAAAATTGTTTTATGACAAAACACCAACAATTTAAAATAAATAATTGTTAATAAAATTTTAATTATTAGAACTAATTTGACAAACAAATTTATTTTTAAATCTATCAGTTATTAATTTTTTAAATATTATTATACTAGTATTATTTCATTTCGAATAAGCTTGTATGAATTGAAAAAAATAATTGTTTTATGACAAAACACCAACAATTTAAAATAAATAATTGTTAATAAAGTTTTAATTATTAGAACTAATTTGACAAACAAATTTATTTTTAAATCTATCAGTTATTAATTTTTTAAATATTATTATACTAGTATTATTTAATTTCGAATAGGCTTGTATGAATAGAAATAATTGTTTTATGATAGAACAAAATGTTTAATGATTTGAAGTATATAATTATTCAAATAGTCATAACTATTTAAACTAGTTTGGTAAACATCTCTTATTAATTTTTTAAAGAATAATAATTTAGCATTATTTTATTCTGAACAAACTTGTATGATCAAAAATAGTTGTTATATGACCAAACAAAAGGTATAACGATTTGAAATAGATAATTGTTAAAATGGCCATAATTTTTTAAACTGATTTGGTAAAAAGGTTCATTTTTTAAATCACTTACTTATTAATTTTTGAAATATTAATAAATTAGTATCATTTTATTTCGAATAAGCTTGTATGAACTGAAACAATTTTTTTGTAACAAAACAACAGGTCATAATGATTTTCAATAGACAATTGTTCAAATAGTCATAACTATTTGAATTTGTTCGGTAAAAAATTTTATCTTTTTTTACTCTTGCTTATTAATTTCTGAAATATTAAGAAACTAGTATTATTTTATTTTGGATAAGCTTTTTATGAACTGAAATAATTGTTTTATGTTAAAACAAGATGTTGTAATATTTTAAATAAATAATTATTCAAATAGTCATAATTATTTGAACTTGTTTGATAAATAGATTTCTTTTTTCAAATGTTAATAAAATTTGATTTTTTTATTCTGACTACGCTTATAAGATATGAAACAAATATTTTATGACCAAACAAAAAGTTAGAATGATTTGAAATAGATAATTATTCTAATAGTTAAACTATTTGAACTAGTTTGGCAAACACATTTATATTTTAAATCTCTTACTTATTAATTTTTGAAATATTATTAAATTAGTATTATTTTTAATTAAATAACCTTCTATGATTAGAAACAATTATTTTATACCAAAACAAAGATCTTAATGATTTGAGATTGATAATTGTTTAAATAGTCATAACTATTTGAACTAGTTTGGTAAAAGATTTATTTTTTAAATCTCTTATTAATTTTTGAAATATTAATAAATTAGTATTATTTTATTCCATCTAAGGTTGTATTAACTAAAACAATTGTTTTATGACAAATCAAAAGGTTATAATGATATTAAATAGAGAATAGTTCAAATAGTAATAACTATTTAAACTTTTTCAGTAAACACATTTATTTTTTAAATCTTTTTCTTATTAATTTTTTGAAAGCTAGTAAATTAGTATTAATTTATTCTGAATAAGCTTGTGCAAACTAAAATAATTGTTTTATGACTAGATAAAAGGGCAAAATGATTTCACATAGATAACTGTTTTGATAGCCTTAACTATTTGAATTGATTGGTAAACAAATTTATTTTTTAAATCTCTTACTTATTAATTTTCAAAATATTATTAAATTAGTATTTTTTTTAATCAGAATAAGCTTGTACAAACAAAAAAATTCTTTTTATGACAAAAGAAAAGGTCACAACGACTTGAAATAAATAATCATTCATATAGTCTTAACAATTTGAATTGGTTCAGCAATTAGATTTATTTTTTAATTTTCTTGGTTATTAAGTTTTCGAATATTATTAAATTAGTATTATTTTATTCCAAATAAAATAGTATGAACATAACCAATTGTTTGATGACAAAATAAAACATTATAATGATTTAAAATAGATAATTATTCAAATAATCAAAACTATTTGAAAATTGGTTTGGTAAATAGATTCATTTTTTAAATCTTTTACTGATTAATTTTCTAAATATTAATAAATTAGTATTATTTTATTTCGGACAAACTTATATTAACAAAAACAATTGTTTTATGACAAAACAAAAAGTAATAATGATTTGAAATAGATAATTATTCAAATAGTTATAATTATGTTTATTGGTCCTATAAATAGAATTATTTTTTAAATCTCTTAGTTATAAAATTTTGCAATATTAATAAATTAGTTTTATTCTATTCCAAATGCGCTTGTATGAGCTAAAACAATTATTTTATGAGAAAACAAAGATCATAATGATTTGAGATTGATATTCGTTCAAATAGTGATAACTATTTGAATTGGTTCAAAAAGCAATTTTACTTTTTAAATCTCTTATTAATTTTCAAAATATTAGTGAAGTAGTATTATTTTATGTCGAATAAGTTCTTATGAATTGAAACAATTATTTTATGACAAAACAAAAGATCATAACGACTTTAAATAGTCAAATTGATTATTCAATTAGTCAATTCTATTTGAACTTGTTTGGTAAACAAATTTATTTTTTTAAATCTCACGCTCATTAATTTTTTGAATGTTAATAAATTAGTATATTTATTCTAAATAAACTTGTATGAATTGAAATAATTGTTTTATTACTAAACAAAAGGTTAGAATGATTCGAAATAGATAATTGTTCCAATAGTCTTAACTATTTGAACTGATTTAGCAAACACATTTATTTTTTAAATCTCTTACTCATTAATTTTTGGAATATTATTAAATTAGTATTACTTTAATTTGAATAAGCTTGTATGAAAAGAAACAATTATTTTATAACAAAATAAAGATTATAATGATTTGAGATAAATAATTGTTCAAATAGTCATAACTATTTGAATTGTTTTGAAAAATAAATTTATTTTTTAAATCTCTTATTAATTTTCAAAATATTAATAGATAAATATTGTTTTATTCTGAATAATTTTGCATGAACAAAAACAATTGTTTTATGATAAAACAAAAGGTCATAACAATTTAAAATAGATAATTGTTCAAATGGACATGACTATTTGAACTTGTTTGGCAAATAGATTTATTTTTTAAATCTCCTACCTATTAATTTTTAGAATATTAATAAATTAGTACTATTTTATTCCAAATAAACTTGTATGAATAGAACAATTGTTTTATGACAAAACACAAGATCATAATTGTTTGAAATAAATAATTGTTCAACTAGTCATAAGTATTTATACGTGCCATGTAAACAGATTTATTTTTTAAATCTTTTACTTATTAATTTTTGGAATATGAATAAACTAGTATTATTTTATTTTGAATATGCATGTGTGAATAGAAACAATTGGTTTATGACAAAACAAAGGGTCATAACTATTTCAAATAAATAGTTGTTTAAATAGTCATAACTATTTGAACGTGTTTTATGACAAAATAGTCTTAACTATTTGAACTAGTTTGATAAACACATTTATTTTTTAAATCACTTCTTATTAATTTTTGGAATATTATTAAATTAGTCTTATTTTAATCAGAATAAGCTTGTATGAAAAGAAACAATTGTTTTATAACAAAATAAAGATCATAACAATTTGAGATAGATAATTATTCAAATAATTATAACTATTTGAACTGTTTCAGTAAATAGATTTAGTTTTTAAATCTCTTATTAATTTTCAAAATATTAATAGGTCAGTATTATTTTATTTTGAATAATTTTGCATGAATAGAAACAATTGTTTTATGACAAAGGTCATAACGATTTGAAATAAATAATTGTTCAAATGAATATGATTATTTGAACTTGTTTAGTAAGTAGATTTATTTTTTAAATCTCCTACCTAATAATTTTAGAATATTAATAAATTAGTATTATTTTATTTTGAATATACTTATGTGAATAGATTAAATGCTTTATGACAAAATAAAAGATCATAACTATTTGAAATAAATTATTGTTGAAACGGCTATAACTATTTGAACTTAATAAATAAATTTATTTTTTAAATCTTTTACTTATTAATTTTTGGAATATTAATAAAATATTATTATTTTAATTTTAATATGCTTGTATGAACAAAAACAATTGGTTTATGACAAAACAAAAGGTGATAACTATTTGAAATCGATATTATTCAAATAGTCATAACTATTTGAACGTGTTCAGAAAACATATTTATTTTTTAAATTCTTACTTATTAATTTTTGGAATATTAATAAATTTATATTGTTTTATTCAAAATAAGCTTGTATAAACAGAAACAATTGTTTTATGACAAAATAAAAGGTCATAATGATTTAAAATAGATAATTGTTCAAATAGTCATAACTATTTGAACTTTTTTGGTAAATAGATTCATTTTTTATATCTCTTACTCATCAAAATATTAATAAATTAGTATTATTTTATTTTGAATATGCTTATATGAACTGATACAATTATTTTATGATGAAACAAAAGGTCCTAACAATTTGAAATAGATAATTATTCAAATAGTTATGACTATTTCAATTTGTTCGGTAAACATATTTATTTTTAAAATCTTCAACTTATTAACTGTCAGAATATTAATAAACTACTATTATTTTAATCCAAATAAGCTTGTATGAACAAAAACAATTGTTTTATGACAAAAGAAAAAGTCATAACGATTTGAAATAAATATTTATTCAAACAGTCATAACTATTTGAATTTATTCAGTAAACAGATTTACTTTAAATCTTTTACTTATTAATTGTCAGAATGATAATAAAATTGTATTATTTTAATTGAAATAAGCATGTAGGAATAGAAAAAATTATTTTATGACAAAACAAAAGTTTATGGTGATTTGAAATAGGTAATTGTTCTCATAGTCATAACTATTTGAACTTGTTTGATAAACAAATTCAGTTTTTAAATCCCTTATTTATTAATTTTTGGAATATTAATAAATTAGAATTATCTTATTTCAAGTAAGCTTGTATGAACAGAAACAATTGTTTTGTGACAAAATAAAAGGTCATAACATTTGAAATAGATAATTGTTCAAACAATCAAAACTATTTGTTGGTTAGGCTAACAAATTCATTTTTTAAATCTGTTACTTATTAATTTTTAGAATATTAATAAATTAGCATTACTTTATTCCGAATAAGATTGCATCAATAGAAATAATTATTTTATGACAAAACAAATGGTCATAAAGATATGAAATAAATAATTGTTTAAATTGTTATAACTAATTAAACTAGTTTGGTAAACAAATTTATTTTTTAAATCTCTCATTAATTTTTAAATATTAATAAATTAATATTATTTTATTCTAAACAAACTTATATGAACAAAAACATTTGTTTTACAATGAAACAAAAGGACATAATGATTTGAAATAGATAATTATTTTATATAGCCTAAACTATTTGAACTGGTTCAACAAATAAATTTATTTTTCAAATCTCTTAATTATTAATTTTCATAATATTATTAGATTAGTATTATTTTATTTCGAATAAGCTTGCATTAACATAAATAGTTCTTTTATGACAAAAACAAAGTTATAATGACTTGAAATATATAATTGTTCAAATAGTCATAATTATTTGAACTGGTTCAGTAAATAGCTAATCACCTACTTATTAATTTTTAAAATATTAATAAATTAGTATTGATTTATTCTGAATAGGCTTGTATGATGAAAAACAATTGTTTTATGACAAACAAAAGTTCAAAACATTTAAAATAGATAATTATTCAAATGGCAATAACTATTTAAACTGATTCAATAAACTTATATTGTTTTAAATCTCCAACTTCTCAAGTTTTTAAATATTAATAAAGTTATATTATTTTTTTTAATAAGCTTTTATGAAATTAAACAATTGTCTTATGATAAAACAAAAAGGTCATAAAAATTTTAAAAAGATAATTGTTCAAATAGTCATAAGTATTTAAACTTGTTTGGCAAACAAATTTATTTTTTAAAATTCTTTGCTTATTAATTTTTTTGAATGTTAATAAAATAGTATTATTTTATTTCAAATGAGCATGTATGAACTGAAACAATTATTTTATGACTAAATAAAAAGGTCAAAATGATTTGAAATAGATAATTATTCAAATAGTCTTAACTATTTGAATGGGCTTGGCAAATACATTTATTTTTTAAATCTCTTACTTATAAATTTTTAGAACATTATTAGTCTTGCAATATTTTACTCCAAATAAGTTTGTATGGACAGAAACAATTATTTTATGATAAAACAAAGCCATACCAATTTGAGATAAATAATTGTTTAAATAGTCATAACTATTTGAACAGATGCTATAAACAAATTTAGTTTTTAAATCTCTTTTTAATTTTTAAAATATTAATAAATTAGTATTATTTTATTTCGAATAATTTTGTATGAATAGAAACAATTGTTTTATGACAAAACAAATTATCATAATGATTTGATATTTAATACTATATGAACAATTATCTATTTCAAATCATTATGACTTTTGTTTTGTTATAAAATAAGTTTTTTTGAATTTATACTAGCTTATTGGGAATACAATAAATCAGTTTATTAATATTTCAAAAATTAATAAGTAAGAGATTTAAAAAATAATTTTGTTTACCTAACCAGTTCAAATAATTATGACTATTTTAACAATTATTTATTTCAAATCATTATAACCTTTTGTTTTGTTGTAAAAGAAATGTTTTTGTTCATATAAATTTGTTCAAAATAAGCTAAAACTAATCTATTAATATTTTAAAAATTAATAAGAGATTTAAAAATAAATCTATTTATCAATCAAGTTCAAATAATTATGACTATTTGAGTAATTATTTATTTCAAATTGCTATGACTTTTTGTTCTATTTTGAAACAATTGTTTCTATTTATACAAGCTTATTCAGATGAAAATAATAATAATTTATTAATATTTTGACAATTAATAAGTAGAAATTTTAAAACATAAATATGTTTACCAAACTAGATTAAATAATCATGACTATTTGAATAATTATTTATTTCAAATCATTATGTTCTTTTTTATGTAAAAAAAAATTGTTTCAGTTCATATAAACTTATTTGAAATAAAATAATACTAATTTATTAATAATCTAAAAATTAATAATAAAGAGATTTAAAAAATGAATCTGTTTATTGAATAAGTTTAAATAATTATGACTGTTTAAACAATTATCTATTTGAAATCGTTATAACCTTTTATTTTGTCATAAAATAATATTTTCTGTTCATAAAAGCTCATTTTGAATAAAATAATACACATTTATTAATATTAAGATAATTTATAAGTAAAAGATTTAAAAAAATAAATCTATTTACCAAACAAATTCAAATCGTTATGACTACTTGAGCAATTATTTATTTCAACTTGTGATGACTTTTTGTTTAACAAAAAATAATTGTTTCTATCCATACAAGGTTATTCGAATTAAAATAATATTAATTTATTAATATTTCGATAACTAATAAGTAAAAGATTTAAAAAAATTCATATGTTTACTGAACAAGTTCAAATAATCATAACTATTTGAATAATTATCTATTTTAAATCATTATAACCTTTTCTTTTGTAATTAAAACAATTATTTTAGTTCATATAATCTTATTTGAAGTAAACTAATATTAATTTATTAATATTTCAAAAATTAATGAGTAGGAGAATTAAAAAAAATTTGTTCACTAAATAAGTTCAAGTAGTTATGACTACCTAAATAATTATCCATTTCAAAACATTATGACCTTTTGTTTTGTCATAAAACAATTGGTTCTATTCATGCAAGTTTATTTTGAACAAAATAATTTAAATTTATTAATATTCCAAAAATTAATATGTAAAAATTTTAAAAATAAATTTGTTTTCTAAACACATTCAAATAGTTATGACTATTTGAACAATTATCTATTTCAAATTGTTATGACCTTTTGTTTTGTCATAAACCAATTGTTTTTGTTCATAAAAGCTTATTTGGAATAAAATAATTCTAATTTATTAAAATTCCAAAAATTAATAAGTAAAAGATTTAAAAAATAAATCTGTTTACTGAGGGAGTTTAGATAGTTATGACTATTTAAACAATTTTCTATTTCAAACTATTATGACCTTTTATTTTGTCATAAAACAATTGTTTCCATTCATACTAGTTTATTCAAAATAGAATAACACTAAATTATTAATATTTTAAAAATTAATAAGTTAAAAATTTTAAAAATAAATCTGTTTGCCAAATAGTTTAAATAGTTGAGATTATTAGAACAATTATCTATTTCAAATTGCTTTGACCTTTCATTTAGTCATGAAATAATTGTTTTAGTTCATACATGCTTATTTGAAATAAAATAATACTAATTTATTTACATTCAAAAAACTAATAAACAAGAAATTTAAAAAAATAATTCTGTTTATCAAACAATTTCAAATAGTTATGACTATTTGAATAATTATCTATTTAAAATAAATATGACCTTTTGTTTTATCATAAAACAACTATTTTAGTTCATAAAAGCTTATCCAAAATAAAATAATCTTAATTTATTAATATTTCAAAATTGATAAGTTAGAGATTTAAAAACCAAGTCAGTTTATCAAATCAGTTTAAATAATTATGGCCATTTAAGCAATTATGTATTTCGAATCGTTATGAACTTTTGTTTTGTCATAAAACAGTTACTTTTTATGATACAAGCCTTTTCAGAATAAAATAATACTAATTTATTAATATTTTAAAAATCAATAAGTAGGAGATTTAAAAAATAAATTTGTTTACAGAATCAGTTCTTATTTGAATAATTATCTATTTTAAATTGTTATAACCTTTTGTTCTATTATAAAATAATTTTTTTAATTCATATAAGCCTATTCGGAATAAAATAATACTAATTTAATAATATTCAAAAAATTAATAACTAAGAGATTTGAAAAATAAATCTATTTGCTGAAGCAGTTTAAATAGTTAAGACTATATGAGCAATTATCTATTTCAAATCGACATTACCTTTTGTTTGGTCATATAACAATTGTTTGCAAACATTGAAGCTTATTTGGAATAAAATAATAGTAATTTATTAATCTTTCAAAAATTAATAAGTAAAAGATTTAAAAAATAAATTTGTTTATTGAACTAGTTCAAATAATTATGGCCCTATCAGTAATTATCTATTTCAAATCATTATTACCTTTTGTTTGGTCATAAAACAATTGTTTTTAAATATTCAAACTTATTCAAAATAAAGTAATACTTATTTATTAATCTTTCAAAAATTAATAAGTAAGAGATTTAAAAAATAAATCTATTTACTAAACTAGTTCAATTAGTTGTGACTATTTGAATAACTGTAAACTTCAAATCATTATAATCTTTTGTTCTATCATAAAATAATTATTTTTGTTGATACAAGCTTATTTAGAATAAAATAATACTAATCTAATAATATTTTAAAAATTAATAACTAAGAGAATTAAAAAATAAATTTGTTTGTTGAACCAATTCAAATATTTAAGACTATATGAACAATTATCTCTTTCAAATTGTTATGACCTTTTGTTTTGTCATAAAACAAGTTTTTTTAATTCTTACTAGTTTATTTGGAATAAAATAAATGAATTTATTAATATTTCAAAAATTAATAAGAGATTTAAAAAATAATTCTATTTACCTATCCAGTTCAAATAATTATGACTATTTTGATAATTATTTATTTCAAATCGTTATAACCTTTTGTTTTATCGTAAAACAAATGTTTTTGTTCATATACGTTTAATTGTAATAAGGTAAAACTAATCTATTAATACTTCAAAAATTAATAAAAGATTTTAAAAAATAAATCTATTTATCAATCTAGTTCAAATAGTTATGACTATTTGAGCCATTATTTATTTTAAATTGTTATGATTTTTTGTTCTATTTTAAAATAATTGTTTCTATTCATACAAGCTTATTCATATTAAAATAATATTAATTATTAATATTTCAACAATTAATAAATAAAAGATTTAAAAAATACATATGTTTACCAAACAAGTTCAAATAGTCATGACTATTTGAATAATTATCTATTTCAAATCATTATGACCTTTTCTTTTGTAATTAAAACAATTATTTCAATTCATTTAAGCTTATTTGAAATAAAAAATATTAATTTATTAATATTCCAAAAGTTAATGAGTAAGAGAATTAGAAAAAGAATCTATTTACCAAATAAGTTCAAATAGTTATGACTATTTGAATAATTATCTATTTCGAAACATTATGACCTTTTATTTTGTCATAAAAAAATTGGTTTTGTTCATTCAAGTTTATTTCAATTAAGATAATTTAAATTTAGTAATATTTCAAAAATTAATAAGTAAAAATTAAAAATATAAATTTGTTTTCTGAACACATTCAAATTGTTATGACTATTTGAATAATTATCTATTTCAATTCATTATGAGCTTTTGTTTTTCATAAACCAGTTGTTTCTGTGCATAAAAGTACATTTAGAATAAAATAATACTAACTTGTTAAAATTCCAAAAATTAATCAGTAAAAGATTTAAAAAATAAATCTATTTTATTCATACAAGTTTATTTGAAATAAAAATAATACTAATTTATTAATATTCTAAAAATAAAAAGTTGGAGATTTAAAAAATAAATTTGTTTACTGAACAAGTTCAAATGTCATATCCATTCAAACTATTATCTATTTCAAATTGTTATGACATTTTGTATCATCGTAAAACAATTATTTTTATTCATACAAAAACTATCCAGAATAAAATAATACTAATTTATTAATATTTGAAAATTTAATAAGAGATTTAAAAACTAAATCTATTTACCAAACTAGTTCAAATAGTTATGACTATTTGAACAATTATCTATTGCTATTCATGTAAACTTAATTAGGGTGAAATATTGCTAAACTAATAATATTCTAAAAATTAATAAGTAAGAGATTTAAAAAATAAATGTGATTGCTGAACCATTTCAAATAATTAAGACTATTAGAATAATCATCTATTTCATATCATTCAAACCTTTTGTTTAGTCACAAAATAATTGTTTTAGTCATACATGCTTATTTGAAATAAAATAATACTATTTTATTAACATTCAAAAAATTAATAAGCAAGATATTTTTTAAAAATAAATTTGTTTACCAAATAAGTTCGAATAGTTATGACTATATGAATAATTATCTATTTAAAATCATTATGACCTTTTGATTTATCATAAAACAATTGTTTCAAATCATAAAAGCTTATCCAAAACAAAATAATATTACTTTATTAATATTTAAAAAATTGAGAAGTTGGAGATTTAAAAATTAAATCAGTTTATTGAATCAATTCAAATAATTATGGCTATTTGAACAATTGTCTATTTCAAATCATTATAAACTTTTTTTCGTCATAAAACAATTGTTTTTATTATATAAACCTATTCGAAATAAAATAATACTAATTTATTAATATTTCAAAATTAATAAGCAAGAAATTTAAAAAATAAATATGCTTGCCGAATCAGTTCAAATAATTATAACTATTTGAACAAATTATATCTTTCAAATCATTATAACCTTTTATTTTGTCATAAAACAATTATTTATGTTCATACAAACTTATTCAGATTAAAATATTACTAATATAATAATATTATGAAAATTAGTAAATAAGATATTTAAAAAATAAATTTGTTTGCCAAACTAATTCAAATAGTTAAGACTATATGAATAATTATCTATTTCAAACCATTATGACTTCTGTTTTGTCGTAAAACAAATGTTTTTGTTCATATAACTTTGTTCAAAATAAAATAGTACTAATTTATTAATATTTTAAAAATTAATAAGAGATTTAAAAAAAATATGTTTACAAAACTAGTTTAATTAGTTATAAGAATTTGGACAATTATTTATTTTAAATCATTATGATCATTTGTTTTGTCATAAAACAATTTTTTCTATTGATACAGTCTTATTCAAAATAAAGTAATGCCAATTTATTAATATTCTAAAAATTAATAAGTAACAAATTTAAAGAATGAATCTCTTGGCTGGACTAGTATAAATATTTATAATCGTTTGAACAATTATCTATTTCTAATCGTTATGATATTTATTTTGTTATAAAACAACTGTTTCTATTTGTACAAGCTTATTCGAAATAACATAATTTTAATTTATTAATTTCCAAAAATTAATAAGTAAGTGATTTAAAAACCGAATTTATCGAACAAGTTCAAATAGTTATGACTATTTGAACAATTATTTATTTCAAATCACTTTAACCTTTTGTTTTGTCATAAAATAATTTTTTTCTATTCATACAAGCTTATTTCAATTAAAATAATTCAAAATTATTAATATTTAGACAATTAATAAGTAGAATATTTAAAAAATAAATTTGTTTATCAAATAAATTCAAATAGTAATAACTATTTGAACAATTACTTATTTCAAATCATTATGACATTTTGTTTTGTCATAAAACAATTGTTTTTGTTCATGCAAGCTTAGTTGAATCAAAATAATATTAATTTATTAATGCTTCAACAATTAATAAGTAAAAAGATTTTAAAAATAAATATGTTACTAGACAAATTCAAATAATCGTAACTATTTGAATAATTATTTATTTCAAATTGTTATGACCTTTTGTTTTGTCAGAAAATAATTGTATCAGTTCATATAAGCTTATTTAGAATAAAATAATTCTAATTTATTAATATTTCAAAAATTAATGAGTAAGAGATTTAAAATATGAATTTGTTTACCAACAAGCTCAAATAATTATGACTATTTCAACAATTATCCATTTCAAATCATTATAACCTTTTTTTTCTAAAATAATTATTTCTATTCATACAAGCTTATTTTGAATAAAATAATATGAATTTATTAATATTCCAAAAATTAATAAGTAAAAAGTTAGAAAATAAATATGTTTTCTAAACACGTTTAAATAGTTATGACTATTTGAACAATTATCAATTTTAAATAGTTATGACTTTTTGTTTTGTCATAAACCAATTGTTTCTGTTTATACAAGCATATTTGAAATAAAATAATACTAATTTATTAATATTTAAAAATTAATATGTAAAAAATTTAAAAAGTAAATATGTTTATCAAACAAGTTCAAATACTTATGACTATTTGAATAATTATTTATTTCAAATAGTTATAATCTTTCGCTTTGTCATAATCCAATTGTTTCTATACATACAAGCTTATTCAGAATTAAATAATACTAATTTTTTAATATTTTGAAAATTAATAGGTAGAAGATTTAATATAAATCTGTTTACCAAACAAGTTCAAATAGTCATGTCCATTTGAACAATTATCTATTTCAAATCATTATGACCTTTTGTTTTGTCATAAAACAATTGTTTTTGTTCATGCAAAATTATTCAAAATAAAATAATATTGATTTATTAATATTTTGAAAATTAATAAAAAATTTAAAAAGTAAATCTATTTACCAAAAAAGTTCAAATAGTTATGAAAATTTGGACAAATATCTATCAAAAATCATTATGATATTTATTTTGTCAAAAAGAAATTGTTTCTTTTCATACAAGCTTATTCAGATTAAAATAATCCTAATTTAATAATATTCTAAAAATTAATAAGTAAGAGATTTAAAAAATAAATGTTTTTGTCGAACAATTATCTATTAGAACACATTCAAATAATTAAGACTATTAGAACAATTATCTATTTCAAATCCTTCTAACCTTTTGTTTAGTCATAAAACAATTATTTCAATTTATACATGTTTATTCAAAATAAAATAATACTAATTTAGCATTTGAAAAATTAATGAGTAAGAGATTTAAAAGAATATATATGTTTATCGAACAAGTTCAAATAGATTTGACCATTTGAACAATTATCCATTTAAAGTCGTTATGACCTTTTGCTTTGTCATAAAACAATTATTTTAGTTCATAGAAACTTATCTTAAATAAAATAATACTACTTTATTAATATTTCCAAAATTAATAAGTAAGACATTTAAAAACTAAAGTTGTTTTCTGAACCAATTCCAATAATTAGGACTATTTTAACAAATATCAATGCAAATCGTTATGATCTTTGTTTTCTCATAAAACAATCATTTCTAATCATAAGAGCTTATTCGGATAAAACTAATACTAATTTAATAATATTTCAAAAATTAATAAGAGATTTAAAAAAATAAATGTGTTTGCTGAACCAGTTCAAATATTTAAGACTATTATAATAATTATATATTTCAAATCATTCTTACCTTTTGTTTTGTTATATAATAATTGTTTTAGTTCATACAAGCTTATTTGGAATAAAATAATACTAATTTATTAACATTCAAAAAATTAATAAGCACGAGATTTAGAAAAATAAATCCATCCACCGAACAAGTTCAAATAGTTATGACTATTTGAGCAATTATCTATTTAAAAGCATTATGACCATTTGTTTTGTTATAAAATAATTGTTTTAGTTCATAAAAGCTTATCCAAAATAAAATAATACTACTTTATTAATATTTCAAAAATTAATAAATAAGAGATTTAAAAAATAAATCAATTTATCAAATCAGTTCAAATAATTATGGCCATTTGAACAACTATTATTTCAAATCATTATTACTTTTTGTTTTGTCATAAAACAATTGTTTTTCAACATACAAGCTTATTCGTAACAAAATAATACTATATGAATAATTATTTATTTTAAATTGTTATGACCTTTTATTTTGTCATAAAATAATTATTTCATCTCATAAAAGCTTATTTGAAATAGAATAAAATTAATTTATTAATATTTCAAAAATTTATAAGTAAGAGATTTAGAAAATAATTCTATTTGCTGAATCCGTTCAAATAATTATAACTATTTGAAAAATTATCTATTTCAAATCGTTATTACTTTTTATTTTGTCATAAAACAATTATTTTTGTTAATATAAGTTTGGTCAAAATAAAATAATACTAATTTATTAATATTTAGAAAATTAATCAGTAAGAGATTTAAAAAGTAAATCTACTTGCTAAACCATTGGAAATAATTTTGACTGTTTGAATAATTATCTATTTGAAATCATTATAACCTTTTATTTGAATAGTTTTTACTATTCATACTATTTTATTCGAAATAAAATAATACTAATTTAATAATATTCTGAAACTTAATAACCAAAAAAATTAAAAAATAAATCTAATTGTCAAACCAATTCAAATAATTAAGACTATATGAATGATTGTCTATTTCAAATAGTTATGTCCTTGTCTTTTGTCGTAGAATAATTATTTTGTTCTTATATGCTTCTTTGGATTAAAATAATACTAATTTAATAATATTTTAAAAATTAATAAGTAAGAGATGTAAAAAATAAATTTATTTACCGAATCAGTTCAAATGGTTAAGATTATTAGAATAATTATATATTACAAATCGTTATGACCTTTTGCTTAGTCTTAAAACAACTATTTCAATTCATACATGCTTATTCAAAATAAATTCAATTCATACAAGCTTATATAAAATAAATTAATACTAATTTATTAACATTCAAAAAATTAATAAGATAGAGATTTAAAAATATAAATCTGTTTAACGAATAAGTTTAAATAGTTATTACTATTTTAACAATTGTTTATTTAAAATTATTATAACATTTTGATTTGTCATAAAGCAATTGTTTTAGTTAATACAAGCTTAGATAGAATAAAATAATACTAATTTATTAATATTTCCTAAATTAGTAAGTAAAAAATTTAAAAAATAAATCTATTTACTGAATCAGTTAAAATACTTATGGCTATTTGAACAGTTATCTAATACAAATCGTTATAACTTTTTATTTTGTCATAAAACAATTGTTTTTGATCATACAAGCTTATTTGAAATAAAATAATAGTAATTTATTAATATTTCAAAAATTAATAAGTAATAGATTTAAAAAATAAATCTGTTTACCGAACCAATTTAAATAGTTATAACTATTTCAACAATTATCAATCTTAAATCATTAAAATCTTTGTTGTATCATAAAACAATTGTTTCTAATCATAAAAGCTTATTCAGTTAAAAATAATACTAATTTAATAATATTCTAAAAATTAATAAATAAGTGATTTAAAAAATAAATGTTTGCTGAACCAGTTTAAATAGTTAAAACTATTAGAATAATTATCTATTTCAAATCATTTTGACCTCTTGTTTAGTCATAAAATACTTATTTCATATCTTACAAGCTTATTCAAAATAAAATAATTCAAATTTATTAACATTCAGAAAATTAATTAGCGAAAGATTTGAAACAATAAATATATCTACCAAATAAGTTAAAATAGTTATTACTATTTAAATAATTAATTATTTAAAATTGTGATGACCTTTAGTTTCGACATAAAACAATTGTTTTAGTTCATAAAAGCTTATCCAAAATAAAATAATACTAATTTTTTAATATTTCCAAAATTTATAAGCAAGAGTTTAAAAAAATAAATTGTTTACCGAACTAGTTCAAATAGTTAAGACTATTAGAACAATTATGTATTTCAAATCAGTTTTACCTTTTGTTTAGTCATAAAATAATTGTTTCAGTTCATACATGCTTATTAAAAATATAGTAATACTAATTTATTAACATGCAAAAATTTAATAAGCAAGAGATTTTTAAAAAATAAATTTGTTTACTAAATAAATTCAAATAGTTATGACTATTTAAACAATATTTATTTAAAATCATTATAACCTTTTTATTTTATCATAAAACAATTGTTTCCAGGCATAAAAGCTTATCCAAAATAAAATAATATCACTTTATTAATATTTCCAAAATTGATAAGTTAGAGATTTCTAAAATAAATTAGTTTATCAAATTAGTTAAAGTAATTACGACCATTTGAACAATTATCTATTTCAAATCGTTATGAACTTTTGTTTTGTCATAGCACAATTGTTTTTCATCATACAAGCCTATTCAAAATAAAATAATTCTAATTTACTAATATTTCATAAATTAATAAGTAAGAGATTATTTATTTACCGAACCGGTTCAAATAGTTATGACTATTTGAATAATTATATATTTCAAATTGTTATAACATTTGTTATGTCAGAAAATAATTATTTCTATTCATAGAAGTTTATTCAAAATAAAATAATACTAATGTAATAATATTCTAAAAATTAATAACTAAAAAATTTTAAAAATATATTTATTTTCCAAACCAGTTCAAACAATTAAGGCTATATGAACAATTCTTTATTTCAAATCGTTATGACCTTTTGTTTTGTCATAAAATAATTTTTTTAGTTCTTAGTAACTTATAAAATAAAATAAATTTATTAATATTTCAAAAATTAATAAGTAAGAGATTTAAAAAATAATTATGTTTGCCAAACCAGTTTAAATAATTATGACTATTTGAAGAATTATCTTTTTCAAATCATTATGACATTTGTTTTGTCATAAAACAAATGTTTTTGTTCATATAAGTTTGTTTCGAATAAAATAATATTAATTTGTTAATATTTTGAAAATTAACTAGTAAGAAATTTAAAAAATAAATTTACTTACTAAACCAGTTCAATTAGTTATAACTATTTTAACAATTATTTATTTCAAATAATTATGATCATTTGTTTTATCATAAAATAATTATTTTTTGTCCATACGGTCTTATTTGGAATAAAATAATGCTAATTTATTAATATTCTAAAAATCAATTAGTAACAGATTGAAAAAATGAATTTGTTGGCTTGACTAATGCAATTAGTTATCGCTATTTGAACAATTATTTATTTCAAATTGTTATGAGCTGTTGTTTGATCACAAAACAATTATTTTTGGAATGTGCAAGCTTATTCAAAATAACATATTTCTACTTTATTAATATTTTGAAAATTCCATAAGTAAGAGATTTAAAAAATGAATCTGTTTCTCGAACAAATTCAAATAGTTATGACTAACTAAATAATTATCTATTTTAAATCACTATAACCTTTTGTATTGTCATAAAACAATTTTTTCTAATCATACAAGCCTATTTCAAATAAAATTATACAAATTTATTGATATTTAGACAATTAATAGGTAAAAGATTTAAAAAATAAATCTTTTTACTGCATAAGTTCAAATAGTTATGACTATTTAAACAATTATCTATTTCAAATCATTATGACATTTTGTTTGGTCATAAAACAATTGTTTCTATTCATACAAGCTGAATCTGAATAAAATAATATAAATTTATTAATATTCCAAAAATTAATAAGTAAAAATTTTAAAAATAAATCTATTTTCTAAATACATTCAAATTATTATGACTATTTGAATAGTTATCTATTTCAAATAGTTATGACCTTTTGTTTTACCATAAACCATTTGTTTTTATTCATACAAGCTTATTAGAAATAAAATAATACTAATTTATTAATATTTCAAAAAATTAATACGTAAAAGATTTAAAAAATAAATCTATTTATCGAGTAAGCTCAAATACTTATGACTATTTGAATAATTATTTATTTCAAATAGTTATGTTCTTTTGTTTTGTCATAAAACAATTGTTTCTATTCATACAAGTTTATTTGAAATAAAATAATACTAATTTATTAATATTATACAAATTAATAGGAAAGATATTTAAAAAATAAATTTGTTTACCGAACAAGTTCAAATATTCATGTCCATTTGAACAATTATCTATTTTAAATCATTATGACCTTTTGTTTTGTCATAAAACAATTATTTCTATTCATGCAAAATTATTCAAAAGAAAATAATATTGATTTATTAATATTTTAAAAATTAATAGGATATTTAAAAACTAAATTTGTTTACCAAATCAGTTGAAATAGTTGTGACTTATTTTAATCTGTATTTTGTCATAGAATAATTGTTTCATTTCATACAAGCATATTTGGATTAAAATAATACTAGTTTTAAAATATTCCATAAATTAATAAGTAAAAGATTTAAAAATTAAATATGTTTATCGAACCAGTTCAAATAGCTAAAACTATTAGAACAATTATCTATTTCAAATCGTTTTGATCTTTTGTGTAGTCATAAAACAATTATTTTAGTTCATACAAGCTTATTTGGAATAAAAAAAACTAATTTATTAACATTCAAAAATTTAATAAGCAAGAGACTTAAAAAAATAATTTTGTTTGTCGATCATTTCAAATAATTATGATTATTTGAACAATTATTTATTTCAAATTGTTATTACCTTTGTTTTATCATAAAACAAATGTTTTTGTTTATATAAGTTTGTTTGGAATAAAATAATATTAATTTATTAATATTTGAAAATTAATAAGGCATTTAAAAAATAAATTTGTTTACCAAACCAATTCGGTTAGTTATAACTATTTGAGTAATTATTTATTTTAAATCGTTATGACCATTTATTTTGTCATAAAGCAACTGTTTTGTTCACATAGTTTTATTCAGAATAATGTAATGCTAATTTATTAGTATTCTAAAAATTAATAGGTAATGGATTTAGAAAATGTATTTGTTGGCCTGACTAGTGCAAACAGTTATGATTGTTTGAACAAATTATTTATTCAAATTATTATAACCTTTTGTTTTGTCACAAAACAATTATTTCTATTTGTACAAGCTTATTCAAAATAACATAATTTTAGTTTATTAATCTTCAAAAAATTAATAAGTAAGAGATTTAAAAAATGAATCTGTTTATCGAATAAGTTCAAATAGTTATAACTATGTGAACAATCATCTATTTCAAATAGCTATAACCTTTTGTTTTGTTGCAAAACAATTTTTCTATTCATACAAGTTTATTTCAAATCGGTTTACAGAATAAGTTCAAATAGTTATGACTATTTGAATAATTATTTATTTTAAATTGTTATAACTGTTTATTTTGTCATAAAATAATTGTTTTGTTCATACAAGCTTATTCAAATTAAATATTATTAATTTATTAATATTTCGACAAATAATAAGTAAAAGATTTTAAAAATAAATATGTTTATCGTACAAGCTTAAATAGTAATAACTATTTGGATAATTATCTATTTCAAATCGTTATGACCTTTTATTTTATCATAAAACAATTGTATCAATTCGTACAGGTTTATTTGAAATAAAACAATATAACTTATTCATATTTTGAAAATTAATGAGTAAAAGATTTAAAAAATGAATCTATTTATTGAACAAGTTCAAATAGTTATCACTAATTGAACAATTATCTACTTAAAATCATTATGACCTTTTTTTTTGTCATAAAACAATTGTTTTGGTTCATACAAGCTTATTTCAAATAAAATAATATAAATTTATCAATATTCCAAAAATTAATAAGTAAAAGTTTAAAAAATAAATCTGGTTTTTGAACACATTCAAATAGTTATGACTATTTGAGCAATTATCTATTTTAAATCGTTTTGACCTTTTGTTTTATCATAAACCAATTGTTTATGTTCATAAAAGCTTATTCAGAATAAAATAATACTATTTATTAAAATTTCTAAAAATTAATAAGTAAAAGATTTAAAAAATAAATTGGTTTACCAAGTGAGTTCAAATAGTTATGACTATTTAAACAATTATTTATTTCAAATCATTATGACTTTTTGTATTGTCATAAAACAATTGTTTCTATTCATAGAAGTTTATTCGAAATAAAATAATACTAATTTATTAATATTACAAAATTAATAAGTTGAAGATTTAAAAAATAAATTTGTTTACTGAATAAATTCCAATAGTCATGTCCATTTAAAGTATTATCGATTTTAAATCGTTATGACATTTTGTTTTATCATAAAACAATTGTTTCTATTCATACAAAATTATTCAGAAAATAAAATAATACTAATTTATTAATATTTCAAAAATTAAAAAGAGATTTAGAAACTAAATCTATTTACTAAACCAGTTTAAATAGTTATGACTATTTGAACAGTTATCTACTTCAAATCGGTATGATCTTTGTTTTATTATAAAACAATTGTTTCTATCCGTATAAACTTATTTAGAGTAAAATACTACTAAACTGATAATATTCTAAAAATTAATAACAAAAAGACTTAAAAAATAAATGTGTCTACCAAACTAGTTCAAATAGTTAAGACTATTAGAACAATTATCTATTACAAATCGTTTTGACATTTCGTTTAGTTATAACATAATTGTTTCAGTTCATACATGCTTATTTCAAATAAAATAATAGTATTTTATTAAAGTTCAAAAAAATAATAAGCAAAGAATTTAAGAAAACAAATATGTTTACCAAACAAATTCAATAGTTATGACTATTTGAACAATTATCTATTTAAAATCATTATGACCTCTTATTTTATCATAAAATAATTGTTTTAGTTTATAAAAGCTTATCCAAAATTAAATAATATTGCCTTATTAATATTTGAAAATTTGAGAAGTTGAAGATTTAAAAAATAAATTAGCTTATAAAATCATTTCAAATAGTTTTGGCCATTTGAACAATTATCTATTTCAAATTGTTATGAACTTTTGTTTTGTCATAAAACAATTATTTTTCATCATATAAGCCTATTTGGAATAAAATAATACTAATTTATTAATATTTCAAAAATTAATAAATAGGATATTATTTGTTTACTGAACCAGTTCAAAAAGTTATGACTATTTGAACAGTTATATATTTCGAATCATTATAACTTTTTATTTTGTCATAAAACAATAATTTATGTTCATACCAGCTTATTTGAAACAAAATAATATTAGTCTAATAATAGTATGAAAATTAATTAGTAAAAGATTTAAAAAATAAATTTGTTTGCCAAACCAATTCAAATAATTAAGGTTATATGAATGATTATCTATTTCAAATCGTTATGACCTTTTGTTTCATCGTAAAACAAATGTTTTTGTTCAAATAAGTTTGTTCGAAATAATTATACATTAGAATCATATTATTCCAAATAAATTAATATTATTTTGTTCAAATAGTTATGACCTTTTGTTTTGTCATAAACTAATTATTTCTATTCATATAAACCTATTCGAAATAAAATAATCTAATTTATTAATATTTCAAAAATTAATAATTAAAAATTTTAAAAATAATCTATTTACTGGCAAGTTCAAATAGTTATAACTATTTGAACAATTATTTATTTTAAATAGTTATGATCTTTTGTTTTGCATCAAATAATTGTTTCTATTAATACAAGTTTCTTTAGAATAAAATAATACTAATTTATTAATATTTTGGAAATTAATAGGTTGGACATTTAAAAAAATAAATTTGTTTACCAAATAAACTTGTATGAGCTAAAATAATTATTTTATGGTAAAACAAAAGGTTATAACAATTTGAAATAAATAATTGTTTATATAGTCTTAACTGTTTAGGCTGATTTGGTAAATAGATTTATTTTTAAAATCTTTTAGTTATTAATTTTTGGAATTTACTAAATTAGCATTATTTTATTCCAAATAAGCTTGTATGCGCAAAAACAATTGTTTTATGATAGAACAAAAGGTTATAACAATTTAAAATAGATAATTATTCAAATAGTTATAACAATTTGAACTGGTTCGATAAATAGATTTAATTTTTAAATCTCCTATTAATTCTTGAAATATTAATAAATTAGTATTATTTTATTTCAAATAAGCGTATGTTGAAAAACAATTGTTTTATGACAAAATAAAAGGTAATAATGATTTGAAATAGATAGTTGTTCAAATGGCCATAATTATTTGAATTGATTTAGTAAACTGATTTATTATTTTAAATCTCTTATTTATTAATTTTTTAAATATAAAGTAGTATTATTTTATTTTGGATAAGCTTTTATGAACTAAAACAATTGTTTTATGACAAAACAAAGGGTCATAATGATTTTAAATAGATAATTGTTCAAATAGTCATAACTATTTGAACTTGTTCGATAAACAGATTTATTTTTTTCAAATCTCTTGCTTATTATTTTTTAAATGTTAATAAATTAGTACTATTTTATTCTAAATAAGCTTGTATGAACTGAAACAATGATTATATGACTAATCGAAAAGTCCAAACGATTTCAAATAGATAATTATTCTAACAGTCTTAACTATTTAAATTGGTTTAGCAACCACCTTTATTTTTAAATCTCTTATTAATTTTTGAAATATTATTAAATTAGTATTATTTTCATTCTAATAAGTTTGTATGATTAGAAACAATTGTTTTATAAGAAAACAAAGATCATAACGATTTAAGATTGATATTTGTTCAAATAGTCATAACTATTTGACCTAGTTTGGAAAACGACTTTAGTTTTTTAAATCTCTGGCTTATTAATGTTCAAAATATTAATAAAGTAGTATTATTTTATTTCAGATAAGTTTTTATGAACTATGTAGACACTTCAATTCGTCCGAGGCGTGCATCCAAATTCTCGATTTGATTTTGTTGAGATTGTTGGACTTTAAGCCCAATGTATGTTACTTTGATGTGAACTTTGCCCCAACAAATATTTTGTTTTTATTTTTATTTGTTTGTTTATTCTTTAATAAAAATAAAATAAATAAAAAAGAAAATCAAACAGAATTTTCTAGAAATCTTGTATAAGAATTAGGCAAAAAGGAATTTTTAGGGTTTTTTCTTAACCTGCATGAAATAGGAAATCAAATAAAAAAAGATCATAGAGCATCAAAGCTAGGGTTTTTGTTAAATTGATTTTACCTAACTTAAAGAGATTTTAAAAAAATTTTGAAAATCCTTGACAATAAATTGAAACCTAAAATTTTTTGCTAGACAATCCCAATAAATGGCTCTAAGGCAAACAAAGAACAAGGAGGCAGAAAAAGATTATACAGAAACTCTTGAGAAAAAAAGGAGATGAAAATCATTCAAAAAAAATATACGATTTTTGGCGGTAGGGTTTTTTTTGGGAATTCTTTGTAGAATTTAGAATTGTGAGGATTTATTGTAGTAAGCCGTGCAACCCAGTTGCTTAGCTAAGCCAACTTCAAGTATTTTTTATTTTTATTTTTATTTTTATTTATTTAACTATTTTATTTATTTATTTGATTATCTATTATTCTTTAAATATATTTTTATAAAAACATATTTAAATAAAAGCCTTACCACCATATTGGAAGGCAATCATTTTTTTAAAAAATAGGGTTTTCTCAACATATTGGAAAATCTTATAACCTTTTTTTATTTAAAAAATAAAAATAAAAAATCTTACCAACAGATTGAAGGGCTAATGTTTTTTCCAAAATAAGATTTTACTAATATATTGGAGAGCCTTATAATTTTAAAAAAATTAAGTTTTTAAAAATAATAAAATAATATTTCTTATTTTATTTTACATAAAATCCTACTAACAAATTAGAGGACTATTTTCAACAAAAAATCTTACCAACAGATTAGGAGACATTTTTTTATTATAAACTCGATTTATAGATATTTATTTCTAGAAACAAAATCAAATAAATCCGATGATGGAGCCTCTTAAAGTGTGACAAATAATCTTCTTGAATACTCCTGAAGTGAGGAAATATTCTTAAATTATTACCAATATATTGGAGTAATTTAAGAAAAATTTCAATATTAAATTATTTGGTAAATTTTAAACATGTTTTAAGGCTTGGATAACTTGAAATCAATTGGTACCATCTTTTGGATGGGTGTTGTAAGGGTGCTATAACCTTCCCATACATAATTGTACTCTCAAACCTAAACTTTGGTTTCATGGACTAGAATTTACTATTTAAATATACCTACTAAAATCTATATTTAAATATACCTAAGTCAATCTTAGGACTCCTCTTTAAATGGGATAGATTCTATTAGATGGCCAATCACACTTTAACAAGAAAGATTGGTGGCAACTTCTTAAAGTCTATCTCTAGCAATAGGTCTATGAATCTATACATTATGATAGTTTGGCAACTTTATTGGGGAGATCAAGAGTTAGGCTAGTAAATGATTTCTTGTTACCCAAGCCTAACCTAATAAATTTAATTGTTTTTTTGCTTTTTTTGTATTTTATTTATTTATTCATTTTATATATCTATCATTCATTTGCACATGCATAACATGAGCTCTACACCTGAGTTTTATCCCTTACGAGGGAGTAAAGTACCTACACTATTATGAGAATTCATGTCTTCATATGGGCTAGCGAAAAAACTCCTATTCAAATTAAACTATTTCTACTTGTAGCTTATAATGGGTGAGGATTGGGGTGCCTTACTAGTTTATAATGGACAATGATGTAAGGAACAATTTGATAACCCTTAAATTGTCAAACCTTTGAGCCATGCCTTCCTTTGTTTTAGAAAATCCTAAATAGGAAATATGATGGGACATTTTTCTACTTGTAAATTTATATATTTTCTTTGTATTTGCATACTAACCCTTTATGCTGTTTTTTGTATATATTATTCTTTGTGCATATCATGTTTACTAACCCTTTTCTTTTATTGTATATGTATGCATTTACATCATTATATCTTCTTTATTGCATTTATGCATTTTTGCATTCGATGTCATGTATAATTGGATGGTTCCATAAACATCACTTTAAATATGCACCCTAATTGCGGTAAACCAAAGTTTAAGGATAGCTCGACCAACTCACCACCAGTACAACACCCGAGCTTGAGTTAAACAAATGGAGCAAAAAAATGCAAGCCGTGTTGAAAAGTTAGAGAAGGCTAAAAAAGAAATCAAAGAGGAGTTAAACAAAATCCTTGAAGCATTAGGCTAGTTGAATAAAGAAAAGACTGTAGAAGAAAATGCTAGACCTAATGACCATTTATTGTAGGATATTATTGATCCTTTGTATCCTGCTAGTCATGACCCACCTCATGCCTAGTCTAGTCAAGGAACTTTATCACAACAATTCACATTCCCCATAAGGTATACTTACATAGGAATGCAATCTGCACCAACTCAGAGGTAATTTTAAAGTTTTACTAATCTTATCTTTATTGAAAAAGTAGTAGAGCTAGTCCTAGTCCCTATTTTAGATGACCTCAAGAAAAATGAGAAGCTAAAATTAAAGGTGGTTGAAAGTTTAAAGACTCTAAAGCTGATTAAAAGATGAACATGTTAGAGGAGAGACTACGAGCCATTGAAGGTATAGACTTTTTACGGCTCCATAAATGAGGTCGGCCTCTATTTGGTCCTAGATGTTGTAATCCTATCAAAATTCAATGTCCTTAAGTTCAATAAGTACTTGGTACTAAATGTCTTTCATTATGTACTGTTAGAAAATGGTCGTCTACACCAGTGATAAAAAGCTCTTGATGCATGTGTTCCAAGATCACCTTGTTGGCTTAGCTACAAGATAGTATGTTTTGCTAAATTGAACCCATATCTACTCTTGGAATGATTTTGCTTGGGCATTTATTAATCATTACCACCACATAATTGACTTGGCTTCTAATTATTTTTCTTTACAAAGCATGGAGAAGAAGGCAACAAAATCTTTCAAAGAATATGCTCAACGATGAAAGGATATGGTTGCTCAAGTTTAACTTCCTCTAACTAAGAAGAAAACAATTGTCTTGTTCATTAGGACCTTAAAAGTACCGTATTATGAGAAGATGATAAGGACTACTATAAAGAACTTTGCTAACATGGTGATCTCAGGAGAGATTATTGAAAATGCCATTAAAAGTGGCATGCTTAAGGAAAGAGAAGCTAACAATACTAAAAAAAGTGGGATACCTAATAAGAAAGAAGCTGAAGCCCAAATGGTGAGTGTTGAAGGGTAATAATTCAAAAGTTATGCTCCATATTCACTGTATGTTCATCCTACTCACTACTCGATCATTAATAATATTGCGTAAGTCCCTTACCAGTCTCATTACCCAACCATGAGCAACATCACGTCTAACCCTTATTAACTAACCTTTCAAGCATCTACATGTGGGCCTAGTTTTATCAGTACACTAGTTTCAAGGCCTTACAATCAAATGAGTGATTTAGAAAGATCCAAAGGCAACCAAAAGAGAGCTTACATTAATCTTATCCCCATAACCTATACTGAGCTATTCCCTAAATTGGTTAAAAATGGCTTGCTATCCCCAGTTCTTTTGGATATATTGAACTACCCTATCCTGAATGATACAATGTTAATGCCACATATGATTACCATAATAGGAATGTGGGCCACTCTATGAAAACATGCCTTGCTTTCAAGCATAAGGTGCTAAGTTTGATCTGAGTAGTCTCAGTAAGCTTTAACAAATTAGAGGAGCTGAATGTCAACAAAGGCTCTTTACCTGATCACCCAAGGGCATAATTGTGGGAAGACTGATTTGAACTATTGGTCATTTAGGATTTCTTTGGAATAATGGACTTTTTTTATGTACTCGAATTTCATTTTATTTTTCATCATTTTAATAAAAGTGATAGATATGATGCATTTTCATGACACCTCTTCATTTGTGTGAATCACCATCATATGCTTTTACCTTTTTACATCTTTTCCTATATCTATTCCTAAATTCCAAATAATGAAAGTTCAAATAATCATGATAACAATTCAGGATTTGATTTTGAAGACATCACTCATATTGATAAATTGAGATTATTAATTCATAAGGATTGCTAAATAAAAGATGATAAATTTGGCAAAGAATTTTACTCACTGAAAGATGAAATTGATGCAAAATGCAATCTTTATTTTTGGTCAATAAATGTTTTTCATTGAGAGTATTCATATTTGAGATGAAAAATAGCCATATTTCTTCTATCCTTCATAAAAAGAGTAAAATTACCCCTTACTGCTCCATTTGAGATTGTTAAAATTTTCTTTCAAAGAACCTTAGCCAAGAATCACCCCCACACTAGAGGCACAAGTTGAGAAAACTAAAAAGTTAAGATCCTTAGTTATTTCATGGGCAAAGCCTTTTTTTCTTAAATCTTTCTTGAAAACTGATGAAATATGAAAAATAAAAAAAAATAAAAAAGATAAAGAAACAAAAAGAAAAAAGAAAAATAAATTGATGGGATAAAGTATTAAGGTGCTCTACATGGAAAGAAATGATCATTGGTTTGATTGCCTTTCAAATACATTTTGGGCCTATTTTATCCATTTCTTTCATAACCCATCACCCTAGCCTATATTACATCATTTAAAAGTCCATTTTGATCGAATATGAATACTCGAAACGGAGAATCATGAATTGAACCAAGGTAGGTTTGCCATTAGATTGTTTGTGATTTTCATCAAAATGTCACTGATAGATAAAGGGGAAAGAGAAATGCAAAGAAAATATGAGAAAAAGATGTGCACAAAAAAGCAAAAAAGTAAAAAAGAAAAAGAAAAATGAGGAACAAGGAAGATTTAAACTGAAAAATTAAAAGGGCAGTTTAAGTAAAAATAGACATTCGAGAAAATAGCTTCATTTGAGGATTTCAAGAATATGGATGATGATTAGTTTAAAAATTGAGATACCGATGAAATGTGTTTTTCAGAAAGAATTTTGAGTTAGAGTTCAGAATTGCTTGAACAATCATTATTCTAAAGTTAATACTCCATTTCCATTGCATTTTACTTTTATTCATTCTTGATTTGTTCTTGAGTAGATTTCTTTTAATGAATACTCATTTTTCTTATTCTTTACCAAGTTTGCATCCCTTAAATGAATTAAGGAAATGTACCATATTTGTCATGAATTAAAATGATGATAAATAAATGAATGACAATGTTCATAAAAATTTTTTTCCATTTTTTCAAAGAAATCCAAGATGAAAGAAGTGAAAGAAGCTTGAGAAAATGATTTCAAAAGAGCAAATAAGGTGACCCACTGATGAACATTACGATGGATTGGTCGATAAAACCTATGAGTTGGGACCAAATCAGGAAAATAATATGGATCAGTTGACAAAATTTTTTCTAAAATGGTTAATACTGAGAAGCTAAGAAAGAATGGTGGAGTCTTGAAAACCTTGTTACCATAACTAGAATTTCATGGCATTGATGTAGTGACATCTACATTACATACAATGTGTTTACATTGTATTTAAATCTTTGATAATTGTATTTGCATCATGGCTAGGGCATGCATTTGCATCTTGTAAGGAACATTTGAATCATTGTATGACATTGGCATTTGCATCATTCATTAAGGATATGGGTTATTGCATTTGCATCATTTAGAAGGCATTCACATTATTAGCATGACATTTGTCTTTGTTGGGAGAAAATGTTTAGTTTTTATTCCTCAAATAAGGAAGATCTTTCATGTTGAGATTTTTGGATAAGGAAAACTTTCCAAACTTTAAAAGTTATAAAGTCTTTATTTAAAAGAGCTTTTCGAATGAGAATCTTTAAAATTTTGGATGCGAAACCTTAAAAATTTTTTGAATGAAAATTTTTGAATGTAAAGCCATAAAGTTTTTGAAAAAGAACCTTTGAAACCTTGGATGTGAATCTCTAAAATTTTTTGAATGAGAATCTTTGAAATTTTGGATGGGAATTCTTAAAATTTTTCAAATGTGAATCTTTGAAATTTTGAATGTGAAATCCTAAAATTTTTCGAATAAGAATCTTTGAATTTTAAAGGTGAGCCTTGAAACCTTTAATGTGAATTTGTAAATTTTTCAAATATGAATATTTGAATTTTGAATGTGAATCACTAACAAAATATGCTTTGAAAATGAATCTGAATCACTAACAAAAATCTTTTGAAAATGAATCTTTTAATCTTACATTACAGTTTGCGAATCTTTATAATGACGAAGTTGAATTTCTTGTGAACCTAAAATTCTTACGAATTTGAAGTTCTTTCAAACTTGAAATTCTTGAGAACTTGAAGTTCTTATGAATCTGAAGTTCTTACAAAACTTAGATCCTTGCAAATAGAAAAGTCTTACGAATTTGAATTCTAGTGAATTTTTGAATTCTTGTGAATCTGGAACCTCTATGAAACTTGGAACCTTTACGAATCTGGAACCTTTGAAAATCTAAAAAAATTTGTAAATTTAAAACCTTTGCGAATCTAGAACCTCTGTGAAACTTGGAATCTTTGTAAATTAGGAATCTCTACAAAACTTGTAATCTTTGTGAATCTAAAATCTCTGAGAATCTTGAATCATTTACAAACTTTTGGAATCTTTGCAAAACTTGAAATTCTTGCAAACCTTTGTGAATCTTGACTTTTGGTGAATTTTGAAATCATTAAAATTTTTTTGTGAATCTTGGAGTATTGGAATTTTTCAATTTTTGTTATGGAACCTTGTGAATCTTTGTAGTACGTGGACCCTTGAATTTGCAAATTGTGAGTATTTGGATTTCAAGCTAAAATTTTTCTAAACCTAGGTGAATGGATGTCTTTTGACATTTCCTATTTAAGTTTTTAAAGTTGATTAGCCTTTCTATAGAGGAGCCCATTTTTTAATTTTAAAGTTATTTAGCCTCTGTATAGAGAAACCATTTCATATTTTAAAGTTGTTTAGCCTCTATATAAAGGAGCCCATTTCTTATTTTAAAGTTGTTTAGCCTTTGTATAAAAGAGCTTATTTCTTAATTTAAATTTGTTAGCCTCTGTAAAGAGGAGTTTAATTTGTTGAACCTCTGTTTATAGGAGTTATCAAAGTTTTTAGCTTTATACCTCTATTTAGAGGAACTCTTTAGAATTTTTTTCAGAAATCACATCCTTTTAAAATTGCTTTAGTTAAACTAGACTCAATGGTTGTTTATGTCTTTGCACTATTTCTATTTTATAAGAATGTACAAAGAGGGATAACTGTAGACACCCTATTTTGTTCAAGGCATGCATTCAAATTCTCAGTTTCAATTTTGTCAAGATTGTTAGGCTTTGAGCCCAATATATGTTACTTTGATGTGGGCTTTACCCCAACAAATATTTTTATTTTTATTTGTTTGTTTATTCTTTAATAAAACTAAATAAATAAATAAATAAAAAGAAAGAAAAGAAAATCAACCAAATTTTTTTAAAAATCTTGCACAAGAATCAGGCCAAAGAAGAATTTTTAGGATTTTTTCTTATCTTGTTTGAAACAGGAAATCAAATAAAAAAGGATCACAAAACATCAAAGCTAAGGTTTCTATTAAATTGATTTTACTTAAATTAAAGGGATTTAAAAAATCTTTGAAAATCCTTAACAATCAATGAACCCTAAAATTTTTTACTAAAAAATCCCTATAAATTGTTTTGAGACAGACAAAGAACAATGAGGAAGAAAAAGATTATATGAAAACTTATGAAAAAAAAGGAGAGGAAAATCATTCAAACCAAATATACGATTTTTGGTAGTAGGTTTTATTTTTTGAATTCTTTACAAATTTCAGAATTGTGAGGATTTATTCTAGTAAGTCATGTTACCTAGGCACACAACTAAGCCAACTTTAGTTTATTTTATTTTATTTATTTAACTATCTTATTTATTTATTTGATTATCTATTATTCTTTAAATATATTTTTATAAAAATATATTTAAATAAAAGTTTTACCAACAGATTAGAAGGCAATCATTTTTTTTAAATAGGGTTTTACTAACATATTGGAAAACCTTATAACCTTTTTTCTATTTTAAAAAAATAAAAATAAAAAGCCTTACCAATAGATCTGAGGGCCAATTTTTTTTCCAAAATAAGGTTTTACCAAAATATTGGAGAGCCTTATAATTTTCAAAAAATCAAGTTTTTAAAAAAGTAAAATAATAAAATAATATTTCTTTGTTTTATTTTGCATAAAATCCTACTAACATATTAGAGGATAATTTTTAAGAAAAAGTTTTATCAATAGATTGGAGAACATTTTTTACTATAAACCAACTACAAACCCAGTTTATATATATTTATTTCTAAAAACAAAATTAAATGAATCTAACAACAAAGCTTATTCAAAGTATGACAAATAGTTTCCTTGAATACTCCTGATATGAGAAAATATTCTTAAATTATTACCAACATATTGGAGTAATTTAAAGAAAATTTCCAATATTAAATTATTTGGTAAATTTGAGATATGTTTAAGGCTTAGATAACTTGAAATCAGATTGGTACCATCTTTTGGATGGGTGCTATAAGGATGCTATAACCTTTTTTATGCATAACCATACTCTTGGACCTAAACTTTGGTTTCATGGACTAGAATCTACTATTTAAAGATACCTAAGTCAATATTTAGACTCCTCTTTAAATGGGACAAATTTTGTTAGGTGGTCAATCACACCTTCACAAAAAATATTGGTGGCTACTCCTTAAAGTTTATATCTAGTGATAGGTTCATGGATCTATACATTATGACAAACTGAAACAATTGTTCTATGACAAAACAAAAAGTCATAATGACTTTATATAGATAATTTTTCAAATAGTAAAATCTATTTGAAGTTATTCGACAAACATATTTATTTTTTTAAATCTTTTGCTCATTAATTTTTTAAATGTTAATAAATTAATATTATTTTATTTTAAATAAGCTTGTATGAACTGAAATAATTATTTTATGACTAAACAAAAAGTCAAAATGATTTGGAATAAAAAAATTTTTCAGTAGTCTTAACTATTTGAACTGGTGCAACAGACACATTTATTTTTTTAAATCTCTTACTTATTAATTTTTGGAATATTATTAAATTCATGTTATTTGAATCTGAATAAGCTTGTTTGAAAAGAAACAACTGTTTTATGATAAAATAAAAATTATAACGATTTGAGATAGATAATTGTTCAAATAGTCATAACTATTTGAATTGTTTCAGTAAATAGATTTAGGTTTTAAATCTCTTATTAATTTTTAAAATATTAATAGATTAGTATTATTTTATTCTGAATAATTTTGCATTAAAAGAAACAATTATTTTATGACAAAACAAAAGTTTATAACGATTTGAAATAGATAATTGTTCAAATGGACATGACTATTTGAACTTGTTCGATACACAAATTTATTATTTAAATCTCCTACCTATTAATTTTCATAATATTAATAAATTAGTATTATTTTATTTTGAATATGCTTGTATAACAGAAACAATTGGATAATGACAAAACAAAATGTCATAACTACTTGAAATAGATAATTGTTCATATAATCATAACTATTTGAATGTGTTCAGAATATAGATTTATTTTTAAATTTTACTTATTAATTTTTGAAATATTATTAATTTTATATTATTTTATTCAAAATAAGCTTGTACGAATAGAAACAATTATTTTACAACAAAAACAAAAGGTCATAACGATTTAAATAGATCATTGTTTAAATAGTCATAACTATTTGAACTTATTCGGTAAATAGATTTATTTTTTAAATCTCTTACTCATTAATTTTCAAAATATTAATAAATTAGTATTATTTTATTTTGAATAAACCTATATGAACTAATACAATTATTTTATGAGGAAACAAAAGGTCATAACAATTTGAAATAGATAATTATTCAAATAGTTATGCCTATTTGAACTTGTTTGGTAAGCATATTTATTTTTAAAATCTTTTACTTATTACTTGTCGAAATATTAATAAATTAATATTATTTAATCCAAATAAGCTTGTATGAATAAAAATAATTGTTTTGTGATAAAAAAAAAAGTCATAACGATTTGAAATAAATAATTGTTCAAATAGTCATAACTAATTGAACTTATTTGGTAAATATATTTATTTTTTAAATCTTTTACTTATTAATTGTCTAAATATTAATAAATTTGTATTATTTTAATTGAAATAAGCTTGTATGAATAAAAAAATAATTTTGTGACAAAAAAAAGGATATAGTGATTTAAAATAGGTAACTATTTAAATAGTCATAACTATTTTAACTTACTCAATAAACAGATTTAGTTCTTAAATCTCTTATTTATAAATTTTTAGAATATTAATAAATTGGAATTATGTTATTTTGAATAAGCTTGTATAGATAGAAACAATTGTTTTGTGACAAAACAAAAGGTATTGATTTAAAATAAATAATCGTTCAAACAGTCATAACTATATGCACTAATTAAGCCAACAGATTCATTTTTTAAATCTGTTACTTATTAATTTTTAGAATATCAATAAATTAGCACTATTTTATTCTGAACATGATTGTATCGATAGAAAAAATTATTTTATGACAAAGCAAATGGTCATAACGATTTGAAATAAATAATTGTTCAAATTATTATAACTAATTGAACTAGTTTGGTAAACAAATTTATTTTTAAAATCTCTTATTAATTTTCAAAATATTAATAAATTAAAATTATTTTATTCTAAACAAACACATATCAACAAAAACATTTGTTTTACGACAAAACAAAAGATCATAATGATTTGAAATAGATAATTATTTGAATAGCCTCAACTATTTGAACCCATTCAACAAACAAATTTATTTTTTAAATCTCTTAGTTATTAATTTTTATAATATTATTAGATTAGTATTATTTTATTTTGAATAAGCTTGTATGAACATAAAAATTGTTTTATGACAAAACAAAAGGTTATAACGATTTGAAATAAATAATTGTTCAAATAGTTATAACTATTTAAACTGATTTTATAAATAAATAATCTCCTACTTATTAATTTTTGAAATATTAATAAATTAGTATTATTTTATTCTAAATAGGCTTGTATGATGAAAAACAATTGTTTTATGACAAAACAAAGTTCATAAAAATTTGAAATAGATAATTGTTCAAATAGCTTTAACTATTTGAATTGATTTAATAAATTGATTTATTTTTTAAATCTCCAACTTCTCAATTTTTGAAATACTAATAAAGTAATATTATTTAATTTTGGATAAACTTTTATGAACTGAAACAATTGTTTTATGATAAAACAAAAGGTCATAATGATTTTAAATAGATAATTATTCAAAAAGTCATAAATATTTGAACTTTTTTAAAAATAAATTTATTTTATTAAATTCCTTGCTTATTAATTTTTTTTGAATGTTAATAAAAAAATATTATTTTATTTCGATTAAGCATGTATGAGCTGAAACAATTAATTTATGACTAAATAAAAGGTTAAAACGATTTGAAATAGATAATTGCTTTACTAGTCTTAACTATTTGAATTGGTTTGGTAAACACATTTATTTTTTAAATTTCTTAGGTATTAATTTTTAGAATTTTATTAGTTTAGCAATAGTTACTCTGAATAACTTTCTTTGAAAAGAAACAATTATTTTATGAGAAAATAAAGATCATACCAATTTGAGATAGATAATTGTTCAAATAGTCATAACTATTTGAACCGATCTAGTAAACAAATTTAGTTTTTAAATCTCTAATTAATTTTTAAAATATTAATAAATAAATATTATTTTATTCTAAATAATTTTGTATGAATAGATATAATTATTTTATGATAAAACAAAATGACATAACGATTTGAAATGAATAATAGTTCAAATGGACATGACTATTTGAACTTGCTCGGTAAACATATTTATTTTTTAAATCTTCAACTTATTAATTTTTAGAATATTAATAAATTAATATTATTTTATGTCAAACAAACGTGTATGAATAGAAATAATTGTTTTATGACAAAACAAAAAATTATAACAATTTGAAATAAATAATTGTTTAAATAGTCATAACTATTTGAATTCGCTCGATAAACTGATTTATTTTTTAAATCTTTTACTTTAAAATTTTTGAAAATTTAATAAATTAGTATTATTGTATTTTGAATAAGCTTTTTATAATAGAAACAATTAGTTTATGATAAAATAAAAGGTCATAACGATTTGAAATAGATAATTGTTTAAATAATCATAACTATTTGAATGGGTTTAGAAAAAATATTTATTTTTTAAATCTTTGCTTATTAATTTTTGAAATATTAGTAAATTTATATTATTTTATTAAAAATATGCTTGTATGAATAGAAACAATTGTTTTATGTCAAAACAAAAGGTCATAACAATTTGAAATAGATAATTGTTTGGTAAACAAATTCATTTTTTAAATCATTTATTAATTTTCAAAATGTTAATAACTTAGTATTATTTTATTTCAAATAAGCCTATATGAACTTATACAATTGTTTTATGATGAAACAAAAGGTTCTGACAATTTGAAATAGATAATTATTCAAATAGTTATTACTATTTGAACTTGTTCAGTAAACATATTTATTTTTTAAATATTTTACGTATTAATTGTCAAAATATTAATAAATTATATTATTTTAATCCAAATAGTCTTGTATGAACAAAAACAATCATTTTATGACAAACCACAAAGTTATAACGATTTGAAATAAATAATTGTTCAAATAGTCATAACTATTTAAACTTATTCGGTAAACATATTTGAAATAAGCTTGTATAAATAGAAAAAATTGTTTTATGACAAAACAAAACTTTATAGCAATTTCAAATGGATAATTATTCAAATAGTCATAACTATGTGAACTTGTTCGATAAATAAATTTATTTTTTAAATCTCTTACTTATTAATTTTTGAAATACTAATAAATTAGAATTATGTTATTCTAAACAAGCTTGTTCGAACAGAAACAATTATTTTGTGACAAAATAAAAAGTTACAATGATTTTAAATAAATAATTATTCAAACAATCGTAACTATTTACACTAATTAAGTAAACAAATACATTTTCTAAATTTTTTTTTTTTTGTCTAAATGAAACTCGGGAAGGTCCTGTTGTTGCAATAACCGTTGCCGTTGTTAAAGTGAAATTAACCACTGTGATTGAATCAGCTCTAACCGTAGCAGCTCTTACGGTTGTCATATCCCATGCTCTCTTAACTGGTGCTTTCCTTCAGATGTGACGGTAACTCGAGATAGAATATCTTAGAAAGTCTGGGAGTTGAGGAATAGAATAGCGAATCGGATGAATCGTATAACAAGCTCAAGAATGGACATTCATGCTTAGAAGAAGCTCTTCGAGAGTACGCTATTGGACTTTCGGCAGCTAATGCCTCTAGTCTTAGTGTGGTCCATTACACTGTTCTTGCAACAACCGGTCTTGTCACAATTGAAGAAGCCTCTTTTCCTAACATGATTGAATATGGATGTTACTTGCTCTAGAAGAAGCGAAGTTTCGTAATAGAATAGGAAGGATAGTAAAGGAAGAGATAAAAAAAAATGGCAGGATTATCCATTGAATAATGGAAATAAAAGACACTTCCTTCCGGCAGTCAAAATGGAAAATAGAATGGATATACCTAGAGAGATCAGAGAATCATCCACGTAAAGTGAGACTTCTGACAACGCCTTGATAAAATAAAATACACGAAGCTATCTTGCGTATCCAAGCAGCAAGGGCGTTCTTTTCTAAGGTATCTTTTATCTCTCTCTCCACTGTTTATGGAGAAAGAGAACTTTTGGGATGAGGCTCATCATTGGGCTAGGTCTCGAATGTACGTATCGAATTCTCTCCTATAGTGGAAGGTGGGCATGAAATTTTTTTTGTACGAGTTTCTTTAGCTTGCAGCTAAAGATTCACCTCTGTCGACTTCATGTTTTAGAAGGAAGGTATAGTTTTGCTGCAAAAGGGAACAGAGCTCGTTATTATGAATACCTTGGATTTTGATACTTTTATCCTATTCCTTTGAATCACCTTTAGGAGATTCACTTCCCTCCCTGAAAAAAGCAAAGAAAGGCAAGGGGGCCGGCTAAATGATTTAATTGAGTTCCCGGCTCTCGCCTCCTCTGTCCCTTCTCGAGAATGATTATTACGCGTAGTAGCGATCAGTGCTTGCTTTTCCTGTTCACGCCTCCGCTGCAATTGATTCTGTTGGAGTAAGGCCATGGAATTAAGGAAAAGGCTTATCTGCCTTTGTTGTGGGCGTAGGAAATCCAAATCCCATTCGAAGAAGGTCAAGTCACCTAGTCTAGTACTACTGACTTTGCAGCGCTTACGCTAACCGCGGTTATTCCGTTCCCAGCTGATTCAATAGCTGCGGTCTACCTCTATCTAATCTAAAACAGCGGCTAGGAGAAGAGCGTCTAGACTTGCCTTGCACCGGTATAACTAAAGCAACGGATATTGAAAAGAGAAAGACAACAGCTCCTACTGCAACAGCGTCTAGGCGAAGAATTTCAGGTTACTGTAACAGAAAAGGCTGGCACCGGTTAGTGATTCAATTGCCAGTCCTCAACCACTGGTTAGAAGACCCAGATCTCCTTCCTTAACGCAGACGCTCTTGGTCTGCCGGTGCTTTAGCCATATCTGTTGTTTGCCTTTGCCTACGTGCTGTTGGTGTAAGCGTAACCGGTTTACTGCTATCGAATCAGCTCTTGGGGATATATAGGTCAGAATGAAGCCAATGCTGTTGGTTCAGGAAGTTAATCCGAAGAGGTTGTTACAGAATACGCTGTGGGACTTCGAGGAAGAGCAGTGGGCAAATCCCCTGGACTTAATTTCAGGTAATCATCATTTGGAGCCTCCCTACACTGGAAAGTAAAGTAAATCGAGCCATGTGTTCTAAGGCTGAGACACTTCCGTCTTCCGAGAACAAGGTTTTTTATAAAAGTATGTTATACCCCCTAGGAAAAGGGTGGTCCCTATCTACAGGATAGGGTTTCCTATATAATGGCATATTTTTTGTCTTTTATCTAGGGCCATATATTTGTTCGATCAAGTTTGGTCAAGTCTTCCTTTCACTGGTACAGCAGGCTGTGGTGGGATTTGATGGCCATTGACCCCCTTTCAGTGGTGGCACTGTAGGTACCTGACTATTCTGGCCTGTCACTTGGCCATTCGAAGCATCTATTTCAGGATTTTTAGGGACTTGGGCATTCTGTCCAATCACTGGGTTACTCTGGCGAAGGTAGACTCAAGTTATTCGTTTGAGAACCCCTATTCTTGTGTTGGATATCCTGATAGGACACCATGCCCCCCTTGTTCAAACAAAGTAAACCTCTGGTTAGGGACTTCGAATAAAGGGTTCTCCTTAACGTTAGGGAATTTATTAGCTGGAGGTACCTAGGGTCCAGTGGGGATGCCCTAGTGCTAAGGGTCTTTCGATTCCTTTCTAAGTCAGATCTCTGGCCTGCATTCGAGGCTACTCTTTGGATCTCGCCAACTCGGTTAGTCTCATTGTGCTTAGCAACTATGGGCTCAAGGGTGACTATGACTTCTCTGGCCACTTGTTTGGCCATCGGTGCCACTGTTGCTGACAAGGACTGGTTTATATCTAAGATAATTCTATCAGCCTCTCAATATATTCTTTCGCTAACATAGGTACCAACCTTGTTAACTGTAACAAAGTCTGGTTTCACAGTCACGCCTCCATGACTCCTATATTCGTTCAGTTTTTTTATCTGTCGGTCATTTCTTGAATCTGTTTATCGAAGTACTCATTTACGGCCTGGTGATTTCTATCTAACATGGCAAACAATTCTGCTCGAGTGACCAGACCTACTTCATTATCTGCTGGTACTTCCTGATTCGAAGACAGACCTCTGGGAATTTCTAGTGTCTTCGAGGTCCTAATCCCCTACTTAAGACGATGAAGGAATTTCATACATCGTGGAATTTCCGCCAGAACGACGTCGCATCCCTTTAACCCGTACACCGGGACAACACGTGGCACAATCCTCATTGACTCTTAATAAAAACAGTTTTTTGGTGTCGTAACTTTCACTACTTTTAGCTTGGCTTGACTTTACTGCCGTCCTAAAGGAAGAAAAGAAAAAAAACAAGTAAAAGACGAAAGGAGGATATGATAGCTTCCTCTTTATGTTCGAAATAACAACTTTCTTTTATATAGAAATATTGTATATAGAGAATTGTTTTCTTTCTTTTTTCCTTCGTTGAGACCGGGAATGGTAAAAGAAATCCAAGAGCATGTGTTAGAGGGGTTCTTTGCTTTGTCACCGCTAAAGCTTGAGGTTTTTCCAAAAGACCACCCCCAAGAGGCTTTTTCTCACAGCTTTTCTCTGCCCGACTTACCGGATTTTGATTTGGCTGTTCGCCCCGAACAAGGGGACGATCTCGTTTTAATCGCTCTCGCGCGTATCGTTCATTTTGCGCATTCTTCTGTCTTTCTAGAGCAGTCGTTTAGGTTTCGAGCGGATCGCCGGGTGTTCTATGGCCGATTAGTTGGAGGGGGCAGGGTAAGAAAGCTTTTAAAATTGGATCTGACTGCCTCCTTAAATTTAAATAAAATTTCCCGTACCAGAATCCTTGGTGAGGGATAGGTACGTTTTTTACTTGGTTTCATCGTTTTTAGCAATATCAATTTTGGATAAAATAGGAAAGGATTGGTCTACTGGGGCTGGGATACCACCCGCTGCCCTTACGCTGTGACTCATAGAAAGAGATCGGTAGACGAGAGTCCTCTATAAGGGCTTCGATGGTTTTCACCTATAAGTTGCGATTTCATTTTGATAGGAGTAGTAGAACACATCACCATAAGTAAAAACGAAATTCCTTGTCGGATCAAAGAAAGGGAGCTAGCGGATGAGAGTGAACAGAGCAGACACGTGAGCAAAAATGGAATAATAAAAAAAATATGGATATATTTTAACACTGCTTACCTCTTGAGGTTCGTCGCTCCTCTCGTCTGAAACAATCAGTCGAAGAAAAACTTCGTATATTACCCGATTCTACATGATGCTGGAATCCGATCGGGAAACCGTATCCAAGCTCCGTGGCTATTCAGCGCTCTTTGGACTTTTAAAACTTAGTCATTCCCCCCGAAATATGGATCCCTAACTTAATAATAACAGTTAAAACTTCCTCCGCTTTGAATAGATAGTAATAAGAAGGCATTTTGACTCTATTCCTAGTGGGTTTGGAAGGAAGTCAATAAACTCTAAAAGCACAATGTACAAGAAGGCCATGATTGGAAGTGGGCAGTCCTCTAGCGTATTAACTTCCAAAAGGGTTCCAGTATTCTGATCCGGTTCATCAAAAGCAAAAGCCCTCAATAGAGTCTGACCTTGCATCTATCTAAGGAAGCGGTATACGCAATACAGGTTATTTGAGGAGCAAGCTGGGTCCCCTATTGGAGTCGAGTTGTCCTGCCAGTCCCAAATGAAAACAAAAAAAAAAAAAGGTTCTACCCTAAGGAGGGGGCTTCATCAACCGCAAGAGTCAGGTCAGAAGATACTTTTACTTGTTTTGAGCTACAGTCATCAGCAAAGAGTAGGTAGCGCACTTTCACAAAGGAAGCATTTGGACGGTAGTGAAGGGCTGATCTGATTGGCCAACCAAAATCTTCTTTTTTGACTGGATTCCCACTGTGCCAGAAGGCAAGTAGGTGATTCCAATTTTGTCGTATTATAAAGAGAGAGTCGACACTTTGGGGAGCTATCGACCCGGATGGAATGTCGGGGAAGGCGTATTAGATCCATGGCATCAGTCGAAGACTAGGTTGCATCATATAGTTGAAAATAGGTTGCCAATCAGATAAAGGAAAGATGATCCGCAATGGCTTGCTAGCGAGCTTGCTTCCGTTACTGCTTTCGATTGAAATTGAGAATACATACGACAAGCCTATTGCCCTTGTTGCTTATAGTCTGGTGTGCTTACTTTAGCAATTGAAGTGTTTCGGGTGCAGTAGCTGTTCAAGAAAGAGGTAAGGTATCGGGTACCTGCTCCAGTTGCTATTGAGCAGGCTTTCATCAGAACCGGCCCTGAGATTCCGAAAGGCTAAAGACCGTCGGAGTAAGTGTAATTGCTACTTGCAGGTAGTTTTAGTTCTGTTTCAGCAAGTGGGATACTTGCATTGGAGAACTTTTTATTATGGGATATTCTTCGGCTCCTCTTTTTATTTTACTCCTTATTCTAAGATTGGCTCTATCATCGAAATTTTAAGATTGGCTTTATCATCGAAGTAATCAGTAACCTTTAAGACATTCTGAAGTAAGACATTCTGAAGCATAATGGCCATACTTATGACAACTATAACATTGCATTGTAAAGCTGACTTGTCATACCTTCTCCTAGTTTGCCATAGATTACTTCCTATTCCACGTCCTCTCGATGAGTCTCCTTGGCCACAACCATAACCTCAGCCTCTTTGGGCTAAACGCGCCTTCTTTCCTATTCTTTTACAAGGCATCCATCTGAGTGGGATTTACAGAATTCTTATCTTCTGGCTCTACATAACCTTTCTCAACTATCTCCCAAGCATCTTGTGATCCTAGCAAGGCCTTCACTCTAATAACCTAATCATCAAAATTGGGAAGTCTAGGAAATTGAAACAGAATCAAACCACTCGCCATTCTGTATTCACCAGGAACTTAGGGCTCTGATACAACTTTGTTGGAAATAGAGAGCTCCCTACAGACACCTGTAAGGGACATCTTCACTTCGATCCTATAAACGGACATTGAGATTGAGGGCAAGGCTTTGTTTCATCCATCTGACCACGAAGGGAACCAGACTGAAGAAAGAAAAATCCCTGGGCACACTAAACGGATTCCTTTCTTTGATCATTCTCCGCTGGGTTCTGTTAACGATGAAAGGGGAGATTTTCTCTGACACAAAGTCCGCTGGATTTACTACAGCCACTGACTCAGTCGACGGATTCACCGAGTCGAGTTAAAAAAATTATGTATTCTATCCATAAATCGTTTGCTCTTTCTTTGTTAGACCGATTGTTATCACACGAGACCCATAATCTGAAAAGTCTCTGGTTTAAAAAAAAAAAGACTGCTAACAAGGTCGGATCTTTAGGATATTAGACCAAAACAATATAGAGTACCGTTGGCAGCTAATACAGATCTGTCCCCCAATCGGATGCTCTCTCCGAACCATCCGGTGTAACCTTTTGATCAATAGAACTCTTAGAGGTAGAACAGGGACGAGTCAAGTTCTCCAACCCCTCTTTTTTTTTGTTAAAGAAATCTGTGCTCCCCCGATTCCTAATCGATACTTTACTGAGAGTACTTTATTATGCGACCAACCTATGCCAAAAGTTCCTCTTAAAGTTCTTATTGTTCATTTGTCAGGGAAGGAAACGCCCTTTCATCATCAAAAACATGAGATCGCCACAGGAAAGAACCGACAAACGAGATAGGTACGTTTCCGACCAATTTTTAATTTAATTTTGAATTAAGATATTAAGCCCTTCTTTGTTTGTCACTTTGCTAACCGGATCTTAGAGTTATCCCACTTCTGGTCCTATTCGTCCTCGTTCCATGCCTTGGCAGAATTATGATTTGGATATTTTATGGCTCCTTCTTATCCTAATGTTTTTCTGCTCTATACTAGAGTCGTCTAGTGCCCCCTCCGAACCGAAGCTAAGGTAATCGCTCCAGCACCTTACTCTAGCTCAATGAAAAGCCTACGTACGCCGGTTGGATAAATCTCACATGGAAGTGAAACGACGTGATATAGGCTTTCAAGAATGGTGGATGCCTTAGCTAAGGAAGGTAGGACAACGGAATCACTTTCTCTCGTAGAAGTAATGACTCGTAGAGATCTTAGCTCGGACATGCCAACAGCAAATACTTACTCCTTTACCTGGGACAGCTAATCAAAACTAATACGGCTTGAATCCCAAGAGCTTTGTTCCAGCAATGGATTCCCTACTCGTATGGTTTGCTTTTACTAAAGTGCTGGGAAAGAGTCGAGACCGCATTCGCTCGTTTGGACCGGGGAGATAGTTAGAAAGCGCGAACTCTTCCTTTACTTAACTTAAGTAGGGCAGGAATGCAGTTTTCTAATACCATAACATTACCCGGAAAGAGACGAAGAGCAGATTTGAGGCACCCTCTATTCCGAATAGAGTCCTTCTTTAATTCATACCTCAGGAAGCTAAGCTATCTTTCATGTTCCCTTGTTGAAGTCCTTTTTTTTGGGTGTTGGTAACGGCCAGCATTGTCCGTTCTTAAGCGTTTAACCTTCTTCCTGTTACAGACCCGGTCTTTCTTCCTACGTCTTTACGGTTCACTTGACTTGAAAAAGACTTCGAGTTCAGTTAGATGCCTGGACCTGGAAATTCAATCAACCCACATCCTCCCTTCATGCTAAGACCGCTTTGTGTATCGCGTCTGCTATCTACAGTGATTCTTCCGTATAACCATCTAATCTTTCGGACTCAGCAGGAATAGCCGGACGCGAGAGAAAGAAAAAACAAGGCTTCCAGTGGCCCTATCGAACCAGCTTCCCCACCTCCTGGTCCACACTGGGTCTGGTTTAGACTACGAAGAAAAGGCTTCGGGCCTATCTAACTTACTATTAGCTAGCTTTGCCACAGTAGTACTCCTACTTCCAGATCCAGAAAGATTTGAAACAGCAACATTTTAGTGGCCGATGAGATTCAATTAAAAGAGAAGTCCACACTATCTTTCTGTCGAGCTCCCTAAAACACAAGTACGGATAAGGCGCTATGAAACTAACCTTTAGTCCAGTCCTACAGCTTCCTTTTCATTGTCTTAATGACACACATCTTATAGTCGGAAGGGAATGATTACAGATAGATAGTAAACTAGGTTTAGCTTTCTCCTCGATCTGTAGATACAAAAGAACGGGTCTTTGCGCTTGGCTCGGCTGTCCTTTCTTGTTTTGATCTAACCTCCACCGAAAAGCGGGAAAGCATTCCACCTTACAACAGCGCAGGAACAAACTCAGTCCTCTCTTAGGGTGACGAGGGACAAAGCAGCAACCAAAAAACATTGAACCTTAGCCGACTTCGAGCACTTCGGAAGAGACTAGGCGCTGACCGATAGGATTAGAAGGAGTAGGCGATGACTGACTGAGAGGCGGATTTCACTCTTTGGTGAAGGATTAGGACTTAGGTGGGGCTTAAGGGGAAGGGGCATATTCTCCTTGATTTCAGTCTATTGGGTATTGGTAATTGCGTAGATAACGATTTGCCGACAGACATAGCAATTCTCTCCTGATGGGGCTTCCCCACGGGGCTCAGAAAGTCAAGAACCAATATCAGGCCCTGGACTTCGATTAGATAGATTTGATTTCCTTGCTTGAATTCACTTCTCCATCCGGATAAAGAGAGAGCGGATAGTCCATCAACTAAGCAAAGTTAAGTGAAAGAATCTCCTACTGAACTTCCAGAATCTCCTTATTCAATTTGATGCGGTAGATGACTTTTCCTGTTCGAGAATGAGTTGTTAGCCTTACAGAATGTGCTGTACATCTATCATTATATAGTATATAGTAATGTCGGCTTTCCCGCTGTTGGTGGTTTAGTTGTAGTAAGGGCGGTAGGATTAAGATTAGATTGAATGAAGTAGGGTTGTTCAAGGAAGTAGCTTAGGGGCAGAGAGGAGTTGGTTCATTCATCTAATGAATGAGGAAATTTTTAACATCCTTTTTTTTTTTAGTTGGAGCGCTTGACGAATCCAATTGAACGAAGGAGAGCCTCTTTCCCCCGAGACCATAGAATAGAAGACCAGTTAACAACATCGACGAAAGCAAACCCTCCGGCAAGTGGAGCGAGTGGAGAAGAGTCACCATAGGACCAAGGTTTTTTTCGGTTGATGTGGTTGTTGTTGCACCTTCAGTTACGATTTATGTAGCGGTGGCTCTAGCGGGACCAGTTGATGTGGCGAGTGTGGTTTCCGATGCTTGATTGAGCCAGCTCTGGCTGGATTGCTAGTATTGCTTTCTCAATCATGGGCGAGAGAGAAGGAACTGATTGGAGTGGATAATGTTGACCGGGCGGGCTTAGAAACGAATGGTTCATGAGGGAACGGGAATGTTGCAGTTGATCAAGGAAGGGGTTGAGTAGAAAAGGAATGAATGGAATTGACTTGCTGGTGTTCACTTTCCTATCTTGGTTTGTGAGGCAGTGATGCCTCCAAGGTCGGTTAGAGGGAAGAGTGGTTGTTGAATCTCCCAACTCATTGGTTGATGAATGATGTATTGATCAATGGTCGTTAGCGAATTGAGGCAAGGATAAGGATGGTTTGTGGCTCGTTCAGTTCCCCCACGCCCCGTAGGTTGATGAACCTGTTTCATACCCCTTCTTATTCTTAAGCCCAGCCTTAGTGCCCCTTTGTCCGTTAAAAAAACCTTCACAATCGAAGATTGCCCTCGTCCATGGTCACTGCTATCATATCACCTCCGATCGCGTAATCTGATCCGTGTGCCCCTCAAACGGCACATCGTAGTCCGGGCGTAGCGCTCAACACAGGTTTGTCCGTCATCGCCTGCTGTTGGTCTAGCCTTTTGACAACGACTCGAGCCTCAACAAATCGGTGTTGGGAGGAGTCTTTCCCCCTAATGAACTGCCGGTAAGAGTTCACTAGTCCCAGAAACGACCTCACCTCTGCGACTCGTTTCGGAATCTCCCATTCTCGTCGAGGTCGGCTCGGACCTTCCCCTTGTCCATCTGGACCACGCAAATTCATCCAGTGCCCAATAAAGAACACCTTCGTCTGCCCTGCACTTCTCTCTCTTCACGTATTGTTCGTTCTCACGAAGCACGCTGAAACCCTCCGGGTCTTCTGCCAACGTCCGTATAGTAACTACCTGGTAAAAATTCAGAAACAGACGAAGAAAGAGACGCATCGGAATCAACAGCCGAAGATGTCGAATCTTAAGAAGATGACTTGACTTGACTATAAGGCAGCAAGAGCAGACGCTCAGGCAACAAAACCAAGGGTAGTGGGGCACATGAAGGGATAGAAGTAGAATTAATTTGGTAAATAAATTTATTTTTTAAATATTTTATTAATTTTTAAAATATTATTAAATTAATATTATTTTAATTTAAATAAGATTTTATGGGTAAAATAATTATTTTATGATAAAAAAATTCATAATGATTTGAAATAGATAATCGTTTATATAATCTTAATTATTTGAGTTAGCTTGACCATTAGATTTATTTTTTAATTTTTTTAGTTATTAAATTTTAAAATATTATTAAATTAGTATTATTTTATTTCAAATAAAATAGTATGCATATAACCAATTGTTTGATGATAAAATAAAAAGTTGTAATGATTTAAAATAGATAATTATTTAAATAGTTAAAATTATTTGAAACGATTTGGTAAGTAATTTACTTTTTAAATCTCTTACTGATTAAGTCTTGAATTATTAATAAATTAATATTTTTTTTAAAAAAGCCTTGTATGTTGAAAAGCAATTGTTTTATGATAAAATAATAGGTAATATCGATTTAAAATAGATAGTTATTTAAATGATCATAATTATTTGAACTGATACGGTAAATTGATTTATTTTTTAAATCTCTTATTAATTTTTAAAATATTAATAAAGTAGTATTATTTTATTTTGGATCAGCTTTTATGAACTAAAATAATTGTTTGATGATAAAATAAATAGTCATAATGATTTTAAATAGATAATTATTCAAATAGACATAACTATTTAAACTTGTTTGGTAAATAGATTTATTTTTTCAAATCTTATGCTTATTAATTTTTTGAATGTTAATAAATTAGTATTATTTTTTTTTCAAATAAGCTTGTATGAACTGAAATAATTATTATATGATTAAACAAAAGGTCAGAACAATTTGAAATAGATAATTATTCTAACAGTCTTCGTTATTTAAACTGGTTTGACAAACAATTTATTTTTTAAAACTCTTATTAATTTTTAAAATATTAATAAATTAGTATTATTGTTATCTTAATAAGCTTGTATGATTAGAAACAATTATTTTATGAGAAAACAAAGATCTTAATGAGTTGAGATTAATATTTATTCAAATAATTATAACTATTTGAACTAGTTTTGAAAATAGCTTTAGTTTTTAAATCTCTTCCTTTTTAATTTTTAAAATATTAATAAAGTAGTATTATTTTATTATGGATAAATTTTTATGAATTAAAACAATTGTTTTATGATAAAATAAAATGTCATAATGACTTTAAATAGATAATTGTTCAAATAATCAAATCTATTTGAACTTGTTTGGTAAAGATATTTATTTTTTAAAATTTGTTACTCGTTAATTGTTTAAATATTAATAAATTAGGATTATTTTATTCTGAATAAGTTTGTATGAACTGAAATAATTGCTTTATGACAAAACAAAATGTTAGAACGATTTGAAATATATAATTGTTCTAATAGTCTTAACGATTTGAATTGATTTGGCAAACAAATTTTTTTTAAATCTCTTACTTACTAATTTTTGAAATATTATTAAATTAGTATTATTTTAATTCAAATAAACTTGACTGAAAAGAAACAATAGTTTATGACAAGAAAAGATTATAATAATTTGAGATAGATAATTGTTCAAATAGTCATAACTATTTGAACTGTTTTGGTAAATAGATTTAATTTTTAAATCACTTATTAGTTTCAAAATATTAATAGATCAGTATTATTTTATTCTGAATAATTTTGTATGAACAGAAACATTGCTTTATGAGAAAACAAAAGGTCATAATGATATGAAATAGATAGTTGTTCAAATGGACAACTATTTGAATTGTTCGGTAAACAGATTTATTTTTTAAATCTCTCACCTATTAATTTTCATAATATTAATAAATTAATATTATTTTATTCCAAATAAACTTGTATGAATAGAAATAATTATTTTACGACAAAACAAAAGATCACAACTATTTGAAATAAATAATTGTTCAAACAATCATAACTATTTGAACTTGCTAAGTAAACAGATTTATTTTTTTAATTTTTTACTTATTAGTTTTTTAATATTAATAAATTAATATTATTTTATGTCGAATATGATTGTGAGAACAGAAACAATTGGTTTATAATAAAGCAAAAGGTCACAACTATTTGAAATAGATAATTGTTCAAATAGTCATAACTATTTGAATGTGTTCAGAAAACATATTTATTTTTTAATTTTTATTTATTAAATTTTTTAATATTAATAAATCTATATTATTTTATTTGAAATAAGCTTATATGAACAGAAACAATTATTTTATAACAAAACAAAAGGTCATAACAATTTGAAATAGATAATTATTCAAATAGTCATAACTATTTGAACTTGTTCAGTAAACAGATTTATATTTTAAATCTCTTACTCATTAATTTTTGGAATATTAATAAATTAATATTATTTTATTTCAAATAAGCTTATAAGAACTGATACAATTGTTTTATAATGAAACAAAAGGTCATAACGATTTGAAATAGATAATTATTCAAGTAGTTATGACTATTTGAACTTGTTTGGTAAACATATTTATTTTTAAAATCTTTGACTTATTAATTATTGAAATATTAATAAGTTAATATTATTTTAATCCGAATAAGCTTGTATGAACAAAAATAATTGTTTTATTACAAAACAAAAAGTCATAACGATTTGAAATAAATAATTATTCAAATAGTCATAACTATTTGAACTTATTCGATAAATAGATTTATTTTTAAATTTTTTACTTATTAGTTATCTGAATATTAATAAATTTGTATTATTTTAATTGAAACAAGCTTGTATGAATAGAAAAATATGTTTTATGACAAAACAAAAAGTAATTGCGATTTGAAATAAATAATTATTCAAATTATCATAATTATTTCAACTTGTTCGATAAACAAATTTAGTTTTTAAATCTCTTATTAATTTTTAAAATATTAATAAATTAGAATTATGTTATTCCGAGTCAGCTTGTACGAATAGAAACAATTGTTTTATAACAAAATAAAAGGTCATAATGCTTTGAAATAGATAATTATTCAAACAATTATAACTATATGTACTGATCAACACTACAAATTCAATTTTTAAATTTGTTACTTATTAATTTTTATAATATCAATAAATTAGTATTACTTTATTCCGAATAAGATTGTATCAATAGAAACAATTATTTTATGACAAAACAAATGGTTATAATGATTAGAAACAAATAATTGTTCAAATTGTTATAACTATTTAAATTGGTTTGGTAAACAAATTTATTTTTTAAATCTCTTATTACCTTTCAAAATATTAATAAATTAATATTATTTTATTTAGAACAGACTTATATGAACAAAAACATTTGTCTTATGACAAAACAAAAGGTTATAAAGATTTGAAATAGATAATTATTCATATAGCCTTAACTATTTAAATTGGTTTGAAAAATAATTTTTTTAAAATCTCTTAGTTATTAATTTTCATAATATTATTAGATTAGTATTATGTTATTCTGAATAAACTTATAAATATAAATAATTGTTTCATGACAAAACAAAAAGTTAAAATGATTTGAAAAATATAATTATTCAAATAGTACTAATTATTTAAACCAGTTCGGTAAGCATTTTTATTTTTTAATTTTCCTACTTATTAATTTTTGAAATATTAATAAACTAGTATTATTTTATTCCAAATAGTCTTGTATCATGAAAAACAATTGTTTTGTGACAAAACAAAAGTTCATAACGATTTGAAATACATAATTATTCAAATGACCATAATTATTTGAATTAATTCGATAGACTAATTTATTTTTTAAATCTCCAACTTTTTAATTTTTGAAATATTAATAAAGTAATATTATTTTATTTTGGATAAGCTTTTTTGAGCTAAAACAATTGTTTTATGATAAAACAAAAAGTCATCATGATTTTAAATAGGTAATTATTCAAATAGCCATAACTATTTGAACTTATTTGGTAAATATATTTATTTTTTAAAATTTCTTGCTTATTAACTTTCTGAATGTTAATAATATTGTATTATTTTACTTCAAATTAGCTTGTATGAACTAAAAAATTTTTTTTTATTACAAAACAATAGGTCAGAACGATTTGAAATAGATAATTGTTCTGATAGTCTTAACTATTATAACTAATTCGGTAAACACATTTATTTTTTAAATCTCTTACTTTTTAATTTTTATAATTTTATTAGTTTAGCAATGTTTTACTCGGAATAAGCTTTTATGAATAGAAACAATTATTTTATGACAAAAAAATCATACTGATTTGAGATAAATAATTGTTGAAATAATCATAACTATTTAAATTGGTTTGGTAAATATATTTAGTTATTAAATCTCTTATTAATTTTTGAAATATTAATAAATTAGTATTATTTTATTTTGAATATTTTTGTATGAATAAAAATAATTGTTTAGCAACAAAACAAAATGTCATAACAATTTCAAATAGATAATAGTTCAAATGGACATGACTAATTGAACTTGATCAGTAAATGGATTTATTTTTTAAATCTCCAACTTATTAATTTTTAGAATATTAATAAATTAATATTATTTTATTTCGAATAAACTTGTATGAATAAAAATAATTGTTTTATGACAAAATAAAAGATCATAATAATTTGAAATAAATAATTGTTTAAATAGTCATAACTATTTAAACTCATTTGTTAAATAGATTTATTTTTTAAGATCTTTTACTTATTAATTTTTAGTTTTTATAAATTAGTATTATTTTTAATCCGAATAAGCTTTTATGAATAGAAACAATTGGTTTATGACAAAATAAAAGGTTATAACAATTTGAAATAGATAATTGTTTAAATAGTCATAACTATTTTAACATACTTAGCAAACATATTTTTTTTCTTATTAATTTTTAGAATATTAATAAATTTAAATTATTTTATTCAAAATAAGATTGCATGAACAATACAACCAATTGTTTTTGGACAAAACAAAAAGGCCACAATGTTTTGAAATAAATAACTATTCATATAGTCATAACTTTTTAAACTTTTTCGGTAAATAAATTTTTTTCTTATTTCTCTTACTCATTAATTTTTGGAATATTAATAAATTAGTATTATTTTACTTCAAATAAACTTATATGAACTGAAACAATTGTTTTATTATAAAAGAAAAGGTCATAATGATTGAAATAGATAATTATTCAAATAGACATAACTATTTAAACTTATTCAGTAAACATTTTTAATTTTTAAATATTTTACTTATTAATTGTTTAAATATTAATAATTAATATTATTTTAATATGAATAAACATGTGTGAATATAAACAATTGTTTTATGACAACAAAAAGTCATAACAAGTTGAAATAAATAATTGCATAAATAGTCATAATGATTTAAACTTATTCTATAAATAGATTTATTTTTTAAATCTTTTACTTATTAATTGTCATAATATTAATAAATTTTTATTATATTATTTGAAAAAGATTGTATGAATAGAAAAAAATTCTTTTATGACAAATCAAAAGGTTATAGTGATTTCAAATAGACAATTGTTCAAACAGTCATAATTTTCTAAACTTGTTTAGTAAACATATTCATTTTTTAAATCTCTTTATTATTAATTTTTGAATTACTAATAAATTAGTATTATTTTATTTCAAATAAGTTTATATGAACTAAGACAAGTCTTTTATGACAAAAAAATGGTCATAACAATTTTGAAATAGTAATTATTCAAAAAATCATAATTATTTGATATAGTTTGGTAAACATATTTATTTTTTAAAATTTTTACTTATTAATTTTTAAAATATTAATAAATTAGTATTATTTTAATCCGAATAAGCTTGTATAAATAGAAACAATTGTTTTATAATAGAACGAAAAATCACAATGATTTCAAATAAATAATTACTCAAATAGTCATAACTATTTGAACTAGTTTGATAAACAAATTTCTTTTTTAAATCTCTTATTAATATTTGAAATATTAATAGATTAGTATTACTTTATTCCGAATAAACTTATATGAACAAACACATTTGTTTTATGACAAAACAAAAGGCCATAGTGATTTGAAATAGATAATTGTTCAAACAATCATAATTATTTGAATTTGTTAGGTAAGCAGAATTATATTTTGAATCTCGTACTTATTAATTTTTGAAATATTAATAAATTCATTTTATTTTGTTCTAGATAAGCTAGTATAAATTAAAAAAAAAACTTATTTTATGACAAAACAAAAGGTCATAATGATTTGAAATAGATAATTATTCATATAGTCTTAAATATTTGAATTGGTTTAGCAAACAAATTTATTTTTTAATTCTCTTAGTTATTAATTTTTAGAATATTATTAGATTAGTATTATTTTATTCTGAATAAGCTTATATGAACAAAAATAATTGTTTTATGACAAAATAAAAAGGTTATAACAATTTGAAGTTTACAATTGTTCAAATAGTTATAACTATTTAAACTAGTTCAGTAAACAGATTTATTTTTTAAATCTCTTACTTATTAATTTTTGAAAGATTAAAAAATTAGTATTATTTTAATCCAAATAATCTTTAATGTTCAAATACAATTATTATATGACAAAACAAAAGGTAATATCAATTTGAAATAGATAATTGTTGACATGACCATAATTATTTGAGTTGATTTGATAAATAGATTCACTTTTTAAATCACTTATTTATTAATTTTTTGAATATTAATAAATTTATATTATTTTTTTTAATGAGCTTTTATAAATTGAAACAATTATTTTATGACAAAATAAAAGGTCTTAATGATTTGAAATAAATAATTGTTCTTATAGTTTTAACTGTATGAACTGCTTTGGCAACCAAATTTATTTTTCAAATCTCTTAGTTATTAATTTTTGAAATATTATTAAATTAGTATTATTTTATTTAAAATAAGCTTATATGAACTAAAATAATTATTTTATAATAGAACAAAAGGTTATAACGATTTAAAACAAATAATTGTTCAAATAGAAACTGGTTAGGTAAATAGACTTTTTTTTTTTAAATCTCCTACTTATTAATTTTTGAAATATTAATAAATTAGTATTATTTTATTCCAATAGGCTTGTATGATGAAAAAAAATTATTTTATGAAAAAACAAATATTCGTAATGATTTGAAATAGATTATTATTCAAATAGCCATAATTATTTGAACCAATTCAATCAATTGACTTATTTTTTTTAAATCTCTAACATATCAATTTTTGAAGTATTAATAAAGTAATATTATTTTATTTCGAATAAGCTTTTATGAACTGAAACAATTATTTTATGATAAAACAAAAGGTCATATTTAGTTTAAATAGATAATTGTTCAAATAGTCATAATTATTTGAACTTGTTCAGTAAACAAATTCATTTTTTAAAATTTGTTGTTCATTAATTTTTTTAATATTAATAAATTAGTATTATTTTATTTTGAATAAACATGTATAAACTGAAAAAATTATCTTATGACTAAATAAAAACTTCACAATGATTTGAAATAAATAATTATTCTAATAGTCTTAACTATTTGAACTAGTTTGGCAAACATATTTATTTTTTAAATCTCTTATTAATTTTTAGAATATTATTAATTTAGCAATATTTTACTCCAAATAAGCTTGTATGAACAAAAACAATTGTTTTATGACAAAACAAAAATCATAACAATTTGAGATAGATAATTATTCAAAAAATCATAACTATTTGAACTTGTTTGACATACAGATTTAGTTTTTAAATCTCTTATTAATTTTTGAAATATTAATAAATTAGTGTTATTTTATTCTAAATAATTTTGTATGAATAGAAACAATTGTTTTTTGACAAAACAAAATATCATAACGATTTGAAATAGATAATAATTCAAATGGACATTACTATTTAAGCTTGTTTAGTGAACAAATTTATTTTTTAAATCTTTAACTTATTAATTTTTAGAATCTTAATAAATTAGTATTATTTTATTTTGAATAAATTTATATGAATAGAAACAATTATTTTATGACAAAATAAAAAGATCATAATGATTTGAAATAAATAATTGTTCAAATGGTCATAACTATTTGAGCTTGCTCGATGAATAGATTTATTTTTAAATCTTTTACTTATTAATTTTTATAATATTAATAAATTAGTATTATTTTATTTCGAATAAATTTATATGAATAGAAATAATTATTTTATGACAAAATAAAAGATCATAATAATTTGAAATAAATAATTGTTCAAATGGTCATAACTATTTGAGCTTGCTTGATAAACATATTTATTTTTTAATCTTTCGCTTATTAGTTTTTGGAATTTTAATAAATTAGTAATATTTTATTTCAAATAAGCTTTTATGAATAGAAATAATTGGTTTATGACAAAACAAAAGGTCATAATGCTTTGAAATAGATAATTGTTCAAATAATCATAACTATTTGAAAGTGTTCAGAAAATATATTTATTTTTAAATTTTTACTTATTAATTTTTGAAATATTAACAAATTTATATTATTTTATTTGAAATAAGCTTGCATGAATAGAACCAAATATTTTATGACAAAACAAAATGTCATAATGTTTTGAAATAGATAATTGTTCCATAGTCATAATTATTTGAACATGTTCAGTAAACAGATTTATTTTTTAATTCTCTTACTCAGTAATTTTTGAAATATTAATAAATTAGTTTTATTTTATTTCAAATAAGCTTATATGAATTGAAACAATTGTTTTATTGCAAAACAAAATGTCACAATGATTTCAAATAGATAATTATTCAAATAGTTATGACTAGTTGAATTTGTTTGAAAAATATATTTATTTTTTAAATCTTTTACTTATTAATTGTCAAAATATTAATAAATTAATATTATTTTAATTGAAATAAGCATGTATGTCAGAAACAATTATTTTATAACTAAACAAAAAAGCCATAACAATTTGAAATAAATAATTATTGAAATAGTTATAAAGATTTGAGCTTATTCAGTAAATAGATTTATTTTTTAAATCTTTTACTAGTTAATTGTCTTAATATTAATCAATTTGTGATATTTTACTCAAAAAAGCTTGTATAAACTATAAAAAATCATTTTATAACAAAAGAAAAGGTTATAGTGATTTCACATAGATAATTGAAGAAATAGTCAAAATTATTTAAACTTGTTTAGTAAACAGATTTATTTTTTAAATCTCTTAATTATTAATTTTCATAATATTAATAACTTAGTATTATTTTATTTTGAATAAGCTTATATGAATTGAAATAATTTTTTTATGACAAAACAAAATGTCATAATGATTTGAAATAGATAATTATTCAAATAGTCATGACTATTTGATCTAGTTCGATAAACATATTTACTTTTTAAAATTTTTACTTATTATTTGTCAAAATATTAATAAATTAGTATTATTTTAACCTGAATATGCTTGTATAAATAGAAATAATTATTTTATAATAGAACAACAAGTCATAAACAATTTGAACTTGTTTGATAAATAGATTTATTTTTTAAATCTTTATTAATTTTTGAAATATTAATAGATTAGCATTACTTTATTCCGAACAAACTTATATGAAAAAAAACATTTGTTTTATGACAAATCAAAAGGTTATAATGATTTGAAATAGATAATTGTTAAATAATCATAATTATTTAAACTAGTTAGGTAAACATAATTATTTTTTAAATCTCTTACTTTTTAATTTTTTAAATATTAATTATTTTATTTTATTTTATTCCAAATAAGCTAGTTGAATTCAAAAAAACTGATTTTATGACAAAACAAAGGTCATAATGTTTTGAAATAGAAAATTGTTTCTAAAGTCTTTAAATATTTGAACTGGTTCAACAAATAAATAAATTTTTATTCTCTTAGTTATTAATTATTGAAATATTATTAGATTAATATTATTTTATTCAGAATAAACTTGTATAAATAAAAATAATTGTTTTATGATGGAACAAAATTTTATAACAATTTGAAGTTTACAATTGTTCAAATAGTCATATATTTGAACTAGTTCGGTAAACAAATTTATTTGAAATAGATAATTTTTCAAATAGTCATAATTATTTGAATTGATTAGGTAAATAGATTTATTTTTTAAATCTCTTACATATTAATTTTTTAATATGAATAAATTCATTTTATTTTATTCCAAATAAGCTAGTATGAATTGAAAAAATTGTTATATGACAAAACAAAAACGATTTAAAATAGATAATAGTTCATATAGTCTTAACTATTTGAACTAGTTTAGCAAACAAATTTATTTTTTAAATTTCTTAGTTATTTATTTTTGAAATATTTTTATATTAGTATTATTTTATTTCGAATAAGCTTGTATGAATATAAATAATTGTTTTATGACAGAACAAAAGTTTATATTGATTTGAAGTCTACAATTATTCAAATAGTCATAACTATTTAAACTGGCTCAGTAAACAGATTTAATTTTTAAATCTCTTACTTATTAATTTTTGAAAAGATTAATAAATTGCTATTATTTTATTCCAAAAAAACTTGTATAATAAAAAACAATTGTTATATGACCAAACAAAAGGTAATAACGATTTAGAATAGATAATTATGAAAATGGCCAAATTATTTGAACTGCTTTGGTAAACATATTCATTTTTTAAATCACTTATTAATTTTTAGAATATTAATAAATTAGTATTATTTTATTCTGAATAAGCTTTTACGAACTGAAACAATTATTTTATGACAAAACAAAAGTATTATTTAAAAACAAAAGGTAATAACAATTTGAAATAGATAATTGTTCAAATGACCATAATTATTTGAGCTTATTTAATAAACTTATTTATTTTTTAAATCTCATACTAATTAACTTTTGAAATAATAATAAAGTAGTATTATTTTTTTTTGGATAAGCTTTTATGAACTAAAACAATTATTTTATGACAAAACAAAAGGTCATAATGATTTTAAATCGATAATTGTACAAATAGTCATAAGTATTTGAACTTATTTGGTAAACAAATTTATTTTTTCTAATCTCTTGCTTATTAATTTTTTGAATATTAATTAATTAGTATTATTTTATTTCGAATAAGCTTGTATGAACTAAAAAATTATTATAGGACTAAAGAAAAGGCCAAAATAATTTGAAATAGATAATTATTCTAATAGCCTTAACTATTTAAACTAGTTCAGCAAACACATTTATTTTTTAAATATTTTATTAATTTTTAGAATATTATTAATTTAGTATTATTTTAATTCGAATAAGATTGTATGAAAAGAAACAATTGTTTTATGACAATATAAAATCATAATGATTTGAGATAGATAATTATTCAAATAATAGCAATTATTTAAACTTTTTTGGTAAACAGATTTAGTTTTAAATCTCTTATTAATTTTTAAAATATTAATAAATAAGTATTATTTTATTCCGAATAATTTAACATGAACAAAAACAATTGTTTTATGACAAAACAAAATGACATAATGATTTGAAATAGATAATTGTTCATATGGACATGACTATTTGAACTTGTTCGGTAAACAAATTTATCTTTTAAATCTCCTACCTATTAATTTTCATAAATTAATAAATTAATATTATTTTATTCTGAATAAACTTGTATAAATAGAAACAAATTTTTTATGACAAAACAAAAGATCATAACTATTTGAAATAAATAATTGTTCAAATAGGTATAACTATTTGAACTTGCTCGATAAATAGATTTATTGTTTAAATCTTTTACTTATTAATTTTTGAAATATTAATGAACTAGTATTATTTATTTCAAATACACTTGTATGAATAGAAACAATTGGTTTATAACAAAAGAAAAGGTCATAACTATTTGAAATAAATAATTATTCAAATAGTCATAACTATTGGAACATGTTCAAAAAATAGATTTATTTTTTAAAATTTTTACTTATTAATTTTTGGCATATTAATAATTTATATTATTTTATTTGGAATAAGCTTGTATGAATAGAAATAATTATTTTATGACAAAACAAAATATCATAACAATTAGAAATAGAAAATTATTCAAATAGTCATAATTATTTGAACTTGTTTGGTAAATAAATTTATTTTTTAAATCTCTTACTCATTAATTTTTGGAATATTAATAAATTAGTATTATTTTATTTCGAATAAGCCTATATGAACTGATATAATTGTTTTATGATGAAACATAAGGTCATAACGATTTAAAATAGATAATTATTCAAATAGTTATTACTATTTAAACATATTTGGTACACATATTTATTTTTAAAATCTTTTATTTATTAATTGTTGAAATGTTAATAAATTAATATTATTTTAATTTGAATAAGCTTGTATGAACAAAAATAATTATTTTATGACAAAACAAAAAGTCATAATGATTTGAAATAAATAATTGTTCAAATAGTCGTAACTATTTGAATTTATTCGATAAACATAGTTTTTTTTAATCTTTTACTTATTAATTGTCTAAATATTAATAAATTTGTATTATTTTAATTGAAATAAGCTTCTATAAATAGAAAAAATTATTTTATGACAAACAAAAGGTTATAGCAATTTGAAATAGATAATTGTTTAAATATTGATAAATATTTGAACTTGTTCAATAAATAGATTTAGTTTTTATGTCTCTTACTTATTAATTTTTGAAATATTAATAAATTAGAATTATGCTATTTTGAATTGGCTTGTACGAACAGAAACAATTGTGTTGTGACAAAATAAAAGGTTATAATGATTTCAAATAGATAATTGGTTAAACAGTTATAACCATTTGCACTAATTAGGCCAACAAATTCATTTTTTAAATTCGTTGCTTATTAATTTTTAGAATATTAATACATTAGCAATACTTTATTTCAAATGGGACTATATCAATAAAAACAATTATTTTGTAACAAAACAAATGGTCATAGCGATTTGAAATAAATAATTATTCAAATTTTTATAACTAATTGAATTGGTTTGGTAAACATATTTATATTTTTAATCTTTTAATAATTTTTAAAATATTAATAAATTAATATTATTTTATTTTGATAAACTTATATGAACAAAACATTTGTTTTATGACAAAATAAAAGGTCATAATGATTTGAAATAGATAATTATTTATATAACATTAACTATTTGAACTGGTTCGACAAATAAATATATTTTTTAAATCTCTTAGTTATTAATTTTCATAATATTATTAGAATAGTCTTATTTTATTCTGAATAAGCTTGTATGAACACAAATAATTGTTTTATGAAAAAACAAAAGTTTATAATGATTTGAAATATAAAATTGTTCAGAAAATCATAACTATTTGAACTAGTTCATTAAACAGATTTATTTTTCTAATCTCCTACTCATTAATTTTTGAAATATTAATAAATTAGTATTATTTTATTTTGAATAGGCTTATATGATGAAAAACAGTTGTTTTATGACAACACAAAATTTCATAATGATTTGAAATGGATAATTGTTTAAAGGGCCACAATTATTTGATTTGATTCGCTAATTTGATATTTTTTTAAATCTCAAACTTCTCAATTTTTGAAATATTAATAAAGTAATATTATTTTATTTTGGATAAGCTTTTATGAACTAAAACTATTATTTATTATAAAACAAAAAGTCATAATGATTTTAAATAGATAATTATTTAAATAGTCAAAACTATTTGAATTTATTTGGCAAACATATTTATTTTTTAAAATTTATTGCTTATTAATTTTCTAAATGTTAAGAAAATAGTATTATTTTATTTCGAATAAGCATGCATGAACTGAAACAATTATTTTATGGCTAAACAAAAGGTCATAACGATTTGAAATAGATAATTATTCTAATAGTCTTAACTATTTAAACTGGTTCGATAAACACATTTATTTTTTTAAAATCTATTACTTATTAATTTTAGAATATTATTAGTTTAGCAATATTTTACTCCGAATAAACTTGTATGAACAGAAACAATTATTTTATGATAAAACAAAGATCATAACAATTTGAAATAAATAATTATTCAGATAGTCATAATAATTTAAGCTAGTCTGGTAAACAGATTTAGTTTTTAAATCTCTTATTAATTTTTGAAATATTAATAAATTAGTTTATTTCATTTTGAATAATTTTGTATTCAATAAAAATAATTGTTTTACGACAAAATAAATTGTCATAATGATTTGAAATAGGTAATAGTTCAAATGGACATGACTATTTGAACTTGTTCGGTAAACAGACTAATTTTTTTAGTTTCCAACTCATTAATTTTATTATATTAGTAAATTATTATTATTTTATTTTGAATAAACTTGTATGAATAGAAACAATTGTTTTATGACAAAACAAAAGTTTATAATGATTTGAAATAAATAACTATTCAAATAATCATAACTAGTTGAACTCCTTTAGTAAACAAGTTTATTTTTTAAATCTTTTACATATAAACTTTTGGAATTTTAATAAATTAGTACTATTTTATTACGAATAAACATGTATGAACAAAAATAATTAGTTTATGATAAAGCAAAAGGTCATAATGATTTGAAATAGATAATTGTTCAAATAGTCATAACTATTTGAATGAATTAAAAAAACAGATTTATTTTAAAAATTTTTAATTATTAATTTTTGGAATATTAATAAATTTATGTTATTTTATTTGAAATAAGTTTGCATGAGCAGAACCAATTGTTTTAAGACAAAATAGAAGGTCATAATATTTTGAAAAAGATAATTGTTTAAATAGTCATAATTAGTTGAACTTTTTCAGTAAACAGATTCTTTTTTTAATTATCTAACTCATTAATTTTTGAAATATTAATAAATTAGTATTATTTTACTTCAAATAAGCTTATATGTACTAAAACAATTGTTTTATTACAAAGGAAAATGTTATAATGATTTGAAATAGATAATTATTAAAATAGTCATGACTATTTGAAGTTATTCTACAAACATATTTATTTTTAAATCTTTTACTTATTAATTGTCAAAATATTAAGAAATTAAAATTATTTTAATTTGAATAAGTTTGCTTGAACAGAAACAATTGTTTTATGACAAAACAAAAAGTCATAACAAGTTGAAATAAATAATTGCTCAAATAGCCATAATGATTTAAACTTGTTCAGTAAACATATTTTTATTTTAAATCTTTTACTTATTAATTGTCTTAATATTATTAAACTTATATTATTTTATTTAAAATAAGCTTGTATTATCTGAAACAATTGTTTTATGACAAATCAAAAGGTTATAACTATTCTAAATAGATAATTGTTCAAATAGTAATAACTATTTAAACTTGTTCAGTAAACAGATTTATTGTTTTAAATCTTTTTCTTATTAATTTTTTTGAATGTTAATAAATTAGTATTAACTTATTCTAAATAAGCTAGTATGAACTGAAACAATTGTTTTATGTCTAAATAAAAAGTCAAAACAATTTGAAATAGATAATTGTTCTAATAGTTTTAACCATTTGAACTGATTCGGTAAACAAATTTATTTTTTAAATCTCTTACTTATTAATTTTTGAACTATTATTAAATTAGTATTATTTTAATCCGATTAAGCATGTACAAAACAAAACAAAAGGTCATAACAATTTGAAATAGATAATCATTCATTCATATAGTCTTAACCATTTGAACTTGTTTGGCAATTAAATTTATTTTTGAATTTTCTTGGTTATTAAGTTTTGAAATATTATTAAATTAATATTATTTTATTTCGAATAAAATAGTATGAACAGAACTAATTGTTTGATGACAAAATAAAAGGTTATAATGATCTGAAGTAGATAATTATTCAAATAGTCAAAACTATTTGAAATGGTTTGGTAAATAGATTTACTTTTTAAATCTCTTACTGATTAATTTTTTAAATATTAATAAATTAGTATTATTTCATTTCGAACAAACTTATATTAACAAAAACAATTGTTTTATGATAAAATAAAATGTAATAATGATTTGAAATTGATAACTATTCAAATAGTTACAATCATTTGAATTGATTTGGTAAATAGAATTATTTTTTAAATCTCTTACTTATAATTTTTTGAAATAATAATAAATTAGTTTTATTCTATTTTGAATAAGCTTGTATGATCTAAAATAATTGTTTTATAACAAAACAAAAAGTCATAACAATTTGAAATAAATAATTGTTCATATAGTCTTAATTGTATGAACTGGTTTGGCAGACAATTTTTTTTATTTAAATCTCTTAGTTATTAATTTTTAGAATATTACTAAATTAGTATTATTTTATTCTAAATAAGCTTGTATGAATAGAAATAAGTATTTTATGATAGAACAAAAGGTTATAATAGTTCAAAATAGATAATTGTTTAAATAGTAATAACTATTTGAACTGGATTGGTAAATAGATTTACTTTTTAAATCTCTTATTAATTCTTTAGATATTAATAAATTAGTATTATTTTATTTCAATAAGCTCATACATTGAAAAATAATAGTTTTAAGACAAAACAAAAAGTAATAACAATTTGAAAGAGGTAGTTGTTCAAATGGCCTTAATTATTTAAAATGTGATAAACTAATTTATTTTTTAAATCTCTTACTTATTAACTTTTGAAATATTAATAAAGTAGTATTTTTGTTTTTGGATAAGCTTATATGAGCTGAAATAATTATTTTTTGACAAAACAAAAAGTCATCACAATTTGAAATGAATAAGTTTGTTTATATAGTCTTAATTGTTTGAAGTGGTTTGCCAAATATATTTATTTTTTAAATCTCTTAGTTATTAACTTTTAGAATATTACTAAATTAGTATTATTTTATTCCAAATAAGCTTGTATGAATAGAAACAATTGTGTTATTATAGAACAAAAGATTATAACAATTTAAAATAGATAATTGTTCAAATAGTCATAACTATTTGATCTTATTCAGTAAATAGATTTATTTTTAAAATCTCTTACCTATTAATTTTTAGAATATTAATAAATTAGTATTATTTTATTTTGAATACACTTTCTTGAATAGAAACAATTGTTTTATGACAAAATAAAATGTCATAACTATTTTAAATAAATAATTGATAAAAAAAATCATAACTATTTGAACTTGTTCAGTAAATATATTTTTTTAAAAAAACCTTTACTTATCGATTTTTTTAATATTAATAAACTAGTAATATTTTATTTCGAATATACTTGTATGAATAGAAACAATTGGTTTATGACAAAATAAAAGGTCATAACTATTTGAAATAGATAATTGTTCAAATAACCATAACTACTTGAATATATTTAGAAAACTTATTTATTTTTTAAATTTACTTATTAATTTTTGGAATATTAATAAAATTATATTGTTTATTTAAAATAAGCTTGTATGAACAGAAATAATTGTTTTATGACAAAATAAAAGGTCATAACGATTTTAAATAGATAATTGTTCAAATAATCATAACTATTTGAACTTGTTCAATAAATAGTTTTAATGTTTAAAACTTTTACTCATTAATCTTTGGAATATTAATAAAATAGTATTATTTTATTTTGAATAAGCTTATATGAACTGATATAATTGTTTTATGATGAAACAAAAGATCATAATGATTTTAAATAGATAATTACTCAAATAGTTATGACTATTTGAACTTGTTCGATAAACATATTTATTTTTAAAATCTTTTACTTATTAATTAGTAAATTATTAATAAATTAATATTATTTTAATCTGAATAAGATTGTACGGAGAAAAACAATTGTTTTATGACAAAACAAAAAGTCATAATGATTTGAAATAAATAATTGTTCAAATAGTCATAACTATTTGAACTTATTTGGTAAACAGATTTATTTTTTAAATCTTTTACTTATTAATTGTCTTAATATCAATAAATTTGTATAATTTTATTTGAAATAAGCGTGTATGAATAGAAAAAATTATTTTATGACAAAACAAAAGGTTATGGTGATTTGAAATAGATAATTGTTCAAATAGTCATAACTATTTATACTTGTTTGGTAAACAAATTCATTTGTTAAATCTCTTACTTATTAATTTTTGAAATTTTAATAAATTAGAATTATGTTATTTCAGATAAGCTTGTATGAATAAAAACAATTGTTTTGTGATAAAACAAAAGGTCATAATGATTTGAAATAGATAATTATTCAAACAGTCATAATTATTTGCACTGGCCAGGCCAACAAATTCATTTTTTTAATCTGTTACTTATTAATTTTCATAATATTAATAAATTAGCATTACTTTATTTCAAATAAGACTATATTAATAAAAGCAATTCTTTTACGATAAAACAAATGGCCATCACAATTTGAAATAAATAAATATTCAGATGGTTATAACTAATTAAACTGGTTTAGTAAATTGATTTATTTTTTAAATTTCTTACTTTTAATTTTTAAAATATTAATAAATTAATATTATTTTATTCCAAATAAACTTATATGAACAAAAATAATTGTTTTATAACAAAACAAAAGGTAATAATGATTTGAAATAGATAATTATTCAAATAGTTATAATTATGTGAACTGGTTCAACAAATAGAATTATTTTTTAAATCTCTTACTTATTAATTTTTGAAATATTAATAAATTTGTTTTATTTTATTATGAGTAAGTTACTAAGAACTGAAGGAATTGTTTCATGACAAAACAAAAGATCATAATGATTTGAAATAAAGAATTGTTCATATAGCCTTAATTATTTGAACTGGTTCAACAAATAAATTTATTTTTCAAATCTCTTAGTTATTAATTTTTAGAATATTATTACATTAGTATTATTTTATTTTGAATAAACTTGTATAAACAAAAATAATTATTTTATGATATAACAAAAAGTTATAACAATTTGAAATATATAATTGTTCAAATAGTCATAATTATTTGAACTTTGAACTAGGTCAGTAAACATATTTATTTTTTTACGTCTCTTAGTTATTAATTTTTGAAATATTAGTAAATTAGTATTACTTTGTACCGAATAGGGTTGTATGATGAAAAACAATTATTTTATGACAAAACAAAAGTTCATAAAGATTTGGAATAGATAATTGTTCAAATGGCCATAATTATTTAAACTGATTCGATAAATTGATTCATTTTTTAAATCTCTAACTTATCAATTTTTGAAATATTAATAAGTAATATTATTTTATTTCGAATAAGCTTTTATGCATAGAAACAATTTTTTTATGATAAAAATAAAAGGTCATAACAATTTTAAATAGATAATTATTCAAATAGTCATAATTATTTGAACTTGTTCGGTAAATAGATTTTTTTTTAATTTCTTACTTATTAATTTTTTGAATGTTAATAAATTAGTATTACTTTATTTTGAATAAGCATGTATGAACTGAAACAATTATTTTATGACTAAACAAAAGGTTAGAATGATTTGAAATAGATAATTGTTCCCATAGGTTTAACTACTTGAGTTGGTTCAGCAAACACATTTATTTTTTAAATCCTTATTAATTTTTGAAATAGTAATAAATGGGTATTATTTTATTCTAAATAATTTTGTGTGAATATCAATTATTCTGAATAGTTGGTATTATTTTACGATAAAATAAAATATCATAACAATTTGAAATAGATGATAGTTCAAATGGATCATGACTATTTGAACTTATTCGGTAAACAGATTTATTTTTTAAATCTCTAACATATTAAATTTTAGAATATTAATAAATTAGTATTATTTTATTCCAAATAAACCTTTGTGAATAGAAATTATTGCTTTATCACAAAACAAAAGATCATAAACAGATCATAACGATTTGAAATAAATAATTATCAAATAGTCATAACTATTTGAACTCAGTCGATAAACAAATTTATTTTTTAAATCTTTTACTTATTAATTTTTTGAATTTTAATAAATTAGTATTATTTCATTCCAAATAAGCTTTTATGAACAAAAACAATTGGTTTATGACAAAAAAGTTGGTCATACTGATTTGAAATAAATAATTATTCAAATAGTCATAACTATTTGAATGTGTATAAAAAACAAATTTGTTTTTCAAAATTTTGCTTATTAATTTTTGGAATATTAATAAATTTATATTATTTTATTCGAAATAAGCTTAGATGAACAGAACCAATTATTTTTTGATAAAATAAAAGGTAATAATGATTTGAAAGAGATAATTGTTTAGATAGTCATAGTATTTGAACTTGTTTAGTAAACAGATTTATTGTTTTAGTTCTCTTACTCACTAATTTTTGGAATATTAATAAATTAGTATTCTTTTATTTCAAATAAGCTTATATTAACTGAAACAATTGTTTTAGTACAAAACAAAAGGTCACAATGATTTGAAATAGATAATTATTCAATAAATATATTTATTTTTTTAAAATCTTTTACTTATTAATTGTTGAAATATTAATAAACTAATATTATTTTAATATGAATAAGCTTGTATGAACAGAAACAATTATTTTATGATAAAAGAAAAAGTCATAACAATTTGTTGTTCAAATAGTCATAATGATTTGAACTTGTTTGGTGAATAAATTTATTTTTTAAATCTTTTACTTATTAATTGTCTTAATATTAATAAATTTGTATTATTTTATTTGAAATAAGCTTGTATGAACAAATGAAATCTTTTTATGACAAAACAAAAGGTTATAGCAATTCCAAATAGATAATTGTTTAAATAGTCATAATTATTTAAAATTGTTTGATAAACAGTTTCATTTTTTAAATCTTTTAATTACTAACTTTTGTGTTAGCTCAAAGATTTGGAATAAACCAAGAGGGGGGTGAATTGGTTTTAATAAATTTTTGAAAAACAATAGTCAATAAGCATAAATTTTGCTAAACAATTAAACACAATAATTGAAAGTAAATGAAAGATAGGGATAGAAAATATAACACTGAGATTTATAGAGGTTCGGTCTTTTCTTAGGTACCTACATCCTCTCCCTTAGCGTTTCTTACCAAGGAGTTCAATCCACTATAAGTGTTAAAGATTACAACCAAGCTTCTCTAAGCTTTACAAACTCAACACAATATACTTTTAAGGGTTATCCTCCCCCTTAAGCTCACAAACTCACAATACAAAGATATGAAGTGTTTTACAAACTCTAAGAACCTCTCAAAAGTTAAGTGTTTGCTAATTTGATGTACACAGTGGTATAGACAACAAAATAGAGAAAAACTGATATGAATTCTGCACTTTTCTAACTTGGAACAGCTTTGAATGCTTGAGTAAATTGGTAGGTGAATGGCAATGAGTTTCCTTCGCTCTTGTTACTCTTGGTCTACAGTAGAATGCTTGATTTATAGTTAAGAAGTAGTTGAGAGTCGTTGGATTGCATTTAATGCTTCAAACCTACAAAAATTTAGACAAAAAAATAGCCGTTAGGAGTTGTTAGCCTTCAGGGGATCAATCCTTTGTCATAGGGGATCGATTGGTTCATATTGGAGAAGGCTTGATTTTGTGCCTGATTTGCCTTACCCGATTGATCCCTTTAAGAGGGGATCAATCCTTTTTTTGGGTTTTTGAACTGGGGAACATTCTGTTTGAGCAACTGATCGATCCCTTTTAAGAGAGGATCAATCCCTTGCCTTAGGTGATCGATTTTCTATGTGATGGGATCGATCCATTTTTTGAAAAATTGCATGATACAAACCTTTTGTATGAAAAAGTGATCAATCCCTTGAATGAGGGGATCGATCCGTTCAGCTTGAAACCCCAAACAATCAATCCCTACAGGGAGGGGATCAATCAGTTTTTGCCAAATCTTGAGAACTTTCGATTATGGTTAAAAACATGATCGATCCCTTTTGCTAGGGGATCGATCCCTTCTATCAAAACTTGCATAAATCATGTTTTATTCCAAGAATTTGAGTTGTTTTGGTTCTCAAATGAGTTTTGGCAAGATAGAAGGGTGGAAAAATGTTCAATTTAAGCTTAGACCAAATTGAAACAAGTTTGGCAAATTTTTATTTTGTCAAATCAAAACTCTTAATCAATTCAAGGCCAACATTTCGAAATATTAATAACTTAATATTATTTTATTTTGAATAAGCTTATATGAACTGAAATAATTTTTTATGACAAAAAAATTAAAAATAGTTTAATTATTTAAATCTCTTATTAATTTTTCAAATATTAATAGATTTGTATTATTTTATTCTGAGCAAACTTAATGAATAAAAACATTTGTTTTATGATAAAACAAAAGGTCATAATGATTTGAAATATCTAATTATTCAAATAGTCATAACTACTAAGACTAGTTAGGTAAACAAAATTATTTTTTAAATCTCTTACTTATTAATTTTTGAAATATTAATAAATTTAGTTTATTTTATTTCAAATAAGTTAGTATAATTGAAAAAATTGATTTATGACAAAACAAAAAGAAGTAGCAATTTAAAATAGATAATTGTTCATATTAAATTGGTTCAACAAACAAATTTAATTTTTAAATATCTTAGTTATTAATTTTTAGAATATTATTGGATTAGTATTATTTTATTTTGAATACGCTTGTATGAACATAAATAATTATTTTATAATAGAATATAAGGTTTAGTTTGTAAATAATTGATTTGAAGTATACAATTCTTCAAATAGTTAACTATTTGAACTGATTCACTAATCATATATATTTTTTAAATCTCTTACTTATTAATTTTTGAAAGATTAATAAATTAGTATTATTTTATTTTGAATAAGCTTGTATGATAAAAAAAACAATTGCTATGTGACCAAAGAAAAGCTAACAAATTTGAAATAGATAATTATTGAAATGGTAATAATTATTTGAACTAATTCGGTAAATAGATTCACCTTTGAAATCACTTATTAATTTTTGAAATATTAATAAATTAGTATTATTTTATTTCAAATAAGCTTGTATGAACTAAAACAATTGTTTTATGACAGAACAAAATGTCATAGCAATTTTAAATAGACAATTGTTCAAATAGTCATAACTATTTGAATTTGTTCGATAAACAAATTTAATTTTTTAAACTCTTGCTTATTAATTTTCAAAATATTAAGAAATTAGTATTCTTTTATTTTGGATAAGCTTTTATTTGTTGAAAAAATTGTTTTATATCAAAACAAAAGGTCATAATGATTTAAATAAATAATTCTTCAAATAGTCATAACTATTTGAACTTGTTTAATAAACAAATTTATTTTTTCCAATATTTTACTTATTAATTTTTTTAGAGTTAATAAATTTGGATTATTTTATTCCAAATAAGCTTGTAAGATATGAAAAAATATTTTATGACCAAATAAAATATTAGAACGATCTGAAATAGATAATTATTTTATTGGTTTTAACTATTTGAATTGGTTTCTAAGCACATTTATTTTTTAAATCTCTTACTAATTTTTGGAATATTATTAAATTAGTATTATTTTTAACCAAGTAAGCTTCTATGATCAAAAACAATTGTTTTATGACAAAATAAAAGATCTTAACGATTTGAGATTAAAAATTGTTCAAATAATCATAACTATTTGAATTGGTTTGGTAAACAGATTTATTGTTTAAATCTCTTACTTATTAAATTTTGAAATATTAATAAATTAGTATTATTTTATTTCGAATAAGCTTGTATAATAAAAAATAACTGTTTGTTGACAAAACAAAATATCATAATGATTTCAAATAGCTAATCATTCAAATGGCCATAATTATTTCAACTAATTTAGCAAAGATATTTATTTTTTAAATTTCTTACTTATTAATTTTGGAAATATTAGTAAATTAGTATTATTTTATTCTGTCTAAGCTTGTACTAACTGAAACAATTGTTTTATGATAAATCAAAAGATTATAACGATTTTAAATAGATAATTGTTTAAATAGTAATAAGTATTTAAACTTGTTTAGTAAATAGATTTTTTTTCAAAACTTGTTTAGTAAATAGATTTTTTTTCAATCTCTTTTGTTATTAATTTTTTTAATGTTAATAAATTAATATTAATTTATTTTGAATAAGCTTGTATGAAACAATTATTTTTTAACTAAGCAAAAGGTCAAGACGATTTGAAATAGATAATTATTCTAATAATCTTAACCATTTGAATTGATTCGATAAATGAATTTATTTTTTAAATCTCTTATTAATTCTTGAAATATTATTAAATTAGTATTATTTTAATCCGAATAAACTTGTATGAAGAAAATAATTGTTTTATGATAAAATAAAAAATCATAACAATTTGAAATAGATAATTGTTCATATAGTCTTAACCATTAATATTATTTTATTTTGAATAAAATAGTATGAATAGAACCAATTATTTGATGACAAAATAAAATGTTATAACGATTTAAAAGAGATAATTATTTAAATAGTCAAAACCATTTGAAATGATTTGATAAGTAAATATACTTTTTAAATCTCTTACTGATTAATTTTCTAAATATTAATAAATTAGTATTATTTTTTTGAGCAAACTTATATTAAGAAAAATAATTTTTTTATGACAAAACGTAAAGTAATAACGATTTGAAATAGATAATTACTTAAATAGTTATAATTATTTGAACGATTCGGAAAATCAAATTATTTTCTAAATCTTTTACTTATAAATTTTTGAAATATGAAAAATTAGTTCTATTCTATTCTAAATAAGATTGTATGAGCTTAAATAATTGTTTTATAATAAAACAAAATGTCATAACAATTTGAAATAAATAATTATTCATATAGTCTTAACTGTTTGAACTGGTTCAGTAAACGAATTTATTTTTTAAATCATTTAGTTATTAATTTTCATAATATTCTAAATTAGTATTATTTTATTCTGAATAAGCTTGTATGAACAAAACCAATTATTTTATGATAGAATAAAAGGTTATAACAATTTGAAATAGATAATTATTCAAATAGTCATAACTATTTGAACTAGTTCGGTAAATAAATTTATTTTTTAAATCTCTTATTAATTCATGAAATATTAATAAATTAGTATTATTTTATTTTGAACAAGCTTGTATGTTGAAAAACAATTATTTTATGACAAAACAAAAGGTAATAACGATTTGAAATATATAGTTGTTCAAATGGCTATAATTATTTGAACTGATTTAGTAAACTGATTTATTTTTTAAATCTTTTACTTATTAACTTTTGAAATATTAATAAAGTAGTATTATTTTATTTGGATAAAATTTTATGAACTAAAACAATTGTTTTATAACAAAACAAATTGTCATAATGATTTTAAATAGATAATTGCTTAAATAGTCATAATTATTTGAACTTGTTAGGTAAATAGATTTATGTTTCAAATCTCATACTTATTAATTTTTTGAATGTTAATAAATTAGTATTATTTTATTCCGAATAAGCTTGTATGAACTGAAACAATTATTGTATGACTAAACAAAATGTCAAAGTGATTTAAAATAGATAATTATTCAAATAATCTTAACTATTTGAACTAGTTTGTCAAACACATTTATTTTTTTAAATCTCTTATTAATTTTTAGAATATTATTAAATTAGTATTATTTTTATCAAAATAAGCTTATATGATTAGAAATAATTGTTTTATGAGAAAACAAAGATCATAATGATTTAAGATTGATATTTGTTTAAATAGTCATAACTATTTAAACTGATTAAGAAAACAGCTTTAGTTTTTAAATCTCTTGCTTATTAATTTTTGAAAAATTAAAAAAGTAGTATTATTTTATTCTAGATAAGTTTTATAAAGTGAACCAATTGTTTTTATGATAAAACAAAAGGTCATAACAACTTTAAATAGATAATTGTTCAAATAGTCAAATCTATTTGAACTTATTCGGCAAACAGATTTATTTTTTTAAATCTCTTACTCATTAATTTTTTGAATGTTAATAAATTAATATTATTTTATTTTGAATAAGCTTGTACGAATTGAAATAATTGTTTTATGACTAAACAAAATGTCAGAACAATTTGAAATAGATAATTATTCTAATAGTCTTAACTATTTGCATTGGTTCGACAAACACATGTATTTTTTAAATCTCTTACTTACTAATTTTTGGAATAATATTGAATTAGTATTATTTTAATCTGAATAAGCTTGTATGAAAAGAAACAACTGTTTTATGACAAAATAAAGATCATAACAATTTGAGATAGATAATTATTCAAATGTCATAACTATTTAAACTATTTTGGTAAAAAAATTTAGTTTTCAAATCTCTTATTAATTTTCAAAGTATTGATAGATTAGTATTATTTTATTCTAAATAATTTTGCATCAATAGAAACAATTATGTTATGACAAAACAAAAAATCATAATGATTTCAAATGGATAATTGATCAAATGGACATGATTATTTGAACTTGTTCGATAAACAGATTTATTTTTTAAATCTTTTACCTATTAATTTTCAAAATATTAATAAAATAGTATTATTTTATTTTGACTAAACTTGAATGAAGAGAAATAATTGTTTTATGATAGAATGAAAGATCATAACTATTTGAAATAAATAATTATTCAAACAGTCATAACGATATGAACTTGCTCAGTAAAATGATTTATTTTTAAAAATTTTTACTTATTAATTTTTAAAATATTAATAAAATAGTATTATTTTATTTCAAACATGCTTGTCTAAATAGAAAAAATTGGTTTATGATAAAACAAAAGGTCATAACTATTTAAAATAGATAATTGTTCAAATAGTGATAACTATTTAAATGTGTTTAGAAAACATATTTATTTTTTAAATTTTTACTTATTAATTTATGGAATATTAATAAATTTATATTATTTTATTCAAAATAAGCTTATATGAACATAAACAATTATTTTATGACAAAACAAAAAGTCATAACGATTTAAAATAGATAATTATTCAAATAGTCATAACATTTGAACTTGTCTAGTAAACAAATTCATATTTTATATCTCTTACTCATTAATTTTTAAAATATTAATAATTTAGTATTATTTTAATTTTGAATAAGCCTATATGGACTAATACAATTGTTTTATGACGAAACAAAATGTCATAACGATTTGAAATAGATAATTATTCAAATAGTTATGACTATTTGAACATGTTTGGTAAACATATTTATTTTGAAAATTTGTTACTTATTAAATGTTGAAATATTACTAAATTAATATTATTTTAATATGAATGAGCTTGTATGAACAAAGACAATTATTTTATTACAAAACAAAAAGTCATAATAATTTAAAATAAATAATTATTCAAATAGTCATAACTATTTGAACTTATTCAGTAAACAAATTTATTTTTTAAATCTTTTACTTATTAGTTGTCTGAATATTAATAAATTTGTATTATTTAAATTGAAATAAGCTTGTATGAATAGAAAAAATTATTTTATGACAAAATAAAAGATTATAGTGATTTGAAATAGGTAATTGTTCAAATAGTCATAACTATTTGAACTTGTTCGATAAACAAATTTAGTTTTTAAATATCTTAGTTATAAATTTTTGAAATATTAATAAATTAGAATTACGTTAATCAAAATCAACTTGTACGAATAGAAAGAGTCATTTTGTGTCAAAATAAAAGATTATAACTATTTGAAATAGATAATTATTCAAATAGTTATAACTATTTTTACTAGTCATGCAAACAGATTCTTTTTTTAAATCCATTACTTATTATGTCATAACGTATAGATCTGTAGACCTACCGCTAGACATGGGTTAGAAGGAGTCGCCACCAATTTTTTTTGTTTAGGTGTGATTGGCCACCTGATTGAATTTGATTTGCAAAATAGATGTTAGGTTCGGGAGTCAATTACGCATGGGTAAGGTTGTTGCACCCCCCACAACACCCATCCAAAGGGTGGTACCAGTTTGATTTCGAATAATCCAAGCCTTAATCATTTTTATGATTTTTACCAAATAATTTAATATAAAAAATTAACCCTAAATTTGTCCCAATAGTTTAGTAGCAATTCAAGATAATTTTCTCACCTCAAGAGTATTCATGGAGACTAGTGTTCTACGTTGAAGAGGCTCTGTCATCAGACTTATTAATTTTTATTCCAAAAAAATTAATGAAGCCTCCTAATGGTTTGGTATGGCTCATTTTAAAGTAATCCTCTAATAGTTTAGAGGATAACAATTATTTTTGTTTATTTGAAAATATGTATTTTTTTTATCGAAAGGATTTTTTTTAAATTTTTTTTAGAATTATATTTTTTCTCCTCTCTCTTTTTTTTTTTTAGAGCTTCATATTTTCATTCTTTTTCTTTTAAAAATAAAAGTGATAGAAATAATTCTTTCTTCTTTTTTTTTAAATAAATAAAACAAAAAAAAATAAAAAAATAGGTTAAAAATAAAATAAATAAAATAAAATTAAAAAATAAAAATAAAATAGAAAAAGGAAAACTTACGATCTGGTCGGGTCAAGGCGTGAGTCAATACGTGGGTCACGGGGTCTACGGGTGGATCTTGGCTTATCCAAAATGGTGTTGTTCTGGGTCAATATAAATTGCACTTTTCAGCATTTTTCTTCAGACGCCTTCAGCTCCCTCTCTCTCTAGCCTTCAGAAGCTCTTATTTCTCTTTAAAACCTCCCCTAGAACACACTGAAAAGTTCAACCAAAAACTACAAATCCCATCAGTTTCTAGAAACTTCATCAAAAATTTTAATCAAAAATAAAAAAATCCATTGATTTTTGGAAAACTCATCGAATTATGAGAATCTCGTCGGAAACTTCAAATGGTCAGCAAAAATTCATCGAAAAATTTAATGTTCTTTAAAAAACCCAAAAAAACCCAAAAAAATCCAAAAAAAAATCCCAGATGGCTCTAAACCTTCCCCGAATCCTCTACAACCTTAAATTCACCTCTAGAAACCTAAAATCACACTAGAACTACGAATTAAATCCAAAACCCTAGAATTAACCTCATAAAACCCTTTCTACCCAAAATTTCCTAGAATTCTCCTACTATTTTTTTCCCAATTTTCCTCTATGTTTCTATGTGTGTTCATTCTATATAATTGATCTAATTTATAGATAGTCTTAAGAAGATTTTTAAGAAACGAGCAGAATCAATCTCGGCTTGAATCTTGGCATTGATTTTGTCTAAGCGTGATTTTGGGTTTTGATTTGATTCTCATTAATTCCACTAGTTGACTTTGCATTAACAATCCTTGATTCTGGTCACATTCAGATCTCTCTATCCCTTAGCAGAGTCAAACAAAAAAGGAAAGAAAAGAATATAATAATAATAATAATAATGATGATGATGATGATAAAAATAATAATAAAAAAATTGTCCACTTAGGCCTGGACCCAAATGGGCCTAATTGGGCTTAGACATCAATGGGCCTAATCGAGCTCAAACACAAATGGGTGTCTACAGCTACTCCTCTTTGCACGTCTTTGTCAGATAGAGATGTTGGAAAGACTTAGACACCAACTCCATTCGAGTCGAATCAGGAATGATCTATAAATCTGAAAAATGACTTGGACTAAACCAAGATCAAGTGACCGGGATAAAATCACAAGTCAAAATAAAAGTGACCAAGATCGAGTCAAGGTCAAAAATAAATGAACAGAACAAAACCATGAATCATGTGATTGGGATGAAACCATGAGTCAAAATAAGGTGACCAAGATCGAGTTGAGGTTGAAATTAAATGATCGGGATGAGGTCAGAAATCATGTAATTAGGATGAAACATGAGTCAAAATAAGGTGACCAAGACCGAGTCAAGGTAAAAAATACATGATCAGGACAAACCACGAATCATGTAATCGAGACAAAATTACGAGTTAAAATAAGACGACCAGGATTAAGTTAAGGTCAAAAATAAATGATCGGGATAAAACCACGTATCAAAGTAAGGCGACTAGGACCGAACCGAGGTAAAAAATAAATGATCGAGACAAAACCACAAATCATGTGACGGGATGAAACTACAAGTCAAAATATAGTAACTAGTACTAAGTCGAGGTCTAAAATAAATGATTGGGATGAAAACCACGAGTCAAAATATGGTGACTAGGACTAAGTCAAGGTCGAAAATGATTGGGATGGAACCACAAATCATAAGAAAAGATATGGATTGAGTCAAGGTCATGTGAGTGAATAATGTATGTGCATGTCTTATCTAAAATGCAAATAAAACATCAATTATGGTACTAAGGCTTTTGCATTCTTATTTTTGCACCTTCTTAGCAAAGAAACCATCATTCATTATCTTGAATATTTATCTTCCTTGTATATTTTAGCAAAGAAACCATCTTCAATGCACATCTTTGACAAAGAAACCATCTTTTATTAACCTGAATGCACATATTTGGCAAAGAAACCATCTTTCATTAACTTGAATGCACATCTTTGGCATCAGCCTGAATATTTATCTTTTTTTCAAAATGGCTATGGAAGCCATTTTACTCTTATTTAGGAGGAGCTCATATTTGGTCTTTATCTCTTTAATCCTTCAAAGTAACACACATTTCTTATGATTTTGTTCAATTATTAATCACTATCCCAATTTCAAAGTGTAGGGATGCAAATTATGCATTTCTTCCATTCATGGCAAGGTATAAAGAGAAAGGGTAGTGTATATGACGAAGAGAATAATAAAGTAGCTTTCATTTATTTGGATAAGCAATAAATTACAAATGATGATGTACAGATAAAAGGAAAGTATTTAGGAGTGGCTATTTGGGGTAGCAATGCCCTAAGACAAATGATTAGATAACCTTGATAATAATTCTTGGATCTCCTTTAAAAACTTAATCAACATATGATGCCCCGACACTTCAAAGCTCTTTGAAATTCATTATCCCTAGTATGCCTTCCAAGTGATGCAATACTTTATTCAATTCAAGCTACCTTTCAAGGTTTCAACCTAAACTTTTTCTTTTAGATCCAAGTTTCCCTTTCGAGTTTTCAACTTAAACATTTTTTTTCCTTTTTTTTTCTTTTTTTTTTGTTAAGCAAAGTACTTTTTCACTGTATCAAAATTAACAGGATCAAGAAGTTCATCTCCATCCATTTTTGATAGGATCAAGGCTCTTCCTGAAAAAAACTCTTTTTTACAACATATGGCCTTTTTCAATTTGGGTCCATTTTCCTCTATCATCATGCTGACTTAGAAGAATTCTTTTCAACACCAACTCTCTTTTTTAGAACTGACAAGGTCTGACCTTTTTGTCATATGCTCTCATCATTCTCTTTTGGTACAATTAGCCATGGCAAAGTGCCGTCAATCTTTCTCCTTAACGAAGTTCAATTGCTCATAGTGTTCTTGAATACATTCAGCTTCTTCTAATCTTGCTTTCCTTAGAACTCTTAAGGATGGGATTTTTACTTTTACTGGCAGTACGACTTCCATCCTATAGACTAAGGAAAAAAAAGTTACCCCAGTAGAGGTACGTATGGAAGTTTGATATGCATGTAGAGCAAAAAGTAATTTTTTATGCCAATCCTTGTATGTTTTAGCCATTTTCTCCATAATCTTTTTAATGTTCTTATTTGTAGCTTCTACTGCCCCATTCATTTTTGGGTGGTATAGAGCTGAATTATGGTGTTTGATCTTGAATTGAACACGTACTTCTTTCATCATCTTGCTATTCAAATTTTTTGCATTGTCTGAGATGATTCTTTTTGAGAGCCTATATCTGTAAATTATTTCTCTTTTGATGAATTTATAGATCATCGATCTAGTCACAGTTATGAAAGAGGTAACTTCGACCCATTTAGTGAAGTAATTAATCATCACAAAAATAAATCTATTCCTATTTGAGGCCTTTGGTGTGATGAGACCAATGACATCCATCCCCCATATAGAAAATGGCCAAGGTGGTGCTATAACATATAAAGTACTTAGAGGAGCATGAATCTTGTCGGCATAAATCTGGCATTTTTGGTATTTTTTAGCATAATTAATGCAATCTTTTTTCATTATCAACTAATAATATCTAGCCCACATAACTTGTCTTGCCATCATATGCCCATTTGCATGTGCTCCACATGCACCATTGTGAACTTTTTCAATAATCTTTTTAGCCTTAAAAGTGCCTACACAGCATAATAACACTTGGTCTTTACCTCGTTTGTACAAAATTTTTCCATCCAAGAGGAATCTCATAGCCAACCTTCTCAAGATTCTCTTATCATTTTCTTTTACTTGATCTGGGTACCACTAATTCTTGAAATATCGTATAATATCATGGTACCAGGGGTGGCCATCCTCTTCGCATTCCAAGTTAGCACAATGGATTGGTGTATCCTTGTATCTAGTTTGATAGGCTAAATTTCTACATTATCACCAATCTGTACCATTACAGCCAAGGTAGCTAAGGTATTTGTAATCTAATTTTCTTCTTAAGGTAAGTGTTCAAATCGAATTACTTTAAATTGTTTGCATAACTCTAAGATGTATTTATGATAAAGGATGAGTTTGGAATCCCTTGTTTCCCATTCACTTTTCCATTGATAAATGACTAAAGTTGAATCCCCAAACACCTTTAATACTTTAATTTTCTTGTCCAAAGTAGCATGCAACCCCATAACGCAAGCCTCATATTCAGCCACATTATTGGTGCAGTTGAAATTCAATCCAGTTGTAACAAAATAGTAGTGCTCTGTTAGAGATATTAAGATTGCTCCAATCTCATGTCCCATGGCATTGGCAGCCCCATCAAAATACATTCTCCATATCTCTTCCTCATCATCATATTCTTTTAACTTTGAAATTGCCATTAGTTCATCATCTAAAAAATTAAGCTTCATGGGCTCATAATCATCAGTGGCTTAATCTATCAAGAATTCAGCAATGACACTTCCTTTGATTACTTTTTGGCTCATATATACTATGTCATATCCAAAAAACATCACCTGTCATCTTACAATTCTTCCTGATAATGATGGCTTCTCAGAGATATATTTGATGGGATCCAATTTAGCTATGAGCCAAGTTATGTGATAAAGCATGTATTGCCTGAGTCTTTTAGATGTCCAAGTCAAAGCATAATACATTTTCTCTAATGATGAATACTTAGACTCATACTCCATGAATTTCTTACTCAAGTAATAAAAAGCTCTCTCTTTCTTGTCGGATTTATCTTGTTAGCCTAGCACACAACCCATTGATCCTTTCTATACCACTATTTATAGAATCAATGGTTTTTCTAAAACAATGGGTGCTAATATTCGAAGATTTGATAAATACTGTTTAATCTTATCGAAAAGCTTCTTGACATTGTTCATCCCACTCTTAGGATTGTTCTTTCGAAAGAGTTTAAAAATGGAGTCGCATTTGAAAGTGAGTTGAGAAATGAACCAAAAAATGTAGTTCAATCTACCTAAGAAACCTTGAACCTCTTTTTGTGTGCTTGGAGGTGATAGATTTTGGATGGCCCGAATTTTGTCTAGGTCAACTTCTATTTCTCTTTCACTGATCATAAATCCTAACAACTTTTCTGACCTAGCTTTGAATGTACATTTGGCCTAATTCAGTTAGAGCTGAAACTTTCTCAACCTTTCAAATAATTTTTTAAGGTTAACCATATGATATTCCCATTTTTGGGACTTGATAATCAAGTCATCCACATACATTTCAATTTCTTTATGTATTATATCATGGAAGAGGATCACCATAGCTCTTTAATAAGTTACCTCGACATTTTTTGTTCAAAGAGCATAACTTTGTAGCAGAAAATTCCCCATATAGTGAAAAATGTGGTCTTTTTCATATCATCTTGGGCCATCTTTATCTGATTATAGCTAGAGAATCCATCCATGAAAAAGAACACTAAATGTCAGGCTGTGTTGTCCACTAGTGTATTTATATAAGGTAGAAGGAAATTATCCTTTGGATTAGCTCTATTCAAATCTCGATAGTCTACACACATTCATACTTTTCCATCCTTTTTAGGAATAGGTACTATGTTAGCTACCCATTCAGGATATTTAGCGACTGGCAAAATGCCTGCATCAAATTGCTTTTTAACTTCTTCTTTGATTTTCAATAGCATCTCCAGTTTCATTCTTCTTAGTTTTTGCTACAATGGTTTGCATTCTGGCTTTAATGGTAACTTATGCTCTATTATTTCAGTGCTCAGTCCAGACATATCTTGGTAGAACCAGGCAAATACATTAACAAATTTTTAGAGTAAATTCTCTAACTGCTACTGTTCAACTACTATGAGTGAAATGCCAATCTTGACTTCTTTCTTATTGTTGACATCATCCAAATTGATCAATTCAATAGTTTCTTGATGAGGCTTAATAGATTTATCTTCTTACTTAATTAGCCTCATTAAATCTGGGAACAAAGTGTATTCCTTAAAGTCTTCTTCAATATCGAGTTCATCGATATTAACTAAGTTTTCAAAGTTAAATCTTGGATTATTGTCATGATTACCTTCACATTTATTTAGGGACCTAAAAATTAATAGAATAGGAAATGTTTGCAAGAAATTTTGATGGAGTGATGAATGGAATGGAAAGAATGAACAAAATGCATACTCATATTTTTATTGAAATAATGAAAAATAAAAGGCCCAAACATAAAGGTTCATCCCAATGCTTTTAGGCATAAGCAATTAGGAGATGTGATTACATTGAAGGAAAATCATAAACAATAGGCATTTGGATAACCCTCCAATTTTGCAATTCATATCCCGATGGGTAGGGGTGAACCAAAGCTTACTCACTTTTACTCTCATTATCCACCATGTGAATGGATAACTTGGCAAAAACTTCCTTCCACTCTAGTTTTTCTTTTGTATTATCTTCAGCTCCTTGATGCATGTATCCTCCATGAATGAAAGTTTTATCTAATCGAAGAAAGATCATCAGCCCATTATGTATCCTTTTGTCATTGTTCTGCAATTCTTCCATCTCATAACCCAACCCCGACTTGCAGTTATGATCCTCTATCTTAGGAAGCTCACTTATCCTTTGAAGGGTTTTACCCAAACCAAACCCAATACTTCAACCCTTGTTAATCATCTGATTGATCATAATCTGACTGAAATTAAGCCATTCACTTACTACATTAATAGGTTCAAAGGATTTGTAAGAACATTCTAATAATTCTTTTGCTGCTTCCATATATGGGGCATTTATGGGTTGGGTCACTAATAGATCTTTTTTCCAGCCACAATCACCAATTATCTTTTTACATTGAATTTGATCTTTTGATGCAATGAGGAAGGGATGATGCTTACCTTGTGGATCCACGATCTTTCTAATAAGTAGCTATACAATGAAAATATATCTATAACCTAAAATTTTATGTTAAAGACACATGGTTCAATCTGTATAAGCAACTCAACATCTCTCTAGACTTTTTATCTAGTCTTGTCAAATGCTAGGACCACCATCTGACTGTTTTGGATATATGACATATCAAAGGGTAGCCTGGCTATAATGGACACAAGCATGACATTAATAGCTAATCCATTATCAATAAGAACTTTAGCTACTATGTGGCCTTTATATTTGACAATGATGTGCAACGCTTAAGTGCTCATTTTACCTTCAAAAGGAATCTCATCATCACTAAAAAATATGTGATGTGGCACCATTAGATTCCTTGTCAAATAATTCATATACTCCACAAATACATTATGGGCCACATAAGCCTGATTCAATACCTTCAATAAGCATTACGATGTGGTTCAGAGTTAAGAAAAAGTGATAGTAGAGAAATCCTAGCTAGCATTTTATTCAATTGCTCCACTACAGAATATTCACTATGTTTGACTAGCTTCAAAAATTCGTAAGCATATTTTTCAAGCACAGACTTTAGGCCATCTTTCTTTGGGATCTCTAGTTTAGTTTATTTTTCCTTCCCTTTTCTTATTTTTTCCAAAGTCTCCAGAGTGTAACATCTTTCACTTCTAGTTATGCCCCCTACTTTGGTTATATTGGTAGTTTCAGCTTTTGACCTTTGCTGCCCCTAAGTCGTCACCTCACATTCATATCTCTAAGGTACCATTTTGTTATCCTTATAAGGAAATAGGCGTGAAACTTTAAGACCTAATGGTTTGGGAACAAACTTATTTTCAGCTGATTGTGGCTTTTTTTACAACGTATAGTGATAGGTTTTGGCACCCACCTATCTGTCATAGCCACTTCAATGTCTTTTGAGGTTCTTGACTCTTCGTATAACTCTATTTGGTAAGAGTTCATCAGTTTCTAAACTTCACCATAGAATTGTTTATAGATGTCGATTGAATGTCCTGGTGCCTTGCCATGATACTTATATCTCTGATTTGTGATGCATCTTCCCATATAAGTATTTGGAACCACTGGTTGTATCATCTTAACTTTACATAAGACTTCATATAATTGACTGAATGGCATCTTAAACTCCTTTACTATTCTTTTCACATGTTTTTCACCTACATCCAAAGTATTGACTGTGTGATTGGGCAGGGGATTCCCACTAACATTGGGTGCTGAATTCCCACTAGTGTCAAAGCTTATCATCCCTTCTTTGATTAGACTTTGCACCCTATGTTTGAAAAGGATACAATTCTTAGTAAAGTGTCCCACTACTCCAAAATGGTAGTCACAGTAAGTATTAGAATCATACCATTTAGGGTAGAAAGGTTCAAGCTGCTTAGCAGGGACAAAAAGAATTAAATAGTTTTTATAGAGCTCTTGATATAGCTTCATATAGCTCATGGGGATAGGATCAAAAGTGGGTCTTTCCCTTGTCTGTGGTTTTCTAGCATTATTGATGGTGCTGACTGGGTGTACAGAGGATCTTGGTGAAGATGGGTAAGATAGGTGGTTGATTGATAAAGAGATGTAGAAGTATTATTTACCTTGTAGTGGTATGTGGGGTCAGTAAACTGAGAGTAGTGTTTGAATTGCTGCCCTTCAAGACTCACAGCTTAAGTCTTACCTTCATTCTTTTTAGGTGCTCTTTTAAAAAATTCATCTCCTTCAAGCTTACCATTTTTTATGGCATTGTCAATGATCTCTCTAGAAATCACCATATCAGCAAAGTTTTTAGTTGCATTTTCAATCATCCTCTCATAATAAGGTGACTTTAGAGTGTTCACAAACAACACAGTAGTTTTTTTCCATCAAGAGAGGTTGTACTTGGGCAGCTACATCCCGTCACTTTTGGGCATATTGCTTGAAGGATTTAGATGCCTTCTTTTCCATTACTTACAAAGAAAGACGATCATAAGCCATATTAAATAATGTGGTTGTATTGATTAATAAAAGATCTAGTTAGATCCTTTCATATTTTTATGTGGGTCTTATCTAACTGAACATACCATCTCGCTGCGGATCCAGTTAAGCTGTCTTGAAAGACATTATAAGCAGCTTCTCATTACTAACATGTGTCACCATTTTATGATAGTACATGGTGATATGTATGATAGGACACTTAGTACCATAATATTTCTCAAACTTCGGTGCCTTAAATTTTGGTGGCATTACCACGTCTAATACTAGGCAAAGTCCCATTACATCTATGGATCCATAAAAATCAATTCTTTCTACAGTCTTTAATCTTTTCTTAAGCCTGTTCATGGCCTGATCAGTTTTAGAACTAAGGGCATAGCTATCTATGGTTTTTCTTTTTCCTTTACTCTATTTGCAATAAGAAGTTGAATAGGCTCAGCTACTTTTTCAGCAAAGACAAGATTATCATAACTTTGGACATTCTCATGACTCGGTGCATAAGTCATTCTCAGATAATTGTACTTTGAAAAAGCTGCCTATTAAGGTTGGAATATTGAGGCGGTTTGAGTTTGTTGTGGACCAAAGCTTGGAGGATATGCTAATTCAGTGGCTTTTTGTGAAGTATCTTCTTTCACTGATTTTCCTTTATTTATTTTTTCCAAGGCTTTCAAAATCTTACGCAGCTTTCCCTTTAATGGCTCTTGGGCTTTTTTTATCTATTCAAACGGCTTGTATTGTCCTATTCCATCCTTCTAGCTCAAGCCCAGGTATTGTATTGATGTGTAGCTATTCTTGCACCTTAATACCACAATTAAAGATTCAATGATATTATTATAATGAATGAATGAATGAATGTGATACAGATGCATGAAAAAGGATAGAAAAGAAAAGAAAATAAATATTTGCCTCTTAGAAAAAATCCAACAAAAGGAAACTTTCATTTATTCCATAGAAGTATGTTTTACATCAAACCTAATACTATCCCTTTATAAAAATGCCTAATTTGCTCATACTGATCCTTAGCCTCCTCAATAAAGTTTAATAATTTTTGTCTATGCTCTCCTGCTAGTGTAATTGAAGCTCTCAATGCCTCAACCTTTTCTATCATCTCACCTACTTTGATCATGGCCTTACCTATTTGAGTTGTGAGGCGCTTTATATACCTCTGTCTTCCCAACCCTTCTCTTTTGTCGCACCACACCTAATAGGATAGTTCTTGTCCCTTTTTGTAAGGATATGACATGATTTTTTTGTTCATTTAACTTCAATGTCAGAGTTAAAATGTAATCTACAAGTGTCTTATTCTTCTACTTAACCTCTATGAAATCCTCTTTTATTTGGGCATGTTTTTTTCTTCAAATCTTTATTCTCATGAGCCAGCTCTATGTTATTAATTTCTTTGGCTTGTACCTATATGTGCAATCTCTTATGTTTTTGTCGTAGTTCTTTCAGCTCCTTGAGGGTATCATCATGTCCTTTAACAATTTTTTAGGCCTTGCTGTATTCCTTGGAAATCCTATGGACTTGGATTTTTAATTTCTTTACTTTATTTTACCACTAGTCATTTTCTTCCTATAGCTTCAAAATTTCTTATCTCAGTTTCTCCTTTTCCATTTCATGTTCTAACTCTAAAAGCTTATTGTTTGACTTTTGGCCCATTGGCAGGTGATGATCCTGAGGCATAAATGTGATCTTCTAACCCCTTTTATTTCTTCAAATCAGATACCCTTAAGTGACTCTATCAATGAATGGCCCTGGGCTTACTCCCTTGGGCTTCTTTCAGGCCTTAATCATATTATCAATTTTCTAGAAAGTTTCAGGCTCCTTATATGAATAGTCAACTAGCTAAGCTTACAGGTCATAGGAGTAAACTGTTTAGTTCTATGCTGTTTTCGTACCATCAATGGTGTAAAACTTGTTGACCCCCATAAGCCTAGAAGTGGGACCCTTATCTCATCTCCACATTGATACAACATAGGTTCCCTGTCTATCCACAAAGCTAACCATTTTACCTGACTAGTTGCGAGCCCTTGTAGCAGACATTTTCACTCATTTTGAGTATTTACTTTTGGCCAAGTGCTTTGATAGAATTCCCTAATCAGACTTCAAGTGTAGAAATAAAGTTTGGTAAAAGCACTTTTCTTGCATTCAAAATGGCTCTTCATCCATACATATAATAAGGGTATGCAGCCCATGAAACGTGCTTTGTCCATCTGCCTATAAAAATTTAGAGATCTGATAGTTTCTGCCAAGATAGCTGGTAAAGAATTACACCCTCTTTTAATCTACTTAAATAAATTCACCATTTCTCTCTCGATGTATCCTAAGACCCTGATCGTCATTTAGATGCTTGATAATGAAATCCTAAAGAACCTCCCATGGAATACCTTTGTGATCTCTTTTCTCTCAAATGTATGAATCTATGACCTCCTTTCCCATTCCTAGCATTTGACCCAGCTTCCTGCGACTTCCTAATTTGTGTTTCTTCATGTATATTCTATCTAGATACAATAGATGCATACCCACTAGAGTTGAGTACTCCTCTATTGTTGATACTAGATCAACCTCATTAAAGATGAAACATCTGTAAGAAGGATCCTAAAATTGTACCATCATCTTGATAAGTAAGTAGTCAACCTCCACTGACATGAGATATGCAATGTGCCTAAATTTCTCAAAAAATGCCTCTTGCATTGAAAAGGTCATACTATTCCATATATCTAATAAGCTTTTCAGATCATTATGTTTAAGGAGCAGATGAACTTCTTTTGATAGTGTAGAGACATAACTAGTTGGCAAACAATCTCCCTCTTCTAGCTATCTTCTTTTTTATTCCATCCTCACATCTAAGGGAGAGTCACATTTGAACAGTTTAGATGAGGTGCAAGCCTGACGTTTTGTGGAATCTATGAGGGCTTTTGTTGAAATAGCTTTGGGGCAAAAACATTATGCAATCTATGAATATGTTTATGAATGTGCACAAAAAGAAAAGAAATAAAAGAAGACAAAGAGATTAGTTAGTCACTTCAATAAAACATAAAATAAACATCACATAGAAAGTAAGATAACAATATGACCTTGAATTTTGGATTATCTACAAAGGGTGGGAGGACAAGGGTCTATCTATGGTTGGGCTCTTAAGGTTGACTATATGCTGTTTGGGTTAATTCTGAAAGGTCCTCAAATTGTTCCTTACATCATAGTCCATTATAGACTAGTAAGGCACCCCAATTCTCATCCATCATAGGTTACAAGCGGAAAGGGTTCAATTTGAGCGAGAGTGTTTCGCAGGCCCATGCAGAGACATGAAATCTCATGAGGGCATAGGTGCTTCACTCCCTCCTAAAGATAGAGCCTAGGTGGAAGGCTTATATTATGCACATGCAAATGTATGACAAGTATATATATATAATAAATAATCAAATAAATATAAGCAGGTATACACAACGAAAATAAATAATAAAAAAGATATAAGCAATAAAAAATAATTTCAAACTTATTAAGCAAGGCTTGGATAATAAGAAGTCATTTACTGGCTTGACTCTCAAAATCTCCAGTGGAGTTGCCAAGTTGTCATAATGTATAGATCTGTAAACCTACCGCTAAATATGGATTAGAAGGAGTCGCCACCAATCTTTTTTGTTTAAGTGTGATTGGCCACCTAATTAAATCTGATCTACAAAATATATGTTAGGTTCGAGAATTGATTACGCATGGGGAAGATTGTAACACCCCCACAACACTCATCTAAAGGGTGGTACCGGTTTGATTTCGAATTATCCAAGCCTTGATCATTTTTATGATTTTTACCAAATAATTTAATATAAAAAATTAACCCTAAGATGTTCCCAATAGTTTGGTAGCAATTTAGGATAATTTTTCACCTCAAGAGTATTCATGGAGACTACTGTCCTACTTTGAAGAGGATCTATTGTCGAATTTATTAATTTTTATTTCAGAAAAATTAGTGAAGCCTCCCAATAGTTTGGTAGGGCTCACTTCAAAGCAATCCTCTAATAGTTTAGAGGATAAAAATTATTCTTGTTTATTTGAAAGTATGTTTTTTTTTTGTTGAAAGTATATTTTTTTAAATTTTTTTTAGAATTATATTTTTTCTTTTCTCTTTTTTTTTTCAAAGCTTCATATTTTTATTCTTTTTCTTTTAGAAATAAAAGTGATAGAAATGATTCTTTTTTTTTATTTTAAATAAATAAAACCATAAAATAATAAAATAAAATAGGTTCAAAATAAAATAAAATCAAAAAATAAAAATAAAATGGAAAAAGGAAAACCTATGATCGGGTTGGGTCAAGGCGCGAGTCAACACACGGGTCGCCAGGTCTGCGCATGGATCCTGGCTTATCCAAAATGGTGTCATTCTGGGTCAATATAAATTGCACTTTTTAGTGTTTTTCTTTATACATCTTCTGCTCCTTCTCTCTTTAGTCTTCGAAAGCTCTCCTTTCTTTCTTAAACATCCCCTAGAACACATGGAAAAGTTTAACCAAAAACTGGAAATCCCATCGATTTTTGAAAACTTCACTGAAAAATTTAACCGAAAATTGAAAACTCATCGATTTTTGGAAAACCCGTCGAATCCTAGAAATCTCATCGAAAACTTCAAACAATCACCGAAAAATTCATTGAAAAATTCAATGTTCTTCAAAAAACCTAAAAACAAGCAAAAAATTTTGAAAAAAATCAAAAAATCCAAAAAAATTCCCTGATGGCTCTAAACCTTCCCCGAATCCTCTACAACGTTAAATTCACCTCGAGAAACCTAAAATCACACCAAAACTACGAATTAAATCCAAAACCCTAGAATTAACCTCCTAGAACCCTTTTTGCCCAAAATTTCCCAAAATTCTCCCAATATTTTTCTCATAATTTTCCTCTATGTTTTTGTGTATGTTTCTTTTGTAGAATTGGTCCAATTTATAAGTAGTCTTAGGAAGATTTTTAAAAAACGGGCAAAATCAATCCTAGCTTGAATCTTGGGATTGATTCTATTTGAGCATGAGTCTAGATTCTGATTTGATTCCCATTAATTCCACCGGTTGACTTTGCATTAATAATCCTTGATTCTGGTCACATTCAAATCTCTCCATCCCTTAGCAGATTCAAAAAAAAAAAAAGAAAGAAAATAATAATAATAATAATAATAATAGTAATAATAAAAAATAATAATAACAATAAGCTGTCTACTTAGCCTTGGACCCAAATGGGCCTAATTGGGTCTAGACATCAATGGGCCTAATCGGGCCTGAAATTGGGCTCAGACATCAACTGGGCGCAATCGAGCCTGGAGACAAATGGGTGTCTACATATTAAATTTTAGAATATTAATGAATTAACATTACTTTATTCTGAATAAGATTATATTAATAGAAACAATTGTTTGATGACAAAACAAATAGTCTCAATGACTTGAAATAAATAATTGTTCAAATTGTTATAACTAATTAAACTAGTTTGGTAAACAAATTTATTTATTAAATCTCTTATTAATTTTTGAAATATTAAAAAATTAATCTTATTTTATTCTAAACAAACTTATATGAACAAAAACATTTGTTTTACAACAAAACAAAAGGTCATAATGATTTAAAATAGATAAGTCTTCTAATAGTCTTAGCTATTTGAAATGGTTCTACAAACTCATTTATTTTTAAATATCTTACTTACAAATTCTTGGAATATTATTAAATTAGTATCATTTTATTTCGAATAAGCTTGTATGAAAGGAAACAATTATTTTATGACAAAATAAAAATCATAACAATTTGTGATAGATAATTGTTCAAATAGTCATAACTATTTGAACTGCTTCAATAAACAAATTTAGTTTTTAAATCTCTTATTAATTTTTAAAATATTAATATATCAGTATTATTTTATTTTGAATAATTTTGCATGAATAGAAACAATTATTTTATGGCAAAACAAAAAGTCATAATGATTTCAAATAGATAATTGTTTAAATAGACATGTTTATTTGAACTTATTCGGTAAATAGATTTATTTTTAAATCTCGTACCTATTAATTTTTAGAATATTAATAAATTAGTATTATTTTATTCTAAAAAAACTTGTATGAACAGAAATAATTGTTTTATGACAAAACAAAATATCATAACTATTTGAAATAAATAATTATTCAAACAATCATAACAATATGAACTTGCTCGGTAAATAGATTTATTTTTAAAAATTTTTACTTATTAATTTTTGAGATATTAATAAATTAGTATTATTTTATTTCAAATGTGCTTGTATAAATAGAAACAATTTGTTTAAGACAAAATAAAAGGTCATATCTATTTGAAAAAGATAATTGTTCAAATAGTCATAACTATTTGAATGTGTTCAGAAAACTATTTTATTTTGTAAATTTTTACTTATTAATTTTTGGAATATTAATAAATTTATATTATTTTATCAAAATAAGCTTGTATGAACAAAAAACAACTATTTTATGACAAAATAAATAGTTATAACGATTTGAAATAGATAATTGTTCAAATAGTCATAACCATTTGAATTTGTTCAGTAAACAGATTCATATTTTAAATCTCTTACTCATTAATTTTTGAAATATTAATAAATTAATATTATTTTATTTCGAATAAGCCTATATCAACCAATACAATTGTTTTATAAACTGGTTTAGTAAATAGAATTATTTTTTAAATCTCTTACTTCTTAATTTTCAAAATATTAATAAATTAATATTATTTTATTTCAAATAAACTTATATGAACAAAATCATTTGTTTTATGACAAAACAAAAGATAATAATGATTTGAAATAGATAATTATTCAAATAGTCATAATTATTTGAACTAGTTTGGCAAACAGAATTATTTTTTAAATATCTTACTTATTAATTTTTGAAATATTAATAAATTTGTTTTATTTTATTTTGAGTAAGTTACTAAGAACTAAAGAAGTTGTTTTATAACAAAACAGAAGGTCGTAACGATTTGAAATAAAGAATTGTTCATATAATCTTAACTATTTGGACTAGTTCGACAAATAAATTTATTTTTCAAATCTTTTGGTTATTAATTTTTAGAAGATTATTACGTTAGTATTATTGTATTCCAAATAAACATGTATGAGCAAAAATAATTGTTTTATGACATAACAAAAGGTTATAACAATTTGAAATATATAATTGTTCAAATAGTCATAACTATTTGAACTAGTTCAGTAAATAGATTTATTTTTTACATCTCTTATTAATTTTTGAAATATTAGTGAATTAGCATTATTTTATATCGAATAGGACAATTATTTTAGGACAAAACAAAAGTTCATAATGATTTGAAATAGATAATTGTTCAAATGGTTATAATTATTTGAATTGATTCGATAAACTGATTTATTTTTTAAATCTCTAACTTATCAATTTTTGAAATAATAATAAGTAATATTATTTTATTTTGCATAAGCTTTTATGCATCGAAACAATTGTTTTACAATAAAAATAAAAGGTCATAATAATTTTAAATAAATAATTATTCAAATAGTTATAACTATTTGAATTTGTTCAATAAATAGATTTTTTAAATTTCTTGCTTATTAATTTTATAAATGTTAATAAATTAATATTATTTAATTTCAAATAAACATATATGAACTAAAACAATTATTTTATGACTAAACAAAAGGTCAGAATGATTTGAAATAAATAATTGTTCTAATAAGCCTAACTATTTGATCTAGTTTGGCAAACACATTTATTTTATAAATCCTTATTAATTTTTGAAATAGTAATAAATTGGTATTATTTTAGAATAATTGGTATTATTTTATAACAAAACAAAATGTTAGAACTATTTGAAATCAATGATAGTTAAAATGGACATGCTATTTGAATTTGTTCGGTAAACAGATTTATTTTTTAAATCTCTAACATATTAATTTTTAGAATATTAATAAATTAATATTATTGTATTCCAAATAAACTTTTATGAATAGAAACAATTGCTTTATCACAAAATAAAAGATCATAATGATTTGAAACAAATAATTATCAAATTATCAAAACTATTTGAACTCACTCAGTAAAAATATTTATTTTTTAAATCTTTGACTTATTAATTTTTGGAATTTTAATAAATTAGTATTATTTTATTTCGAATAAGCTTGTATGAATAGAAATAATTGGTTTATGACAAAAAAATTGCTCATACCAATTTGAAATAGATAATTATTCAAATAGTCATAACTATTGGAACGTGTTCAAAAACAAATATATTTTTCAAATTTTTACTTATTAATTTTTAGAATATTAATAAATTTATATTATTTTATTCAAAATAAGCTTGGATGAACAGAACCAATTGTTTTTTGACAAAATAAAAGGTCATAATGTTTTGAAATAGATAATTGTTCATATAGTCATAACTATTTGAACTTGTTCCGTAAACAGATTTATTATTTTAGTTCTCTTACTCACTAATTTTAGGAATACTAATAAATTAGTATTATTTTATTTCAAATAAGCTTATATTAATTGAAACAATTGTTTTATTACAAAACAAAAAGTCACAATGATTTGAAATAGATAATTATTCAAATAGTCATGACTATTTGAAATTGTTCAGTAAACATGTTTATTTTTTAAATCTTTTACTTATTTCTTGTCAAAATATTAATAAATTAATATTATTTTAATCCGAATAAGCTTGTATGAATAGAAACAATTATTTTATGACAAAAGAAAAAATCATAACAATTTGTTGTTCAAATAATCATAATGATTTAAACTTGTTTCATAAACAAATTTATTTTTAAATCTTTTGCTAATTAATTGTCTTGATATTAATAAATTTGTATTATTTTATTCAAAATAAACTTGTATGAAGAGATGAAATCTTTTTATGGCAAAACAAAATGTTATAGCGATTCTAAATAGATAATTATTCAAATAGTTATAATTATTTAAACTTTTTTGGTAAACAGTTTCATTTTTTTAAATCTCTTAATTACTAATTTTTGAAATATTAATAACTTAATAATATCTTATTTCGAATAAGCTTATATTAACTAAAATAATTTTTTATCACAAAAAAATTAAAAATAGTTTAATTTTTTAAATCTTTTATTAATTTTTGAAATATGAATGGATTTGTATTATTTTATTCAAAGCAAACTTATATGAACAACAGCATTTGTTTTATGACAAAACAAAATGTCATAACGATTTCAAATAGATAATTATTCAAGTAGTCATAATTATTAGAACTAGTTAGGTAAATAGGATTATTTTTTAAATCTTTTATTAATTTTTAAAATATTAATAAATTTATTTTATTTTAATTCGAATAAGCTAGTATGAATTGAAAAAATTATTTTATGACAAAATAAAAGGTAGTAACAATTTAAAATAGATAATTGCTCATATAGTTTTAATAATTTGAACTGATTCGACAAACAAATTTAATTTTTAAATCTCTTAGTTATTAATTTTTGGAATATTATTAGATTAGTATTATTTTATTTGGAATAAGCTTATATGAATATAAATAATTATTTTATAACAAAACAAAAAGTTTATTTTCTAAATAATTGATTTAAAGTATACAATTCTTCAAACAGTCAAACTATTTGAATTGGTTCAGTAAACAAATTTATTTTTTAAATCTCTTATTAATTTTTGAAAGATTAATAATTTAGTATTATTTTATTCCAAATAAGCTTGTATGATAAAAAAAACTAGTTATATGACCAAACAAAAGGTAACAATGATTTGAAATTGATAATTATTGAAATGGTAATAATTATTTGAACTGATTCGGTAAAGAAATTCACTTTTTAAATCATTTATTAATTTTTGGAATATTAATAAATTAGTATTACTTTAGTTCAAATAAGTTTGTTGAACTAAAACAATTGTTTTTATGATAGAAGAAAAGGTCATAACAATTTTAAATAGATAATTGTTCAAATAGTCATAACTATTTGAATTCTTTCGATAAACAAATTTATTTTTTTAAACTCTTGCTTATTAATTTTCAAAATATTAAGAAATTAGTATTATTTTATTTTAGATAAGCTTTTATAAACTAAAACAATTTTTTTATATCAAAACAAAAAGTCATAATGATTTTAAATAAATAATCATTCAAATAATCATAACTATTTGAACTAGTTTGGCAAACAGATTTATTTTTTAAATTTCTTATTAATTCTTAAAATTTAATAAATTAGTATTATTTTATTTCGAATAAGCTTGTATGTTGAAAAACAATTGTTTTATGACAAACAAAAGATAATAATGATTTGAAATAGATAGTTGTTCAAATAGCCATAATTATTTGAACTAATTCAATAAATTGATTTATTTTTTAAATCTTTTACTTATTAACTTTTGAAATATTAATAAAGTAGTTTTATTTTATTTGGATAAGATTTTATGAACTAAAACAATTATTTTATGACAAAATAAATTCTCATAATGATTTTAAATAGATAATTGTTCAAATAGTCATAACTATTTGAACTTATTAGGTAAATAGATTTCTTTTTTCAAATCTCATGCTTATTAATTTTTTGAATGTTAATAAATTAACATTATTTTATTCTGAATAAGCTTGTATGAACTAAAACAATTATTGTATGACTAAACAAAAGGTCAAAGTGATTTAAAATAGATAATTATTCTAATAGTCTTAACTATTTGAACTTGTTCCACAAACTCATTTATTTTTTAAATCTCATTAATTTTTGAAATATTATTAAATTAGTATTATTTTTATTAAAATAAACTTATATGATTAGAAACAATTATTTTTTGAGAAAATAAAGATCTTAATGATTTGAGATTGATATTTGTTCAAATAGTCATACCTATTTGAACTGGTTTGGAAAACAACTTTAGTTTTTAAATCTCTTGCTTATTAATTTTGAAATATTAAAAAAATAATATTATTTTATTCCAAATAAGTTTTTTTGAACTAAACTAATTGTTTTATGACAAAACAAAAGGTCATAACAACTTTAAATAGATAATTGTTCAAATTGTCAAATCTATTTGAACTTGTTCAATAAACAGATTTATTTTTTAAAATCTCTTGCTCATTAATTTTTCAAATATTAATAAATTAGTATTATTTTATTTTGAATAAGATTGTATGAACTGAAATAATTGTTTTATGACTAAACAAAAGGTTAGAACGATTTGAAATAGATAATTATTCTAATAGTCTTAACTATTTGAATTGGTTTGGTCGACACATGTATTTTTTAAATCTCTTACTTACTAATTTTTGAATATTATTGAATTAGTATTATTTTAATCCAGATAAGCTTGTATGAAAAGAAACAATTATTTTATGATAAAATAAAGATCATAACAATTTGAGATAGATAATTGTTCAAATAGTCATAACTATTTGAGTTGTTTCGGTAAACAGATTTAGTTTTTAAACCTCTTATTAATTTTTAAAATATTGATAGATCAGTATTATTTTATTCTGAATAATTTTGCATGAACAGAAACAATTGTTTTATGACAAATCAAAAAGCCATAACGACTTCAAATAGATAATTGTTCAAATGAACATAACTATTTGAACTTGTTCAATAAACATATTTATATTTTAAATCTCCTACCTATTAATTTTTAGAAAATTAATAAAATAATATTATTTTATTTTGAATAAACTTGTATGATGCAAAATAATTGAGTTATGACAAAATGAAAGATCATAACTGTTTAAAATAAATAATTGTTCAAACAGTCACAATGATATAAACTTGCTCGATAAATAGATTTATTTTTTAAAATTTTTACTTATTAATTTTTGTAATATTAATAAAATAGAATTATTTTTTTTTAATATGCTTGTGTGAACATGAACAATTGGTTTGTGACAAAACAAAAGGTCATAACTATTTGAAATAGATAATTGTTCAAATAGTCATAACTATTTGAACATGTTTAGAAAACATATTTTAAATTTTTACTTATTATTTTTTACAATATTAATAAATTTATATTATTTTATTTGAAATAAGCTTGTATGAACGTAAATAAATATTTTATGACAAAACAAAAAATCATAATGATTTGAAATAGATAATTTTTCAAATAGTCATAACCATTTGAACTTGTCTAGTAAACAGATTCATATTTTAAATCTTTTACTTATTAGTTTTTGGAATATTAATAAATCAGTATGGTTTTGTTTCGAATAAGCCTATATGAGCTAATACAGTTGTTTTATGATGAAACAAAAGGTCATAATGATTTGAAATAGATAATTATTTAAATAGTTATGAGATCTGAAATAGATAATTATTCAAATAATTATGACTATTTGAACTTGTTCGGTAAACATATTTATTTTGATAATCTGTTACTTATTAATTGTCAAAATATTAGTAAATTAATATTATTTTAATCCAAAGGTGCTTGTATGAACAAAAACAATTGTTTTATGACAAAACAAAAAGTTATAACGATTTGAAATAAATAATTATTCAAAAGTCATAACTATTTGAACTTTTTTGGTAAATTAATTTATTTTTTAAATCTTTTACTTATTAATTGTCCAAATATTAATAAATTTGTATTATTTTAATTGAAATAAGCTTGTATGAATAGAAAAAATTATTTTATGATAAAACAAAAGGTTATAGCGATTTAAAATAGGTAATTGTTCAAATAGTCATAACTATTTGAACTTGTTCGATAAACAGATTAAGTTTTTACATCACTTACTTATTGAATTTGGGAATATTAATAAATTAAAATTATGTTATTTGGAATCAGCTTGTATGAATAGAAAGAGTTGTTTTGTGACAAAATAAAAGATTATAATTATTTGAAATAGATAATTGTTCAAATAGTTATAACATATTTACTGGTCAGGCTAACGAATTCTTTTTCTAAATCTGTTACTTATTAAATTTTAGAATATTACTGAATTAGCATTACTTTATTCCAAATAAGATTGCACTAGTAGAAACAATTGTTTGATGACAAAACAAATGGTCACAACAACTTGAAATAAATAATTGTTCAAATTGTTATAACTAATTGAACTAGATTGGTAAACAAATTTATTTATTAAATCTCTTATTAATTTTTAAAATATTAATAAATTCATATTATTTTATTTTGAACAAACTTATATGAACAAAAACATTTGTTTTATTGCAAAACAAAAGGTCAAAATGATTTGAAATAGATAATTCTTCTAATAGTCTTAACTATTTGAAATGGTTTAGCAAACTCATTTATTTTTTAAATCTCTTACTTACTAATTCTTGAAATATTATTACATTAGTGTTATTTTAATTCATATAAGCTTGTATGAAAAGAAACAATTTTTTAATGATCAAATAAAGATCATAATGATTTGAGTAGATAATTGTTCAAATAATCATAACTATTTAAACTAGTTCAGTAAACAAATTTAGTTTTTAAATCTCTTATTAATTTTCAAAATATTAATATATCAGTATTATTTTATTCTAAATAATTTTGCATGAACATAAACGATTGTTTTATAACAAAACAAAATGTCATAACGATTTCAAATAGGTAATTATTCAAATGGACATGACTTTTTGAACTTGTTTGATAAACATATTTATTTTTTAAATCTCCTAGCTATTTATTTTTAGAATATTAATAAATTAATATTATTTTATTTTGAATAAACTTATATGAATCGAAATAATTGTTTTATGACAAAACAAAATATCATAACTATTTGAAATAAATAATTATTCAAATAGTCATAATGATATGAACTTGCTTAGTAAATAGATTTATTTTTTTAAATTTTTACTTATTAATTTTTGGAATATTAATAAATTAGTAGTACTTTATTTCAAATATACTTGTATAAATAGAAACAATTGGTTTAAGACAAAACAAAAGGTCATATCTATTTGACAAAGATAATTGTTTAAACGTGTTCAAAAAATAAATTTATTTTGTAAATTTTTACTTATTAATTTTTGCAATATTAATAATTTTATATTATTTTATTCAGAATAAGCTTGTATGAACAAAAACAATTATTTTATGGCTAATCAAAAGGTCATAACGATTTGAAATAAATAGTTGTTCAAATAGTCATAACCATCTGAACTTGTTCGGTAAACAGATTTATATTTTAAATCTCTTACTCATTAATTTTTGGAATATTAATAAGTTGGTATTATTTTATTTCGAATAAGCCTATATGAACTAATACAATTGTTTTATGGAGAAACAAAAGGTCATAACGATTTGAAATATATAATTATTTAAATAGTTATGAGATTTGAAATAGATAATTATTCAAATAGTTATGACTATTTGAACTTGTTCTATAAACATACTTATTTTAAAAATCTTTTATTTATTAATTGTTGAACTATTAATAAATTAATATTATTTTAATTCAAATAAGCTTGTATGAACAAAAACAATTATTTTATGACAAAATAAAAAGTCCTAATGATTTGAATAAATAATTATTCAAGTAGTCATAATTATTTGAACTTACTCGGTAAATAGATTTATTTTTTAAATCTTTTACTTTTTAGTTGTCTGAATACTAATAAATTTGTATTAGTTTAATTGAAATGAGGTTGTATGAATAGAAAAAATTATTTTATGACAAAACAAAAGGTTATATCAATTTGAAATAGGTAATTGTTCAAATAGTCATAACTATTTAAACTTATTTGATAAACTGATTAAGTATTTAAATCTCTTACTTATTGATTTTTGGAATATTAATAAATTAGAATTATGTTATTCTAAATCCACTTGTATGAGCGGAAATAATTGTTTTGTGATAAAACAAAAGGTCATAACAATTTGAAATAGATACATGTTCAAACAATTCTAACTATTTATACTGGTCAAGCCAACAGATTCTTTTTCTAAATCCATTACTTATTAATTTTTAGAATATTAATAAATTAGCATTACTTTATTCCAAATAAGATTGTATTAATAGAAACAACTATTTTATGACAAAACAAATGGTCATAACTACTTGAAATAAATAATTGTTCAAGTTGTTATAACTAATTAATTTTTAAATTAGGCAAAGAGGAATTTTTAGGATTTTTTCTTAACTTGTATGAAATAGGAAATCAAATAAAAAAGGATTACAAAGCATCAAAGCTAGGGTTTTTGTTAAATTGATTTTTACCTAAATTAAAGGGATTTAAAAAATTTTTGAAAATCCTTAACAATTAAAGGAAACCTAAAATTTTTTACTAGAAAATCCCTTTAAATTGTTCTAACGCAGACAAAGAACAGGGAGGGAGAAAAAGATTATATGGAAACTCTTGAGAAAATAAGAGAGAAAAATCATTTAGAAAAAAGATATGATTTTTGGTAGTAATTTGTTTTTGAAATTCTTTAAAGTATTGGAGTAATTTAAGGAAAATTTCCAATATTAAATTATTCAGTAAAATTTTGACATGTTTTAAGCTTGGATAACTTTAAATCAAATTAGTACCATTTTTTAGATGGGTGCTATAAGGATGCTATAACCTTCCTCACACAGAACCATACTCCTAGAATTAAACTTTAGTTTAATAGACTAGAATCTACTATTTAAAGATACCTAAGTCAACCTTTGGACTTCTTCTTAAATGGGATAGATTTTATCAGGTGGCCAATCACACCTTCACAAAAAACATTGGTGGCTACTCCTTAAAGTCTATGTCTAGTGATAGGCCCATAAACATATACATTATGACAAACTGAAACAATTGTTTTATGACAAAACAAAAAGTCATAACAACTTTATATAGATAATTGTTCAAATAATAAAATCTATTTGAAGTTGTTCGATAAATAAATTTACTTTTTTAAATTTCTTGCTCATTAATTTTTTTAATGTTAATAAATTAGTATTAATTTATCTTGAATAAGCTTGTATGATAAAAAATAATCATTTATAACAAAACAAAAGGTCATAACAATTTGAAATAAATAATTGTTCAAATGGCCATATTTATTTTAACTGATTCAGTAAACAAATTTATTTTTTTAAATCTCTTATTTATTAATTTTGGAAATATTAGTCAATTAGTATTGTTTTATTCTGAATAAGCTTGAATGATAAAAAACATTTGTTATATAACCAAATAAAAGGTAATAACAATTTGAAATAAATAATTGTTAAAATGGCCATAATTATTTGAAATGATTTAATAAACAAATTTACTTTTTAAATCAATTATTAATTTTTGAAATATTAAAAAATTGTATTATTTTATTTCAAACAAGCTTATATGAATTGAAATGAGTGCTTTATGACAAAATGAAAGGTCAAAATGGTTTGAAATAGGTAATTGTTCATGTAGTTTTAATTGTTTTAACTATTTCAGCAAATATATTTATGCTTTAAATCTCTTAGTTGCTAATTTTCGTAATATTATTAAATTAGTATTATTTAATTCTGAACAAGCTTGTATGAACTGAGACAAATATTTTATAATGGAACAAAAGCTTATAACAATTTGAAATAGGAAATTATTCAAATAAGAATTGGTTCGGTAAACATATTTATTTTTTTAAATCTTCTACTTATTAGTTTTTGAAATATTAATAAATTAGTATTATTTTATTCCAAATAAGCTTGTATGATGCAAAACAATTGTTTTATGATAAAAAAAAAGTTCATAATGATTTGAAATAGATAATTGTTGAAATGGCCATAATTATTTGAATTGATTTGGTAAACATATTTTCTTTTTAAATCACTTATCAATTTTTGGAATATTAATAAACTATTATTATTTTATTTCGAATAAGCTTGTATGAGCTGAAACAATTGTTTTATGGCAAAACAAAAGGTCATAACAATTTTAAATATACAATTGTTCAAATAGTCGTAACTTTTTAAATTTGTTTAGAAAACATATTAATTTTTTTAAATCTCTTGCTTATTAATTTTTGAAATATTAATAAATTAGTATTATTTTATTTCGAATAAGCTTTTATGAACTGAAACAATTGTTTAATGACACAACAAAAGGTCATAACGATTTTAAATATGTAATTGTTCAAATAGTCATAACTATTTGAGCTTATTTGGTAAACACATTTATTTTTTCAAATCTCTTTCTCATTAACTTTTCAAATGTTAATATATCAAGATTATTTTATTCTGAATAAACTTGTATGATATGAAAGAAATATTTAATGACTAAAAAAGGTCTTTACGATTTGAAATAGATATTATTCTAATAGTTTTAACTATTGAACTAGTTTAACCAACACATTTATTTTTTTAAATCTCGTACTTATTAATTTTTAAAATATTAATAAATTAATATTATTTTATTTTAAATAAGCTTGTATGATAAAAAAAACAATCATTTTATAAGAAAAAATGGTCATAATAATTTGAAATAAATAATTGTTTAAATGGCCATAATTATTTTAACTGATTAGGTAAACAAATTTACTTTTTAAATCTCTTATTTATCAATTTTAGAAATATTAATAAATTAGAATTATTTTATTTCGTATAATCTTGTATTAACTAAAACAATTACTTTATGACAAAACAAAAGGTCATAACAATTTAAAATAGACAATTGTTCAAATAGTAATAATTATTTGAACTTGTTTGATAAATAGATTCATTTTTTTAATCTCTTTCTTGTTAATTTTTCAAATGTTAATAAATTAGTATTAATTTATTTTGAATAAGCATGTATGAACTGAAACAATTGTTTTATGACTAAAAAAAGGTTAGAACGATTTGAAATAGATAATTATTCTAATACTCTTAACCATATGAACAGTTCGGTAAACAAATTTATTTTTTAATCTCTTATTAATTTTCAAAATATTATTAAGTTTGTATTATTTTAATCCAAATAAGCTTTTACAAACAAAAAAATTGTTTTATGACAACAAAAGGTCATGACGATTTGAAATTGATAATCATTTAAATAGTCTTAACTATTTAAACTAGTTAGGCAATTAGATTTATTTTTTAATTTTCTTGGTTATTAAGTTTCAAAATATTATTATTTTAATATTATTTTATTTCAAATAAAATAGTATGATCAAAACCAATTATTTGATGATAAAACAAAATGTTATAATGCTTTGAAATAGATAATTATTACAAATAGTCAAAACTATTTGAAATGGTTTGGTAACAATTTACTTTTTAAATCGCTTATTGATTAATTTTCTAAGTATCAATAAATTAGTATTACTTTATTTCGAACAAACTTATATGAACAAAAATAATCGTTTTATGATAAAACAAAAAGTAATAACAATTTGAAATAGATAGTTATTCAAATAGTTATAATTATTTAAACTAGTTCTGTAAATAAAATTATTTTCAAATCTCTTACTTATAAATTTTGAAATATTAACAAATTAGTTTTATTTTATTTTGAATAAACTTGTATGAGCTAAAATAATTGTTTACGACAACACAAAAGCTCATAACGATTTGAAATAGATAATTGTTCATATAGTCTTAACTGTTTGAATTAGTTCGGTAAACAGATTTATTTTTTAAACCTTTTAGTTATGAATTTTCAAAATATTATTAAATTAGCATTACTTTATTCTGAATAAACTTGTATGAATAGAAATAATTGTTTTATGACAGAACAAAATGTTATAACAATTTGAAATAGATAATTGTTCAAATGGTCAAAACTATTTAAACTAGTTTGATATACAGATTTATTTTTTAAATCTCTTACTAATTCTTGAAATATTAATAGATTAGTATTATTTTATTTCAAATAAGCATGTATGTTGAAAAATAGTTGTTTGATGACAAAATGAAAGGTAATAACGATTTTATTTCAAATACACTTGTATGTTGAAAAAAATTGTTTTATGACAAAATGAAAAATAATCAAAATTTGAAATAGATAATAGTTCAAATTGCCATAATTATTTGAACTGATTCGGTAAACTGATTTATTTTCTATACTATTACTTATTAATTTTTGAAATATTAAAAAAGTAATATTATTTTATTTTGGATAAGCTTTTATGAACTGAAACAATTGCTTTATGACAAAACAAAAGTTTATAACTATTTTAAATAAGTAATTGTTCAAATAATCTTAATTATTTGAACTTGTTCGATAAACAAATTTATTTTTTCAAATCTCTTGCTTATTAATTTTTTGAATGTTAATAAATTAGTATTAATTTATCCTGACTTAGCTTGTATGAACTAAAACAATTATTTTATGACTAAACAAAAAGTTAGAACGATTTGAAATGGAAAATAATTCTAATAGTCTTAACCATTTGAACTTATTCGACAAATGCATTTATTTTTTAAATCTCTTACTTATTAATTTTTGAAATATTATTAAATTCTTATTTTTTATCTGAATAAGCATCTATGATCATAAACAATTTTTTCATGATGAAACAAAGATTATAATGATTTAAGATTGATTGTTGTTCAAATGGTTGTAACTATTTGAACTGGTATGAAAAATAGCTTTAGTTTTTAAATCTCTTGCTTCCTAATTTTTGAAATATTAATAAAGTAGTATTATTTCATTTTAGATAAGTTTGATGAAATGAAACAACTGTTTATGACAAAACAAAAGGTCATAATGATAGATAAATTTTTGAATAGTCATATCTATTTGAACTTGTTCATTAAACATATTTATTTTTTAAAATCTGTTGCTTTTAATTTTTCAAATGTTAATAACTTAGTGTTATTTTATTCCAAATAAGCTTATATGAATTGAAATAATTATTTTATGACTAAACAAAAGGTCCAAACAATTTGAAATAGATAATTGTTTTAATAGTCTTAACTACCTAAACTGGTTCGACAAAACACATTTATTTTTTTATTATTAAATTAGTATTATCTTAATCCAAATAAGCTTATATGAAAAGAAACAATTGTTTAATGATAAAATAAAGATTATAAGGATTTGAGATAGATAATTGTTCAAATAGTTATAACTATTTAAATAGGTTCAGTAAACAGATTTAGTTTTTAAATCTCTTATTAATTTTTAAAATATTAATAAATCAATATTATTTTATTTTGAATAATTTTGTATGAACAGAAATTATTGTTTTACGATGAAACAAAAGGTTATAACTATTTGAAATAGATAAATATTCAAATGGACATGTCTATTTAAACTTTTTTATTAAATAGATTTATTTTTTAAATCTCTTACCTATTAATTTTCAGAATATTCATAAATTAGTATTATTTTATTCTGAACAAATATGTATGAATAAAAATAATTATTTTATGATAAAACAAATGGTCATAACAATTTGGAAATAAATAATTATTCAAACAATCATAACTATTAGAGCTTATTTAGTAAACAGATTTATTTTTAAATATTTTACTTACTAATTTTTGAAATATTAATAAATTAGTATTATTTTATTTTGACTAAGCTTGTCTAAACAAAAACAATTGGTTTATGACAAAACAAAATGTCAGAATTATTTGAAATAGATAATTGTTCAAATAATCAAAACTATTTGAATGTGTTCAGAAAATATATTTATTTTTTAAATTTGTACTTATTAATTTTTGGAATATTAATAAATTTATATTATTTTATTTGAAATAAGCTTGTGTGAATAGAAATAATTGTTTTTAACAAAACAAATGGTCAAAATGATTTGAAAAATATAATTGTTCAAATAGTCATAACTATTTGAATTTTTTCGGTAAACAGATTCATTTTTTAAATCTCTTACTCATTAATTTGTAGAATATTAATAAATTAATATTATTTTATTTCGAATAAGCTTATATGAATTAATACAATTTTTTTTATAATGAAACAAAAAGTCATAACGATTTGAAATAGATAATTATTCAAATAGTTATGACTATTTGGACTTGTTTGGTAAATATATTTATTTTTAAAATATTTTAATTATTAATTATCAAAATATTAATAAATTAATATTATTTTAATCCAAATAAGCTTGAATGAACAAAAAAATTATGACAAAACAAAAAGTCATAATGATTTAAAATAAATAATTGTTCAAATAGTCATAACTATTTAAACTTATTCAATAAGCAAATTTATTTTTTAAATCCTTTACTTATTAATTGTTTGAATATTAATAAATTTGTATTATTTTATTAGAAGTAAGCTTGTATGAATAGAAAAAATTATTTCATCACAAAACAAAAGGTTATAGCAATTTGAAATAGATAATTATTCAAATAGTTATAACTATTTGAACTTGTTCAGAAAATAGATTCATTTTTCAAATCTCTTACTTATTAAGTTTTAGAATATTAATAAGTTAGAATTATATTATTTTGAATAAGTTTTTATGAGCAGAAACAATTGTTTTGTGAGAAAACAAAAGGTTATAACAATTTGAAGTACATGATTGTTCAAACAGTCATAGCTACTTGCACTAGTCAGGCCAACAAATTCATTTTTTAAATCTGTTACTTATTAATTTTTAGAATATTAATAAATTAGCATTACTTTATTTCGAATAAGACTGTATGAATAGAAATAATTATTTTATGATAAAATAAATGGTCATAATAATTTGAAATAAATAATTGTTCAAATAGTTAAACTAATTGAACTGGTTTAGTAAATAGATTTATTTTTTAATTCTCTTACTCATTAATTTTCAAAATACTAATAAATTTATTTTATTTTATTTCAAACAAACTTATTTGAACAAAAACATTTGCTTATGACAAAACAAAAGGTCATAACGATTTGAAATAGATAATTATTCAAATAGTCATAATTATTTGAACTAGTTTGGCAAACGAAACTATTTTTTAAATCACTTACCGATTAATTTTTGAAATATTAATAAATTTATTTTATTTTATTTTGAATAAGATAGTAAGAACTGAAAAAATTATTTTACGACAAAACAAAATATCATAACGATTTGAAATAAAGAATTGTTCATATAGCCTTAACTATTTGAACTAGTTCAGCAAACAAATTTATATTTTAAATCTCTTAGTTCTTAATTTTTAGAATATTATTACATTCGTATTATTTTATTTCGAATAAGCTTGTATGAATAGAAATAATTATTTTATGATAAAACAAAAGGTTATAACAATTTGAAATATATAATTATTCAAATAGTTATAAGTATTTAAACTACTTTAGTAAACAAATTTATTTTTTAAATCTCCTATGTATTAATTTTTGAAATATTAATAAATTAGTATTATTTTATTTCGAATAGGCTTGTATGATGACAAACAATTGTTTTATGATAAAAAAAAGTTCATAACAATTTGAAATGGATAATTGGTCAAGCTTTTATGAATTGAAACAATTGTTTTATGATAAAATAAATGGTCATAACAATTTTAAATAGACAATTATTGAAATAGTCATCACTATTTGAACTTGTTTGGTAAACATATTTATTTTTTTTAATTTCTTACCTATGAATTTTCTAAATGTTAATAAATTAGTATTATTTTATTTCCAATAAGCATGTATGAATTGAAACAATTATTTTATAACTAAACAAAATGTTAGGACGTTTTAAAATAGATAATTGTTCTAATAGTCTTAACTAATTGAATTGGTTTGGCAAATACATTTGTTTTTTAAATCCTTACTTATTAATTGTTAGAATATTGTTAATTTAGTAATTTTTTACTCTGAATAATGTTGTATGAATAGCAACAAATGTTTTAGGACAAAACAAAGATCACAAAGATTTGAGATAGATAATTGTTCAAATAATAATAACTATTTCAACTAGTTCAGTAAAGAGATTTAGTTTTTAAATCTCTTTGTAATTTTCAAATTAGTAATAAATTAGTATTATTTTATTCTAAATAATTTTGTATGAATAGAAACAATTGTTTTACGACAAAACAAAATATCATAATAATTTGAAATATATAATAGTTCAAATGGACATAACTAGTTGAACTTGTTTGGTAAATAGATTAATTTTTTAAATCTTCAACTTATTAATTTTTAGAATATTAATAAATTAATATTATTTTATTTGGAATAAACTTTATGAAAGAAACAATTGTTTTATAACAAAAGAAAAGATCATAATGATTTGAAATAAATGATTATTCAAATAGTCATAACTATTTGAATTCACTCAGTAAACATATTTATTTTTTAAATCTTTTACTTATTAATTTTGGAATATTAATAAATTAGTATTATTTCATTCTAAATAAGCTTGTTTAAACAAAAACAATTGGTTTATGATAAAACAAATGGTCATAATGATTTGAAATAGATAATTGTTTAAATAGTCATAACTATTTGAATGTGTTTAGAAAATGAATTTATTTTTTAATTTTTCACTTAATAATTTATGGAATATTAATAAATTTATAATATTTTATTTGAATTAGGCTTGCATGAACAAACCAATCATTTTATGACAAAACAAAAGGTAATAATGTTTTGAAATAGATAATTGTTTTGGTAGTCATAACTATTTGAACTTGTTTGATAAACATATTCATTTTCTTATTTCTTTTACTCTTTAATTTTTGGAATATTAATAAATTGTTTAGTAAACATACTTACTTTTTAAAAATCTTTTACTTATTAATTGTCGAAATATTAATAAATTAATATTATTTTAATCTGAATAAGCTTAAATGGATAGAAACAATTGTTTTATGATAAAACAAAAAGTCATGAAAAATTTGAAATAAATAAATGTTCAAATAGTCATAACGAGTTAAACTTGTTCAGTAAACATATTTATTGTTTAAATCTTTTACTTATTAATTATCTTAATATTAATAATTTTGTATTATTTTATTCGAAATAAGCTTGTATGAACATAATAAATCATTTTATGACAAAACAAAAGGTTATAGCAATTTTCAAATGGATAATTGTTCAAATAGTCGCAATTATTTAAACTTATTCGAAAAACAAATTCATTTTTTAAATCTCTTAATTATTAATCTTTGGAATATTAATAGCATAGTATTATTTTATTTTGAATATGCTTATATGAATTGAAATAATTTTTTATGACAAAACAAAATGTCATAATGATTTGAAATAGATAATTATTCGAATAGTCTTGACTATTTGATCTAGTTTGATAAACATATTTATTTTCTAAATTTTTTACTTATTAATTGTCAAAATATTAATAAATTAGAATATTTTAATTCGAATAAGCTTGCGTGGACAAAAACTATTGTTTTATAATAGAACAAAAAGTTATAAGATTTGAAATAAATAATTGCTTAAATAGTCATAACTATTTGAACTAATTTGATAAATAGATTTATTTTTTAAATCTCTTATTAATTTTCAAAATATTAATAGGTTAGTATTATTTTATTCCAAACAAACTTATATGAACAAAAACATTTATTTTATGACAAAACAAAATGTTATAACAATTTGAAATAGTTAATTGTTTAAATAGTCATAATTATGTTAACTGGTTACATAAATAGAATTATTTTTTTAATATCTTATTTATTAATTTTTGAAATATTAATAAATTCATTTTATTTTATTCCGAATAAGGTAGTATGATTTGAAAAAATTGTTTTATGAGAAATCAAATGGTCATAACAATTTGAAATAGATAATTATACATATAGTCTTAACTATTTGAATTGGTTTGGCAAACAAATTTATTTTTTAAATCTCTTAGTTATTAATTTTTGAAATATTATTAGATTAGTATTATTTTATTTCAAATAAACTTGAATGAATAGAAGTAATTGTTTTATGAAAAAACAAAAGGTTATAATAATTTGAAGTATACAATCATTTAAATAGTTATTACTATTTGAACTAATTCGATATACAGATTTATTTTTTAAATCTTACTTTTTAATTTTTGAAAGATTAATATATTACTATTATTTTATTCTAAATAAGCTAATATGATAAAAAACAATTGTTATATGACCAAACAAAAGGTAATAATGATTTAAAATAGATAATTGTTAAAATGGCCATAATTATTTGTATTGATTCGATAAACAGACTCATTTTTTAAATCATCTATTTATTAATTTTTGAAATATAATTAAATTAGTATTATATTATTTTGAATAAGCTTGCATGAACTAAATAATTGTTTTATGACATAACAAAAGGTCATACGATTTTAAATAGACAATTTTTCAAATAGTGATAAATATCTAAATTTGTTCAGTAAACAAATTTATTTTTTAAACTATTACTTATTAATTTTTAAAATATTAAGAAATTAGTATTATTTTATTTTGGATAAGCTTTTATGAATTAAAACAATTGTTTACATCAAAACAAAATGTCCTAATGATTGTAAATAAATAATTATTTAAGTTGTCATAACTATTTGAATTTGTTCGGTAAATAGATTTATTTTTTTAAATATTTTGCTTATTAATTTTTTGAATGTTAATAAATTTTGATTATTTTATTTCAAATTAGCATGTAAGATATGAAAAAATATTTTATGACTAAACAAAAGGTTAGAATGATTTAAAATATATAATTATTCTAATACTTTTAACTATTTAAACTGGTTCGACAAACACATTTATTTTTTAAATCTCTTACTTATTAATTTTTAGAATATTATTAAATTAGTATTATTTTTAACCGAATAAGGTTATATGAAAAACAATTGTTTTATGACAAAACAAAGATTTTAATGATTTGAAATTGATATTTGTTCAATTAGTGATAACTATTTAAACTAGTTTGGTAAACAGATTTATTGTTTTAATATGTTACTTATTAATTTTTGAAATATTAATCAATTAGTATTATTTTATTTAGAATAAGCTTGTATGATAAAAAATAATTATTTTATGATAAAACAAAAGGTCATAACGATTTAAAATAGATAATAATTCAAACGACCATAATAATTTTAACTGATTCGGCAAATAGATCTATTCTTAAAATTTTTTACTTATTAATTTAGGAAATTAATATTATTTTATTCCATCTAAGCTTGTATTAATTGAAACAATTGTTTTATGACAAATGAAAAGGTTATAACGATTTTAAATAGACAAGTTTTTAAATAATAATAACTATTTAAACTTGTTCAGTAAACATATTTATTTTTTTAAATCTCTTTCTTATAATTTTTCAAATGTTAATAAATTAGTATTAATTTATTCTAAATAAGCTTGTATGAACTAAAAAAATTGTTTTATGACTAAACAAAATGTTAGAATGATTTGAAATAGAAAATTATTCTAATGGTTTTAACCATTTGAACTAATTTGGTAAACAACTTTATTTTTTAAATCTCTTATTAATTTTGAAATATTATTAAATTAGTATTATTTTAATTAGAATAAGCTTGTACAAACAAAATAATTATTTTACAACAAAAAAAAGATCATAATGATTTGAAATAAATAATCGTTCATATAGTCTTAACTATTTGAATTGGTTCAGCAATTAGATTTATTTTTTAATTTTCTTGGCTATTATGTTTTGGAATATTAATAAATTAGTATCATTTTATTTCAAATAAAATAGTATGAATAGAACCAATTGTTTAATGACAAAATAAAAAGGTTATAATGATTTGAAATAAATAATTATTCAAATAATTAAAACTATTTGAAATAATTTGGTAAGCAGGTTTGCTTTTTAAATCTCTAACTGATTAATTCTTGCAATATTAATAAATTAGTATTATTTTATTTCAAAATATCTTGTCTATTAAACAACAATTGTTTTATAACAAAACAAAAGGTAATAACGATTTGAAATAGATAGTTGTTTAAATGGGCATAATTATATGAACTGATTCGGTAAAGTGATTTATTTTTTAAATCTCTTAATTATTAATTTTCAAAATATTAATAAAGTAGTATTATTTTATTTTGAATAAGCTTTTATGAACTAAAACAATTTTTTAATGACAAAACAAATGGTCGTAATGATTTTAAATAGATAATTGTTCAAATAGTCATAACTATTTAAACTTGTTCGGTAAATAGATTTATTTTTTCAAATCTCATGCTTATTAATTTTTGGAAGGTTAATAAATTAGTATTATTTTATTTTAAATAAGCTTGTATGAACTGAAACCATTATTATACGACTAAACAAAATGTCAAAATGATTTGAAATAGATAATTATTCTAATAGTCTTAACTATTTGAACTGGTTTGGCAAATGCATTTTTTTTTAAAACTCTTATCAATTTTTAGAATATTATTAAATTAGTATTATTTTTATCTAAATAAGCTTGTATGATTAGAAATAATTGTTATATGAGAAAACAAAGATAATAAGGATTTGAGATTGATATTTATTCAAATAATTATAACTATTTGAACTAGTTCAAAAAATAATTTTAGTTTTTAAATCTCTTCCTTATTAATTTTTGAAATATTAATAAAATAGTATTATTTATTTTAGATAATTTTTTATGAACTAAAAAATTATTTTATGATAAAACAAAGTGTCATAACGACTTCAAATATATAATTGCTCAAATAGTTAAATCTATTTGAACTTGTTCAGTATAGAGATTTATTTTTTTAAATCTCTTATTCATTAATTTTTTGAATATTAATAAATTACTATTATTTTATTCTGAATAAGTTTGTATGAATTGAAATAATTGTTTTATGACTAAACAAAAGGTCATAATGATTTGAAATAGATAATTGTTCTAATAATTTTAATGATTTGAATTGGTTTGGCAAACACATTTTTCTTTAAATCTCTTACTTTCTAATTTTTAAAATATTATTAAATTAGTATTATTTTAATCTAAATAAGCTTGTTTGAAAAAAAATAATTGTTTTATGACCAAAAAAATGATGATAATAATTTGAGATAGATAATTGTTCAAATAGTCATAACTATTTGAATTGTTTCAGTAAATAGATTTAGTTTTTAAATTTTTTATTAGTTTTCAAAATATTAAAATATTGGTATTATTTTATTCTAAATAATTTTGCATGAACAGAAACAATTGTTTTATAACAAACAAAAGGTCATAACAATATATAAATGTTCAAATGGACAAACTATTTGAACTTGTTCGGTAAATAGATTTATTTTTTAAATCTCTTACCTATTAGTTTTTAGAATATTAATAAATTAGTATTATTTTATTCTAAATAAACTTATCTGAATAAAAACAATTATTTTATGACAAAACAAAAGATCATAACTATTTGAAATAAATAATTATTCAAACAATCATAACTATTTGAAATAAATAATTATTCAAACAATCATAACTATTTGAACTTGCTCAGTAAACAAATTTACTTTTTAAATTTTTTAATTATTAGTTTTTGGAATATTAATAAATTAGTGTTATTTTATTTCTAATATGTTTATATGAACAAAAACAATTGGTTTATGACAAAATAAAAGTCATAACTATTTGAAATAGATAATTATTCAAATAGTCATAACTATTTGAACGTGTTATAAAAACATATTTATTTTTTAAATTTTTATTTAAAAATTTTTGGAATATTAATAAATTTATATTATTTTATTTGAAATAAGCTTGTATGAAAAGAAACAATTATTTTATGACAAAATAAAAAGGTTATAACGATTTGAAGTAAATAATTGTTCAAATAGTCATAACTATTTGAACTTGTTCAGTAAACAAATTCATATTTTAAATCTCCTACTATTTAATTTTTGAAATATTATTAAATTAGTATTTTTTTTATTTCGAATTAGCTTATATGAACTAATACAATTGTTTCACGATGAAACAAAATGTTATAACGATTTGAAATAGATAATTATTCAAGTAGTTGTGACTAGTTGAACTTGTTCGATAAATATATTTATTTTTAAAATGTTTTACTTATTATCTATTGAAATATTAATAAATTAATATTATTTTAACCCAAATAAGCTTGTATGAACAAAAACAATTGTTTTATGATAAAACAAAAAGTCATAACGATTTGTAATAAATAATTATTCAAATAGTTGTAACTATTTGAATTTATTCGGTAAATAGATTTACTTTTAAATCTTTTACTTATTAGTTATATGAATATCAATAAATTTGTATTATTTTAATTGAAATAAGCTTGTATGAATAGAAAAATATATTTTATGACAAAATAAAAGGTTATAGCAATTTAAAATAGATAATTGTTCAAATAGTCATAACTATTTCAACTTGTTCGATAAATAGATTCAATTTTTAAATCTCTTATTAATTTTTGGAATATTAATAATTAGAATTATGTTATTTTGAGTCAACTTGTACAAAAGAAACAATTATTTTGTAACAAAACAAAAGGTCATAATGCTTTGAAATAGATAATTGTTCAAATAATTATAACTATTTGTACTGGTCAGGCTAACATATTCATTTTTTAAATCCATTACTTATTAATTTTTAGAATATCATTAAATTAGCAATATTTTATTCTGAATAAGATTGTATCATTAGAAACAAGTGTTTTATGACAAAACAAATGGTCATAATGATTTGAAATAAATAATTGTTCAAACTGTTATAACTATTTAAACTGGTTTGGTAAACATATTTATTTTTTTAAGTCTCTTATTAATTTTTAAAATATTAATATTATTTTATTCAGAATCGACTTATGTGAACAAAAACATTTGTTTTACGACATACAAAAGGTTATAATGATTTGAAATAGATAATTATTCATTTAACCTTAACTATTTGAATTGATTCAGCAAATAAATTTATTTTTTAAATCTCTTAGTTATTAATTTTCGTAATATTATTAGATTAGTATTATTTTATTCCAAATAAACTTGTAAGAATATAAATAATTGTTTCATGACAAAACAAAAGGTTATAATGATTTAAAATATATAATTATTCAAATAGTACTAACTATTTAAACTGTTCGGTAAGCATATTTATTTTTTAATTCTTCTACTTATTAGTTTTTGAAATATTAATAAATTGGTATTATTTTATTCCAAATAGTCTTGTATGATGAAAAACAATTGTTTTATGACAAAACAAACGTTCTTAACAATTTGAAATATATAATTGTTCAAATGACTATAATTATTTGAATTGATTCAATAAACTAATTTATATTTTAAATCTCTAACTTCCTAATTTTTGAAATATTAATAAGGTAATTTTATTTTATTTTGGATAAGCGTTTTTGTACAGAAATAGTTGTTTTATGATAAAACAAATAGTCATAACAATTTTAAATAGATAATTACTCAAATAGTCATAACTATTTGAACTTGTTCGATAAACAGATTTATTTTTTTAAATTTCTTGCTTATAAACTTTCTGAATGTTAATAAAATTGTTTTATTGTATTTTAAATTAGCTTGTATGAACTAAAAAGGTCAGAATGATTTGAAATAGATAATTGTTTTAAAAGTCTTTACTATTATAATCGGTTTGGCGAACACATTTATTTTTTAAATCTCTTACTTATTAATTTTTAAAAATTTATTAGTTTAGTAATATTTTACTTTGAATAAGCATGTATGAATAGAAACAATTATTTTATGACAAAAGAAAAATCATACTGATTTGAGATAGATAATTGTTGAACTAATCATAATTATTTAAACTGGTTTGGTAAATAAATTTTTTTAAATCTCTTATTAATTTTTTAAATATTAATAAATTAGTATTATTTTATTCTAAATAATTTTGTATAAATAAAACTAATTGTTTAATGACAAAACAAAATGTCATAATAATTTGAACTTGTTTGGTAAACAAATTTATTTTTTAAATCTTCAACTTATTAATTTTTAGAATATTAATAAATTAATATTTATTTTATTTCAAATAAACTTGTATGAATAGTAACAATTGTTTTATGACAAAACAAAAGATTATAATGATTTGAAATAAATAATTGTTTAAATAGTCAACTATTTGAACTCGCTTGTTAAATAGATTAATTTTTAAAATTTTTTATTTATTAATTTTAGTATTTTAATAAATTAGTATTATTTTTGTTCTAAATAACCTTTTATGAATAAAAACTACTGGTTTATGACAAAACAAAAGATCATAACATTTGAAATAGATAATTATTCAAATAGACATGACTATTTGAACTCGTTTAGAAAACATTTTATTTCTTATTAATAAATTTAAATTATTTTATTCAAAATAAGCTTGCATGAATAAAACCAATTGTTTTATGACAAAACGAAAGGTCATAATGTTTTGAAATAGTAATTGTTTGTATAGTCATAACTAATTGAACTTATTTGGTAAACAGATTCTTTTCTTAATTCTCTTACTCATTAATTTTTAAAATATTAATAAATTAGTATTATTTTACTTCAAATAAACTTATATGAATTGAAACAATTGTTTTATTACAAAAGAAAAGGTCATAATGATTTGAAATAGATAATTATTCAAATAGACATGACTATTTGAACTTGTTCATTAAACATATTTATTTTTTAAAATCTTTTACTTATTAATTGTCAAAATATTAATAAATTTATATTATTTTAATATGAATAAACATGAACAATTGTTTTATGATAAAACAAAAAGTCATAACAAGTTGAAATAAATAATTGCACGAACATAAATAATTGTTTTAGGACAAAACAAATGGTTATAATGATTTGAAATATATAATTATTCAAATAGTCAAACTATTTGAACTAGTTTGGTAAATAAATTCATTTTTTACATCTCTTACTCTTTAATTTTTGAAATATTAAAAATTAGTATTATTTTACTCTGAATAGGCTTATGCAATGAAAAATAATTGTTTTATGACAAAACAAAGTTCATAATGATTTGAAATAGATAATTGTTTAAATGGCCACAATTATTTGAACTGATTTGATAAACTGGTTTATTTTTAAAATCTCCAACTTCTTAATTTCTAAAATATTAATAAAGTAATATTTTTTTATTTTGCATAAGCTTTTATGAACTAAAACAATTGTTTTATTAAAAAACAAAAGGCTATAATGATTTTGAATAGATAATTTGTTCAAAATAAACTTGACTATTTGAATTTATTCGTTAAATAGATTTATTTTTTTAAATTTCTTGCTTATTAATTTTCTAAATGTTAATAGAATAGTATTATTTTATTTTGGATAAGCATGTATGAATTGAAACAATTATTTTATGACTAAATAAAAGGTTAGAACATTTTGAAATAGATAATTGTTTTAATAGTCTTAACTATTTGAATTGGTTCCGCAAATACATTTATTTTTAAAATCTCTTACTTATTAATTTTAGAATATTATTAGTTTAGCTATATTTTACTTTGAATAAGCTTGTGTGGACAGAAACAATTGTTTTAGGACAAAACAAAGATCATAAAGATTTGAGATAGATAATTATTCAAATAGTCATAACTATTTGAACTAGTCCGAAAATAGATTTAGCTTTTAAATCTCTCATTAATTTTTGAAATATTAATAAATTAGTATTATTTTATTCTAAATAATTTTGTATAAATAAAAATAATTTTTTTACAACAAAACAAAATGTCATAACAATTTGAAATAAATAATTGTTCAAATAGTCATAACTATTTGAACTCATTTGATAAATAGATTTATTTTTTAAATCTTTTACTTATTAACTTTTGGAATATGAATAAATTTATATTATTTTATTAAAAAGAAGCTTGCATCAACAGAACCTATTGTTTTATGGTAAAACAAAAGGTCATTATATTTTGAAATTGATAATTGTTTAGATAGTCATAACTATTTGAACTTATTCAGTAAACAAATTATTTTTTAATTCTCTTACTAATTAATTTTTGGAATATTAATAAATTAGAATTATTTTACATCAAATAAGCTTATATGAACTGAAACAATTATTTTATTACAAAAGAAAAAGTTAGAATGATTTGAAATAAATAATTACTCAAATAGTCATGACTATTTGAACTTGTTTGGTAAACATATTTATTTTTTAAATCTTTTACTTATTAATTATTGAAATATTAATAAATTAATATTATTTTAATCCAAATATACTAGTATGAACAGAAACTATTATTTTATGACATAACAAAAAGTCATAACAATTTGAAACAAATAATTACTCAAATAGTTATAACTATTTAAATTGTTTTGATAAACAGATTTATTTTTTAAATCTCTTATTAATTTTTGAAATATTATTAAATTAGTATTATTTTAATTTGAATAAGCTCGTATGAACAAAATAATTATTTTATGACAAAAGAAAAGATTATAGTGATTTGAAACAGATTATTGTTCAAATAGTCTTAATGATTTGGACTAGTTAAGCAATTAGACTTATGTTTTAATTTTTTTGGTTATTAAGTTTTGGAATATTATTAAAATAGTATTATATTATTTTGAATAAAATAATATGAATAGAACCAATTGTTTGATGACAAAATAAAAGCTTATAATGATTTGAAATAATTAATTATTCAAATAGTCAAAACTATTTAAAATGGTTTGGTAAGAAAATATACTTTTTAAATCTCTTACTGATTAATTTTTTAAATATTAATAAATTAATATTATTTTATTTTTAACAAACTTATATTAACAAAAACAATTGTTTTATGACAAAACAAAAAGTAATAATGATTTAAAATAGATAATTGTTTAAATAGTTATAATTATTTGAACTAGTTCGGTAAACAGAATTATTTTCTAAACCTCTTACTTATAAATTTTTAAAATATTAATAAATTAATTTTATTCTATTTCGAAAAAGCTTGTATGAGTTGAAATAATTGTTTTGTGACAAAATAAAAGGTCATAACAATTTGAAATAAATAATTATTCATATAATCTTAACTGTTTGAACTGGTTTAGCAAATGGATTTATTTTTTAAATCTCTTAGTTATTAATTTTTAGAATTTTACTAAATTAGTATTATTTTATTCTGAATAAGCTTGTATAAATAGAAAGAATTGTTTTGTGATAGAACAAAAGGTTATAACAATTTGAAATAGATAATTATTCAAATAGTCATAACTATTTGTAATGGTTCAGTAAATAGATTTATTTTTTAGATCTTTAATTAATTCTTGAAATATTAATAAATTAGGATTATTTTATCTCAAATAAGCTTGTATGTTGAAAAACAATTGTTTTATGACAAAACAAAAGGTAATAAAGATTTGAAATAGATAGTTGTTCAAATGGCCATAATTATTTGAATTAATTCAATAAACCGATTTTATTTTTTAAATCTCTTACTTATTAATTTTAAAATATTAATAAAGTAGTATTATTTTATTTTGGATAAGCTTTTATGAACTAAAACAATTGTTTTATGACAAAATAAAAGGTCATAATGATTTTAAATTGATAATTGTTCAAATAGTCATAACTATTTGAACTTGTTCGGTAGACGCATTTATTTTTTCAAATCTAATGCTTATTAATTTTTTTACTGTTAATAAATTAGTCTTATTTTATTTTTAGTAAGCTTGTATGAACTGAAAAAATTATTATATGACTAAACGAAAAGGTCAGAATGATTTGAAAATAATAATTATTCTAATATTCTTAACTATTTGAACTGGTTTGACAAACACATTTATTTTTTAAATCACTTAGTAATTTTTTGAATATTATTAAATTAGTATTATTTTTATCTGAATAAGCTTGTATGATCAAAAACAACTGTTTATGAGAAAACAAATATCATAACGATTTAAGATTGATATTTGTCCAAATATTTATAACTATTTAAATTGGTTCGAAAAAACAGCTTTAGTTTTTGAATCTCTTACTTATTAATTTTTGAAATATTAATAGGATAGTACTATTTTATTTCAAATAAGTTTTTATGAACTGAAACAATTGTTTTATGACAAAACAAAAGGTCATAATGGCTTTAAATTGATAATTGTTCAAATAGTCAAATCTATTTCAACTTGTTCGATAAACATATTTATTTTTTAAATCTTTTGCTCATTAATTTTTCAAATGTTAATAAATTAGTATTATTTTATTCTGAATAAGCTTTTTATGTACTGAAATAATTGTTTTATGACTAAACAAAAGGTCAGAACGATTTGAAAAAGATAATTGTTCTAATAGTCTTAAGTGCTTGAAATGGTTCTACAAACACATTTATTTTTTAAATCTTTTACATACTAATTTTTGGAATTGTATTAAATTAGCCTTATTTTAACCTAAATAAGCTTGTATGAAAACAAATAATTATTTTATGACAAAATAAAGATCATAATGATTTGAGATAAATAATTGTTCAAATAGTCATAATTATTTGAACTATTTTGGTAAACAGATTTAGTTTTTAAATCTCTTATTAATTTTCAAAATATTATTATATCAATAGTATTTTGTTCTAAAAAATTTTGCATGAATAGAAACAATTGTTTTAGGACAAAACAAAATGTCATAATGATTTGAAATAGATAATTGCTCAAATGGCATGACTATTTGAACTTGCTTGGTAAAAATATTTATTTTTTAAATCTCCTACCTATTAATTTTTAGAATATTAATAAATTAGTATTTTTTATTTCGAATAAACTTGTATTAATTAACTATTTGAAATAAATAACTGTTCAAACAGTTATAACTATTTAAATTTACTCGATAAATGATTTATTTTTAAATTTTTTACTTATTAATTTTTAGAATATTAATAAATTAGTAGTATTTTATTTCGAATATGTTTGTATGAACAAAAACAATTGGTTTATGACAAAACAAAAGGTCATGCATATTTGAAATAGATAATTCTTCAAATAGTTACAACTATTTGAACATGTTCAAAAAATAATTTTTAAATTTTTTTTTATTTTTTAAAATATTAATAAATTTATATTATTTTTTTCGAAATAAGCTTGTATTAATAGAAACAATTATTTTATGACAAAACAAAATGTTATAATGATTTGACATAGATAATTATTCAAATAGTCATAACTATTTGAACTTGTTCGGTAAACATATTCATATTTTAAATCTCTTACTCAATAATTTATGGAATTACTTTAATAATATTTAAAAAATTGATAAGTTAAGATTTAAAAAATAAGTTAGTTTATCGAATCAGTTCAAATAATTATGGCCACTTGAACAAGTATTTATTTCAAATTGTTATGAACTTTTGTTTTGTCATAAAACAATTGTTTTTCATTATGCAAGCCTATTTGGAATAAAATAATACTAATTTATTAATATTTCACAAATTAATAAGTAGGAGATTTAAAAAATAAATTTGTTTATTGAACTAGTTCTAGTTTGAACAATTATCTGTTTCAAATTACTATAACCTTTTGTTTTGTTATAAAATAATTGTTTTAGTCCATATAAGTTTATTCAAAATAAAATAATACTAATTTAATAATATTTCAATTGTTTAAGTTCATACAAGCTTATTCTAAATAAAATAATGCTAATTTATTAATATTTCAAAAATCAATAAGTAAATGATTTAAAAAGTGAATCTGTTTACCAAATCAGTTTAAATAATTATGGTCATGTCAATAAACAATTGTTTTTGAACATTCAAGCTTGTTCGAAATAAAATAATACTAATTTCTTAATCCTTCAAAAATTAAAAATAGATTTAAAATATAAATCTGTTTACCAAGCTAGTTCAAATAGTTATGACTATTTGAACAATTGTAAACTTCAAATTGTTATAACCTTTTGTTTTGTCATGAAATAATTATTTTTGTTCATACAAGCTTATTTTAAATAAAATAATATTGATCTAATAATATTCCAAAAATTAATAACTAAGAGAATTAAAAAATAAATTTGTTTGCTGAACAAGTTCAAATATTTAAGACTATATGAACAATTATTTATTTCAAATTGTTATGACCTTTTGTTTTGTCATAAAATAAGTTTTTTTTTTTGAATTCACACTAGCTTATTTAGAATAAAATAAAAGGAATTTATTAATATTTCAAAAACTAATTAGTAAGAGATTTAAAAAATAATTCTATTTACCTAACCAATTTAAATAGTTATGACTATTTGAACTATTATCTATTTTAAATCATTATGATATTTTGTTTTGTCATAAAACAAATGTTTTTGTTCATATAAGTTTGTTTAGGAATAATGTAATACTAATCTATTAACATTTCAAAAATTTAATAAGAGATTTAAAAAATAAATCTATTTATCAAACTAGTTCAAATAGTTATTACTATTTTAGCAATTATTTATTTCAAATTGTTATGACTTTTTTCTATTATAAAACAATTATTTCTGTTCATACAAGCTTATTTGGATTAAACTAATACTAATTTATTAGTATATCAACAATTAATAAGTAAACAATTTTTAAAAATAAATATATTTACGGAACTAGATCAAATAATCATGACTATTTGATTAATTATTTACTTCAAATTGTTAGCCCTTTTGTTTTGTCATAAAAGAATTTTTTTAATTCATATAAGCTTATTTGAAATAAAATAATCTATTCATACAAGCTTATTTGGATTAAATTAATTATTAATTTATTAATATATTGACAATTAATAAGTAAAAAATTTTAAAAAGAAATATGTTTACCAAACTAGATCAAATAATCATGACTAATTGAATAATTATCTATTACAAATTGTTATGACCTTTTGTTTTATCATAAAAGAATTGTTTCATTCATATAAGCTTATTTGAAATAAAAAATACTAATTTATTAAAAATCTAAAAATTAATAATAAAGAGATTTAAAAAATAAATCTATTTATTGAACAAGTTTAAATAATTATGATTGTTTGAACAATTATTTATTTGAAATTACTATAACTTTTTGTTTTGTCATAAAATAATTTTTTCTGTTCATACAAGCTTATTTCAAATAAAATAATACAAATTTAATAATATGAAGGCAATTAATAAGTAAAAAGATTTAAAAAATAAATCTATTTATCAAACAAGTTTAAATCGTTATGACTATTTGAGCAATTATTTACTTCAACTTGTTATGACTTTTTGTTTTTTCATAAAACAATTGTTTCTATTCATACAAGTTTATTCGAATTAAAATAATATTAATTTATTAATATTTTAATAAGTAAAAGATTTAAAAAATAAATATGTTTACCAAAAACTTTAAATAGTCATGACTATTTGAATAATTATCTATTTCAAATTATTATAACATTTTTATTTGTAATAAAAGAATTATTTTAGTTCATATAAGCTTATTTGAAGTAAAATGATACTAATTTATTAATATTCTAAAAATTAATGAGTAAAAGAATTAGAAAAAGAATCTGTTTATCGAATAAGTTCAAATAGTTATGATTATCTAAACAATTATTATCACAAAACATTATGACTTTATGTTTTGTCATATAACAATTGATTCTATTCTTGCAAGCTTATTTTGAATAAAATAATTTAAATTTACTAATATTCCAAAAATTAATAAATAAAAATTTCAAAAATAAATTTATTTTTTGTACACATGTAAATAGTTATGACTCTTCAACAATTATCTATTTCAAATCGTTATTACCTTTTTGCTGTATCATAAACCAATTGTTTCTATGCATAAAAACTTATTCAAAATAAAATAATACTAATTTATTAAAATTCTAAAAATTAATAAGTAAAAGATTTAAAAAATAAATCCATTTACTGAGCAAGTTCAAATAGTTATAACTATTTAAACAATTATTTATTTCAAATCGTTATGATCTTTTGTTTTATCATAAAACATAGGTTTCTATTCATACAAGTTTATTAAAAAAAAATAATACTAATCAATTAATATTCTAAAAATTAATAAGTTGGAGATTTAAAAAAAATCTATTTACTGAACAAGTTTAAGTAGTCATGTCCATTTAAACTATTATCTATTTCAAATCATTATGACATTTTATTTTGTCGTAAAACAATTGTTTCTATTCAAACAAGCTTATTTCACAAAAAATAATATAAATTTATTAATATTCCAAAAATTAATAAGTAAAAACTCAAGAAATAAATATGTTTTCTAAACACGTTTAAATAATTATGACTCTTTGTTTTGTCATAAACCAATTGTTTCTTTTCATACAAGCGTATTCAAAATAAAATAATACTAATTTATTAATATTTCAAAAATTAATAAGTAAAAAATTTTAAAAATAATTCTATTTACCGAGCTAGTTCAAATTGTTATGACTATTTGAACAATTATTTATTTCAAATAGTTATGATCTTTTGTTTTGTCCTAAAACAATTTTTTCTATTCATACAAGATTATTTGAAATAAACTAATACTAATTGATTAATACTCTAAAAATTAATAAGTAGGAGATTTAAAAAATAAATATGTTTATCAAACAAGTTCAAATAGTCATATCCATTTGAATAATTATCTATTTCAAATTGTTATGATTTTTTATTTTCTCATAAAACAATTATTTTTTTCATGCAAAATTATTCAGAATAAAATAATACTAATCAATTAATATTTTGAATATTAAGAAGAGATTTAAAAACTAAATTTGTTTACTAGAACAGTTTAAATAGTTATGACTATTTGAACAGTTATCTATATCAAATTGTTATGATCTTTATTTTGTCATAAAACAATTGTTTCTTTTCATTCAAGCTTATTCATATTAAAATAATACTAATTTAATAATATTTCAAAAATTAGTAAGAGATTTAAAAAATAAATATGTTTGTTGAACTGATTCAAATAGTTAAGTTTTGTTATAAAACATATGTTTCTATTCATACAAGTTTATTTGAAATAAAATAATACTAATCAATTAATATTCTAAAAATTAATAGGTTGAAGATTTAAAAAAATATATATGTTTACCAAATAAGTTTAAATGGTCATGTCCATTTGAATTATTATCTATTTCAAATCGTTATGACATTTTGTTTTGTCATAAAACAATTGTTTCTATTCAAACAAGTTTATTTCGGATAAAATAATATAAATTTATTAATATTTCAAAAATTAATAAGTAAAAATTTAAAAATAAATTTGGTTTCTAAGTATGTTCAAATAGTTATGACTTTTTGAATAATTATCTATCGCAAATAGTTATGACCCTTTTTTTTTGTCATAAACCAATTGTTTCTTTTCATACTATGGTATTCAAAATAAAATAATACTAATTTATTAATATTCTAAAAATTAATAAGTAAAAAATTTTAAAAGTAAATCTATTTACCATGCTAGTTCAAATCGTTATGATTGTTTGAATAATTATTTATTTCAAATAATTATGATCTTTTGTTTTGTCCTAAAACAATTGTTTCTATTCATACAAGTTTATTCAGAGTAAAATAATACTAATTGATTAATACTTTGAAAATTAGTAGGTAGGAGATTTAAAAAGTAAATCTATTTAGCGAAGAAGTTCAAACAATCATGTCCATTTGAATAATTATCTATTTCAAATCGTTATGATCTTTTATTTTGTCATAAAACAATTATTTTTGTTCATGCAAAATTATTCAGAATAAAATAATACTCATCATTAATATTTTGAAAGTTAATAAGAGATTTAAAAACTAAATCTGTTTACCAGAACAGTTCAAATAGTTGTGACTATTTAAACAATTATCTATATCAAAATTGTTATAATCTTTATTGTCATAAAACAATTGTTTCTTTTCATACAAGTTTATTCATATTAAAATAATACTAATTTAATAATATTCCAAAAATTAGTAAGTAAAAGATTTAAAAATAAATGTGATTGCCGTACCAGTTTAAATAGTTAAGACTATTAGAATAATTATCTATTTCAAATCATTTTGACATTTTGTTTAGTCATAAAACAATTATTTCAGTTTAAACAAGTTTATTCAAAATAAATTAATACTAATTTATTAACTTTTGAAAAATTAATGAGCATAAGATTTAAAAAAAGTAAGTCTGCTTATCAAACAAATTAAAATAAATTTGACTATTTGAACAATTAACGATTTAAAGTCATTATGACCTTTTGTTTTGTCATAAAAAAATTGTTTTAGTTCATAAAAACTTATTCGAAATAAAATAATACTACCTTATCAATATTTCAAAAATTAATTAGCAAGATTTTTAAAACCTAAAATTGTTTTCCAAAATAGTTCAAATAGTTGTGACTATTTGAATAAATATCAATCTCAAATTGTGTTGATCTTTATTTCTCATAAAATAATTGTTTCTGATCATACAAGCTTATTCAGGTAAAAATAATATTAATCTAATAATATTTCAAAAATTAATAAGAGATTCAAAAAATAAATGTATTTGCCGAACTAGTTCAAATAGTTAAGACCATTAGAATAATTATTAATTTCAAATTGTTATGACTTTTTCTTAAGTCATATAATAATTGTTTTAGTTCATACAAACTTATTCACAAGAAAATAATACTAATTTATTGACATTCAAAAAATTAATAAGCATGAGATTTGAAAAAATATATCTGTTTACTGAATAAGTTCAAATAGTTATGACTATTTGAACAATTATCTATTTAAAATTATTATGACCATTTGTTTTGTCATAAAACAATTGTTTTATCTTATAAAAGCTTATCCAAAATAAAATAATACTACTTTAGTAATATTTCAAAAATTAATAAGTAATAGATTTAAAAAATAAATCAGTTTTTCAAATCAGTTCAAATAATTATGGCTATTTAAACACTATCTATTTCAAATTGTTATTACCTTTTGTTTTGTCATAAAACAATTGTTTTTTAACATACAAGTTTATTCAAAATAAAGAAATACTAATTTATTAATATTTTAAAAATTAATAAGAGATTTAAAAAATAAATCAGTTTATTGCACTAGTTCAAATAGTTATGACTATTTGAACAATTATCTATTTCAAACTATCATATGCTTTTGTTTTATCATAAAACAATTGTTTCTGCTCATATAAGCTTATTCAAAATAAATAATATTAATTTAGTAATATTCTAAAAATGAAAAACTAAGAGATTTATAAAATAAATTCATTTGCTGAACCAATTTAAAACAGTTAAGTCTATCTAAACAATTATTTATTTCAAACTATTGTGGCCTTTTGTTTTGTCATAGAATAATTATTTCAGCTCATACAAGCTCATTTGGAATAGAATGAAATAATTTATTAATATTTCATAAATTTATAAGTAAGAGATTTAGAAAATAATTCTATTTATCAAACTAGTTCAAATAATTATAACTATTTGAATAATTATCTATTTTAAATTATTATTACTTTTTGTTTTGCCATAAAACAATTGTTTTTGTTAATATAAGTTTGTTTGAAATAAAAGAATACTACTTTATTAATATTTAGAAAATTAATCAATAAGAAATTTAAAAAGTAAATCTGCTCACCAAACTATTTCGAATAGTTTTGACTATTTGAATAATTATCTATTTTAAATTATTATAACCTTTTTATTTTGTCATCAAATAATTGGTTCTGTCTATACTATTTTATTCTAAATAAAATAATATTAATTTAATAATATTCTAAAACTTAATAACCAAGAAATTACAAAATTAATTTAACTGCCAAACCAATTCAAATAATTAAGACTATATTAATGATTATCTATTTTAAATTGTTATGACTATTTCTTTTGTTGTAAAACAATTGTTTTGTTCATACCAGCTCATTCAGATTAAAATAATACTAATTTAATAATATTTCAAAAATTAATAAGAGATTTAAAAAATAATTTGTTTATCAAATTAGTTCAATTAATTAAGACTATTAAAATAACTATCTATTTCAAATCGTTCTGACCTTTAATTTAGTTATAAAACAATTGTTTCAATTTATACAAGTTTATTCAGAATAAATTAATACTAATTTATTACCATTTGGAAAATTAATAAGCAAAAGATTTGAAAAAATAAATCTATTTACCGAACAAGTTCATAATAATTTTAAATAAATAATTATTCAAATAGTTATAACTATTTGAATAATTATTTATTTAAAATTATTATGACATTTTGTTTTGACATAAAACAATTTTTTTAGTGCATAAAAGCTTATCCAAAATAAAATAATACTAATTTCTTAATAATTCAAAAATTAATAAGCAAGAGTTTAAAAAATTAATTTGTTTACCGAACAAATTCAAATAGTTATGACTATTTAAATAATTATCTATTTAAAATCATTATAACCTTTTGTTTAGTCACAAAACAATTGTTTTAGTTTATACAAGCTTATTCAAAATAAAATAATAGTAATTTATCAATATTTCAAAAATTAATAAGTAAGTGATTTAAAAAATGATCATGTTTACTGAATCAGTTCAAATAATTATGGTAATCTCAATAATTATCGATTTGAAATCAATATTACCTTTTGTTTGGTCATATAACAATTGATTTTTTTATCATACAAGCTTATTCAAAATAAAATAATACTAATTTATTAATCTTTCAAAAGTTAATAAGAAATTTAAAAAATAAATCTATTTACCAAACCCATTTAAATAGTTATGACTATTGGAACAAATGTATAATTTAAATTAGTTATTTAAAAAATAAAACCTTTTGTTTTGTCATAAAACAATTATTCATGTTCATACAAGCTTATTCGAAATAAAATAATACTAATATAATAATACTCCAAAAATTAATAACTAAGAGATTTAAAAAATAAAATTGTTTGCCAAACCAGTTCAAATAATTAAGACTATATGAACAATTAATTTATTTCACATCATTATAACCTTTTGTTTTGTCATAAAACAATTTTTTCAATTCATACTAGCTTATTTGGAATAAAATAAAATGAATTTATTAATATTTCAAAAATTAATAAGGAAGAGATTTAAAAAATAATTTTGCTTGCCTAAACAGTTCAAATAATTATGATTATTTGATTAATTATCTATTTCAAATCATTATGACTTTTCATTTTATCATAAAATAAATGTTTTCGTCCATATAGGTTTGTTCCAAATAAATTAATACTACTCTATTAATATTTTGAAAATTAATAATAGATCTAAAAAATTAATCTTTTTACCAGACAAGTTCAAATAGTTATGACTATTTGAGTAATTATTCATATCAAATAGTTATGACTTTTTGTTATATTATAAAACAATAGTTTCTATTCATACAAGTTTATTAGGATTAAAATAATACTAATTTATTAATATTTCAATAATTAATAAGTAAAAATAAAAAAAATATGTTTACCAAACTAGATCAAATAGTCCTAACTATTTGAATAATTATCCATTTCAAATCATTATGACTTTTGTTTTATCATAAAAAATTATTTTAGTTCATATAAGCCTATTCGAAATAAAATAATACTAAGTTATTAATATTGTTAAAATTAATAGTTAATAGATTTAAAAAATAAACCTGTTTACTGAATCAATTTAAATAAATATGACTATTTGAATAATTATCTATTTGAAACCACTATAACCTTTTGTTTTGTCATAAAAAGATTTCCTTTATTCATACAAGCTTATTTCAAATAAAAAAATATAAATTTATTAATATTAATACAATTAATAAGTAAAAGATTTAAAAAATAAATATGTTTATCGAACAAGTTTAAAATGTTATGACTGTTTGAACAATTATTTATTTCAAATTGTTATGACTTTTGTTTTGTCATAAAACAATTGTTTCTGTTCATTTAAGCTTATTTGGATTAAAATAATATTATTTTATTAATATTTCAACAATTAATAAGTAAAAGATTTAAAAAATGAATATATTTATCGAACAAGTTCAAATAGTCATGACTATTTGAATAATTACCTATTTCAAATCATCATGACTTTTTGTTTTGTAATAAAACAATTGTTTCAGTTAATATAAGCTTATTTGAAATAAAATATAATAATTTAATGAGTAAAAGATTTAAAAAATGAATCTATTTACCGAACAAGTTCAAATAGTTATGACTATCTAAACAATTATCTATTTCAAAACATTATGATCTTTTGTTTATTCATAAAACAATTGATTCTATTCATGTAAGCTTATTTCAAATAAAATAATATAAATTTATTAATATTCCAAAAATTAATAAGTTAAAATTTTAAAAATAAATATATTTTAGGAACACGTTCAAATAGTTATGACTATTTTAAAAATTATCTATTTCAAATCATTATGACCATTTGTTTTGTCATAAACCAATTGTTTTTGTTTATACAAGCTTATTCAGAATAAAATAACACTAATTTATTAATATTCCAAAATTAATAAGTAAAATATTTAAAAAATAAATTTGTTTACCAAGTGAGTTCAAATAGTTATGACTATTTGAACAATTATTTATTTCAAATCATTATGATCTTTTATTTTATCATAAAACAATTGTTTTTATTCAAGCAAGTTTATTCAAAATAAAATAATATTAATTTATTAATATTCTAAAAGTTAATAAGTTTGAAAGTAAATCTATTCACCGAATAAGTTCAAATAGTTATGTCCATTTGAACTATTATCTATTGGAACTTGTTATGACATTATGTTTTATCATAAAACAATTATTTCTATTGATACAAAATTATTTACAGTAAAATAATACCAATTTATCACTATTTTAAAAATTAATAAGGATTTAAAAATAAATGTGTTTGTCGAATCAATTCAAATAGTTAAGACTATTAGAACAATTATCTATTTCAAATCATTCCGACCTTTTGTTTAGTTATAAAATAATTGTTTTAGTTCATACATGCTTATTCAGAATATAATACTAATTTATTAACATTTATAAAATTAATAAGCAAGAAATTAAAAAAATAAATCTGTTTATCGAATAAGTTCAAATAGCTATGACTATTTGAACAATTATCTATTTAAAATCATTATGACCTTTTATTTTATCATAAAACAATTATTTAAGTGCATAAAAGCTTATCTGAAATAAAATAATATCACTTTATTAATATTTAAAAAATTGATTAGTTAGAAATTTAAAAAATAAATAAGTTTATTGAATTAGTTCAAATAATTATGGCCATTCAAACAATTATTTATTTCAAATCATTATGAACTTTTATTTTGTCATAAAACAATTGTTTTACATCATACAAGCCTATTTGGAATAAAATAATTCTAATTTACTAATATTTCAAAAATTAATAAGTAGGAGATTCAAAAAGCAAATCTGTCTACCGAACCAATTCAAATAGTTATGACTATTTGAACAATTATATATTTCAAATTGTCATAACCTTTTATTAATTCATAAAACAATTATTTTTGTTCATATACGTTTATTCGAAATAAAAATAATACTAATGTAATAATATTCTAAAAATTAATAACAAAGAGATTTAAAAATTAAATTTGTTTGTCGAACCAGTTCAAACAGTTAAGGCTATATGAACAATTCTTTATTTCAAATCGTTATGACCTTTTGTTTTGTCGTAAATCAATTTTTTGACAATTAATAAGTAAAAGATTTTAAAATAAATATGTTTACCGAACAAGTTAAATAGTCATAACTATTTGAATAATTATCTATTTCAAATCGTTATAACCTTTTGTTTCATCATAAAAGAATTGTATAAGTTCATATAGGTTTATTCGAAATAAAAAAATACTAATTTTTTAATATTCCAAAAATTAATAAGAGATTTACAAAAAGAATCTGTTTATTGAACAAGTTAAAATAGTTATGACTATTTGAACAATTATCTATTTCAAATCATTATGACCTTTTATTTTGTCATGAAATAATTGTTTCTGTTTGTACAATTTTATTTTGATTAAAATAATATAAATTTATTAATATTTAAAAAATTAATAAGTAAAAATTTAAAAAAGTAAATATGTTTTCTAGACACCTTCAAATAGTTATGACTATTTAAGCAATTATCTACTTTAAATAGTTATGACCTTTTGTTTTGTCACAAACCAATTGTTGCTATTCATACAAACTTATTTCGAAATAAAATAATACTAGTTTATTAATATTCCAAAAATTAATAAGGAGAAGATTTAAAAAATAAATCTATTTACCGAGTAAATTTGTCATAAAATAATTATTTCTATTCATATTTATTTTGAATAAAATAATACTAGTTTATTAATATTCTATAAATTAATAGGTTGTATATTAAAAAAATTAATCTATTTATTGAACAAGTTAAAATAGCATGTCTATTTGAATAATTATCTATTTCTAATCATTATGTCCTTTTATTTTGTCATAAAACAATTGTTTCTATTCATAAAGAATTATTCAAAACAAAATAATACTAATTTATTAATATTTTGAAAATTAATAATAGATTTAAAAACTAAATATATTTATTGAACCAGTTCAAATAGTTATAACTATTTAAATAATTATCTATCTCAAATTATTATGATATTTATTTTGTCATAGAACAATTGTTTCTTTTAATACTAGTGTATTCAAATTAAAATAATTGTAATTTAATAATATTCCAAAATTAATAAGAGATTTAAAAAAATAAATATATTTACCTAACCAGTTCAAATAGTTAAGACTATTAGAACAATTATTTATTTCAAATTGTTATGACCTTTTGTTTAGTCATAAAACAATTATTTCAATTTATACAAGCTTATTTGGACTAAAATAATACTAATTTATTAACATTTGAAAATTTAATAAGCAAGAGATTTTAAAAAATAATTTTGTTTGCTGAACTACTTCAAATAATTAGGACTATTTGAACAATTCTCTATTTCAAATCATTATTACTTTTTGTTTTGTCACAAAACAAATATTTTTGTTCATATAAGTTTGTTTGGAATAAAATAATATCAACTTATTAATATTTTAAAATTAATAAATTTTTAAAAAATAAATTTATTTACCAAACCAGTTCAATTAGTTATAACTATTTGAACAATTATTTATTTAAAGTCGTTATGACCATTTGTTTTGTCATAAAACAATTGTTTTTGTTCATACATTCTTATTTAGAATAAAGTAATGCTAATTTATTAATATTCTGAAAATTAATAAGTAACAGATTTAGAAAATGTATTTGTTGGTCTGACTAGTGTAAACAATTATGACTGTTTGAATAGTTATCTATTTCAAATTGTTATAACCTTTCGTTTTGTCACAAAATAATTGTTTCTATTTGACAAGGTTATTTGGAATAGCATAATTCTAATTTATTAATATTCCAAAAATTAATGAGTAAAAGATTTACAAAATGAATCTATTTACTTAATAAGTTCAAATAGTTATGATTATTTGAACAATTATCTATTTCAAATTGTAATAACCTTTTCTTTTGTTGTAAAATAATTTTTTTATTCATACAAACTTATTTCAAATTTATTTACCGAATAAGTTTAAATAGTTATGACTATTTGAATAATTATTTATGTCAAATCATTATGACTTTTTGTTTTGTCATAAAATAATTATTTTTGCTCATACAAACTTATTGGAATTAAAATAATATTAATTTATTAATATTTTGACAATTAATAAGTAAAATATTTAAAAATAAATATGTTTACCGAATAAGTTCAAATAGTAATAACTATTTGAATAATTATCTATTTCAAATCGTTATGACCTTTTGTTTCATCATAAAATAATTGTATTAGTTCATATACACTTATTTGAAATAAAATAATACTAACTTATTAATTTTTCAAAAATGAATGAGTGAGAAATTTAAAAAATGAATTTATTTACTAAACAAGTTCAAATAGTTATAACTGTTTGAGCAATTATCTATTTTGAATCATTATGATCTTTTGTTTTGTCACAAAACAATTGTTTCTATTGATACAAACTTATTTTGAATAAAATAATATAAATTTACTAATATTCCCAAAATTAATAAGTAAAAGTTTAAAAATTAAATCTATTTTCTGAACACATTCAAATAGTTATGACTATATGAACAATTATCTATTTCAAATCATTATGACCTTTTGTTTTATCATAAACTAATTGTTTCCGTTAATAAAAGCTTATTTGAAATAAAATAATGTTATAACGTCTAGATCTGGGGATTTATCGCTAGACATTGACTTGAAGGAGTCGCCACCAATCTTTTTTATCTAGGTGCTATTGGCCACCTAAAGAATCTATTCTTTCAGGAAACACCTAAGTTTAAGGGTCCCTAAGAGAGTAGGTTCAGGTTTACTAACTGGAATAGGGTTCGGGAGTTTGGTTACATGTGAGGAAGGTTATAGCACCCTCACAACGCCCATCAAAAGATGGTACCAGCTTAATTTGATGTTATCCAATAAGCCTTAAAAATTTACCAAGTAATTAGTTGTTGGAAATTTTTCTCAATTAACTCTAATACTTTTAGCAGAAAATTGAGAAAATCCCCTCACCTCAAGAGTATGCAAGAAAACTACTATTTCACTTGCAGAAGCTCCATCGTCGGATTATTTAATATTAAAGAAAATTCAAAAAAAAGAAAGAAAAAAAAGAAAAATGATTGCTTTTATATAAGGAAAAATTGATACTTTCAACTTTTTCCCAAAAGTTTTTTTTTAAAAACTTTAAATTTGAGAAAAATTGATACTTTCAACTTTTCCTCAAAAAAAAAAAACCTTGTTTTGAAAATTTATTTTTAAGGAAAATTGATACTTTCAACTTTTCTCCAAAAATATTTTTTTGAAACTTTAATTTCGAGGAAAATTGATATTTTCAACTTTTCCTCAAAAAAAAACCTTTTTTGGAAAGTTATTTTTAAGGAAAATTGATACTTTCAACTTTTCCTCAAAAATATATTTTTTTGAATTTTATTTAAAGAAAACAAAATAATAATAAAATGAAAATAAAAATAAAGGAAAATAAATAAAAATAGAGAAAAAAATATTAAACAAATCTAATCTAATCAATAAATAATAATAATAATAATAAATATATAAAAAAAATGAAAAAAAACCTTTAAACGGTTCGACTGACGGCTCGGCTTAAGGAAGAAGAACGACTCGGAGACACGGCTCGGCTCAGCTCAGCTCGGCTCGAGAAACAGCTCGCACTTGGGTTGGACGCGGGTCGAAATCGGGTCGACGCTCGGGTCGGTCAAATCTTGGCAAAACGCGCGGATCCTCTGGGTTACTTAACGTAGAAACGACGTCGTTTTGAGGAGGGTATATAAGGCTAAAGGTCGATTTTTTCAGCAGAAGCCCTTCTCCTCTTCTCTCTCTTCCTTTCTTTCTTCTTTCCCTTCTCTCTAGAACTCGAAGAACTCCGGTTGAATATTCACCGGATTCTAGAAATTTTTGTCAGAATCTGGGTTTTTCGTCAAAAGTTCCTTGGAAAGTTGATCGGTTTCTGGAAATTTTTATCGGAATCTGGAAATTTTCTAGAAATTTCCAAAAAAAATCATAAAAAATTTTCCAAAAATTCCTCACCGATCCCTAGAGCTATTCTCACGCCTCTAAACCTTTTCTCAGCTTTTAAACCTTCTGTGTGTTCTTTTCTCTCAGCCAATAACTCTTTTTTCTTTATTTTTTTCCTTTGATCTGTGAGTCTATTTATAGGGATTGATCAAAGAGTTTCTGATCAATCTCAACTCCTTATTGGATTGGGATTCAATCATTGAATCCAATATGGACTTTGATTGAATCCCCATTCACGGTAGGATTATTCAAAATTGTTCCAATCTCCAGCAAAAAAAAAAAATCCAAAAAAAGAAAATAAAAAATCAAATAAATAAAAAAATATTAATAGATAATTAAAGAAAAAAATCAGATAAATCAAAATATTAATAGATAAAAATAATACTAGATAAATTACAATAGATAATAATAAATTATAACTAGATAAATAAAATATATATATTAACATAAAAAAATAAAAAATAAATAGTAATAATGAATAAATAACAAATACATAAGATATAAAGAAATATATAATAAAATATAAAATAAATAATAATAAAAATAATAAAATATAAAATACAAAATAATAAAAAAAATAAAATGGACTTACCCATTTGGACCAGGCCCAAATGATTTGGGCTTGGATCAAATTGGGTGTCTACAGCTGCCCCTCTTTGCACATTTTCTGTGAAACAAAAATTACACAAAGATGCAGACACCCATTCACGACTCAACTCGACTTTTTTTTTCATTTTTTTTTTTGTGTTAAAGATTTGATCAGAACTCCTCTAAGCAGAGGCTCAACAACTTTGAAGATGAATAAAGCTCCTCTAATCAGAGGCTCAACGACTTTGAAAAATAAATGGCTCCCTGACAATCATGTCCAAAGGAGTGGAAAATCGTGTTTAAAGGAATTTCAGGGGATTATGCCCAAAGGTCTTATAAATCAACCCTGATACCAAAAGACATCCTATTTCAAGGATTAGGAACTTACCTGACAAGCTTTTATTCAAATTTAAAAATGTCTTCACATCTATCTTCTCTATGTGGGATTTTGGAATACCCCTGCTTTTTGAATTTATGTAGTATATGCTATGCAATGTATATGAAATTCAACACATGTTATGCAAATGTTGGCTAATTAACTCCTATTCAATTATGGTACTCAAGTTTCTCAAACTCTTTTCCTGGGCATCAAACCCTTTGGTTCTTCAAAACTAGATTACGCTGCTCTTCTAAGATCGAGCCAGTGTAGCTCTTAATTGTCTCTTCCACTCACATTCTTTCTATAAGAAATCTCTTTCCAAATTCAATGTCCTTATCAGGAACTGAACATCTCGATTCTACCTTCATCACTCTTGACTTATTCAATGTAATGTAGAAATCTTTCATGCTATTATTCATTCATCAATCATTATTTCAAACTCAAAAAGTAAGAATGCATTTGCACATTTCTTCCATTGTAAGGTATTAAGAAGAAAAGAATCAGAATAGTTGCGAAACAGTCACAAAAAAAAGACACAAAGAGTGAAATAGGATATCTTTTATTAGCAAAATGTTGACAAACTTTGGCCAGGAAAGAATTACAAGGATAAGTGAGGGGACAAAGCCTAAAAATGAACAATTGAATAATTATGATAACATATCTCAAGGTTTTTCTGAAAAACCCAACCCTCTAATGTATTTAACAACTTGAAATTCCCTTGAATTTGCTAGTCTCCATGCCAACGAATTTTTGAATTCGATGATGTATTCTCCTTATCTAAATTGCTTTTTTAGGTTTTCAACTTAGATAAACCCCTTATGACTCAAACCGCCCTTTTAGGGTTTTCGCCTTGAGTCATTTTTTTTCATTTATTTTTTATTTTTCATTTTCATTTTTTTCATTTTTTCATTTTTTTTTCATTTTTCAAGCATAATATTTCTTCACAGCATCAGAATTTATAGGATGGGGTAAATCATTTCCATCCATTTTAGTCAGTATCAATGCTTCACCCGAGAAAGCCCGTTTCACCACATATGACCCTTCCCAATTCGGAGTCCATTTTCCTCTACTATCATGCTGGATCAAAAGGATTCTCTTCAAGACCAGATCTTCTTCTTAAAAGTAATGGGCTCGAATCTTCTTATCATGAACCCTCATCATTCTTCTTTGATATAGCTGATCATGGCATAGTACAGTTAATCTCTTTTTTTTCTATGAAATTTAACTGTTCATAGCGTTCTCGAATCCATTCGGCTTCTTCCAACTCAACTTCCTTTATAACCCTCAAGGAGGGGATCTCTACTTCCACTGGTAGTACAGCTTCCATCCCATAAACCAAAGAAAATGGAGTTGCCCCAGTAGAGGTGCGAACTGATGTTCGATATGCATATAGTGCAAATGGTAACTTCTCATGCCAATCTTTATAAATCTTGATCATCTTTTCCAGAATCCTTTTTATGTTCTTATTAGCTACCTCAACTGCCCCATTCATTTTCAAGTGGTATGGTGTCGAGTTATGATGCTTGATCTTGTATTAAGCATATATTTCTTGCATCACTTACTATTTAGATTCTTGGCATTTTCTGAAATAATTCTCTCTGAAAGTCCATATCTATAGATGATCTCTCTCTTTATGAACTTACAAACCACAGATCATGTTACACTTGCATATGATGCTGCCTCTACCCATTTTGTGAAGTAATCTATCATCACAAAAATGAATCTGTGCCCGTTAGAAGCCTTTAGGGTGATAGAACCAATAACATCCATGCCTCACATTGAGAATGGCCAAGGTGGCACCATAACATGTAAAGCAAATGGCAAAGCATGGATCTTATCAGCATATATCTGGCATTTATGGCATTTACGGCATTTACAAGCATAGTTAATGTAATCACTTTCCATCGTCAACCATTAATATCCTGCTTTCATGATCTGTTTTGCCATCATATGTCCATTGGTATGTGCCCCACATATTCCATCATGCACCTCTTCAACGATTTTTCTTGCTTCAGCCTTACTTACACACCTTAGTAATACTTGATCCCAACTTCTTTTGTACAGAACATCCCTATTCAGGAAAAAGCTCATAGCTAACCTTCGGATGACCCTTTTATCATTTTTTGTTGCTTGAACTGGGTATTACTGATCCTTAACATACTGTAAGATATCATAATACCAAGGCTTTCCATCTTCTTCTTCTTTTACATTAGAGCAATAAGCTGGCATATCCTTAACATCTAGCCTGATGGGCTAGATGTCAGTATTATCATTAATTCGAATCATTACAGCCAGAGTAGCCAATGCATCAACAATCAGATTCTCTTCTCAAGGTAAATGATCAAACTGGATATCTTCAAATTATTTCATCAACTCTAGAATATACTTATGATATGGAACGAGTTTTGAATCTCTCATCTCTCATTCCCCTTTTAATTGATATATAACTAGAACTGAGTCCCTGAACACTTTTAATGCTCTCACTCCTCTATCTATAACAGCCTGCAAGCTCATGACACATGCCTCATATTCAGTGATGTTATTTTTGCAATTAAAATTTAACCTTGCTGTTATAGAGTAGTATTGTTCTTCTAGAGAGATCAGAATTGCTCTAATTCTGTGCCCCAAGGCATTGGCAGCTCCATCAAAATACATTCTCCAACACTTTTCTCCATGCTCCCCTTTCTTCAGTTGAGAAATAGTCATTAGGTCTTCATCAGGGAATTCCAACTTCATTAGTTCATACTCTTTAGTAGCATGATCTGTAAGAAACTCTGCTATAGCACCCCTTTTTATTGCCTTTTGGCTCACATATATAATATCATACTCCGAGAACATTACTTGCCATCTAGTAATTCTTTCAAACAAAGAAGGCTTCTCAAAGATATATTTAATTGGATCCAGTTTTGCTATAAGCCATGTGATATGATAGAACATATACTGTCTGAGTCTTTTGGCGGTCCATGCTAATGCACAACACATTTTCTCCAATAAGGAATACTTGGATTCATATTCTGTGAACTTTTTACTCAGATAGTAAATAGCTCTCTCATTTCAGCTAGACTCGTCTTACTGCCCCGGCACACATCCCATTAAATTTTTACATACAATTAAATATAAAATTAAAGGTTTCCCTAGAATAGATGGCACCAACACTGAATGGTTTGACAAGTATTGCTTAATTTTATCAAACACCTCTTGACATTCCTCATTCCATTTTCCATGATTATTCTTGCGAAGAAGCTTAAATATAGGATCGCATTTGTAAGTAAACTGAGAGATAAACCAAGAAATGTAGTTCAATCTCCCCAGAAAACCTCAAACTTCTTTTGGTGTGCTGGGAGGTGACAAATTCTAAATAGCTCGTATCTTATCTGGATCGACTTCAATTCCTCTTTCACTAACCACAAAACCTAGCAACTTCCTTAACTTTACCCCAAAGGTGCACTTGGCTGGGTTTAATTTGAGCTGAAACTTTCTTAATCTCTCAAATAACTTTCTGAGGCTGGTGACATGATCTTCATCCTCACAAGATTTTGCAATCATATCGTCTACATACACCTTAATCTCTTTGTGTATCATGTCATGGAAGAGTGTTACCATGGCCCTTTGATATGTTGCCCCATCATTTTTTAACCCAAAAGGCATGACCTTGTAGTAAAAGGTTCCCCACATAATCATGAAAGTGGTTTTTCCATATCATCTGCAGCCATTTTTACCTGATTATACCCTGAGAAATCATCCATAAAGGAAAAAATTGAATGCCTAGCCGTGTTATCTACCAGTGTGTCGATATGAGGCAAAGGAAAGTTATCCTTTGGACTAGCCTTATTCAAGTCACGATAGTCTACACACATTCGTACCTTTCCATCTTTCTTAAGAATTGGTATTATATTGGCTACCCACTCTGGATACTTAGCCACTTGTAGAAAACCTGCGTCAAATTATTTCTTCACCTCTTCTTTGATCTTTAGTAGCATTTCAGGCTTCATCCATCCCAGTTTCTACTGGAATGACTTACATTCTGGCTTTAGAGGCAATCTGTGCTCCACTATCTCTGTGCTTAGCCCTGGCATATCCTAGTAAGACCAAGCAAATACATCTACGAATTCTCGAAGTAAGTCTACCAATCGTTGTCTAGCTCCTGATGAAAGGGAAGTGCCAATTCTGACATCTTTCTTATTCTCTTCATCCCCCAGATTCACTAAGTTAACTATCTCTTGATGAGGCTCAATTGACTTATTTTCTTGTTCAATCAATCTCATTAGGTCCGGAGGTATAACATATTCCTCAGAATTCTCTTCATTGTCAAGTTCATCAGTGTTAATTAAATTCTCAAAACTAACCTCTTGATTGTTATCATAATTATTTTCATGTTCATTTAAGGACCTGAAATTGAATGAAATGGGATATGTTGGCAAGATGTATTTGGAAAAATGGAAATAATGAAGACATAAAAAGAAATGAATGAAAATGCATCCTTCTTAATTTTTATTAAAAATAATAAAAGATAAATGGCTCAAACAAGAAAGATCACCCCAATGCCTTGGGCAATAGCTATTGGGATGTTACAATTACATTGTATTAGTTTCAAAAGTCACAGGCATCTCAATGGCACTCCAATTATTCAGCTCATAATCTGGCGAACAAAGGCAAACCCACCCCTCTTGATTAATCTCCCTTTCATTTTCAATAGCATCAATGGTTAACTAGGCAAAAGCGTTTTTCATGCTTTTTCCTGTATCTGGATACATGAATCCTTCAGGTCTGAAAGTCTCATACAGGTGTAGGATAACCATTAGTCTTACTATTTTTCTCACTAGCCTTCTCTTGATCTCCCATTCTACCATCTCATAGCCTAGGCCTAACCTGTCGCTATTGTCTATCACCATCGGGGGTTCTTTTATTCCTTGCAAGTTCTTACCTAGGCCTAATCCTAGATACCAGCCCTTGTTGATGACTTGACTCATCACTATCCTTGAAAAAAGGTTGATTTTTAAGTCTTTCACCCACATAATTAACCAATTCAAAAAATCGATAAGAGCATTCTAATGCTTCTTTGGCAACCTCTACATATGGAGTATTCAATGGTTGGGTCACTAGCATGTCTTTCTCTTCAACTACCACTACTAGTTGACCTGCTACATTAAACTTGATCTTTTGGTGCAAGGTAGAGGGCATAGCTCCTGCCATGTGAATCCATGGCCTTTTTAACAGACAGTTGTAAGATGGAGAGATATCCATTACTTAAAATTTCATATTAAAAATACATGGCCCAATTTGTAAGGGCATCTCAATATCCTTCAGGACTTCTCTTCTGGTCCCATCGAAAGCTCTCACGATTATCTGACTATCTTTCATATGAGAATAGTCAATGGGTAGCCTTGCCAGAGTTAACATAGGTATGACATTGATAGCAGAGCCATTATCGATAAAGACTTTGGCTATGATATGGCTCTTGCACTTAACCGTGATATGCAGAGTCTTGGTATTTCTCTTTCCCTCCAAGGGAATCTCATCATCGCTAAATGAAATGTGATTCGATATGACTAGATTTCCAGCCAGGTGATTCACATATTCAACAGATATATTATGTGCCACATATGCCTGATTCAACACTTTTAGCAGGACATTTCGATGTGGCTCAGAGTTTAGCAGCAGTGATAGTAATGATATTCGAGCTGACATTTTATTCAATTATTCAACAATCGAATACTCATTATGTTTTACCAGCTTCAAGAATTCACAAACCTCTCTTTCTAATACCGATTTCGAGCGATCTTCTTTAGGTTCTATTTCAAGGTTATTTCATCATTCTTCTTCTTTGGTCTTCTTTTTTCGAGCTTTCTTCAACATTTCTGGAGTGTAGCACCTTTCACTTCGGGTAATACCTCTTACACCAGTTATATTGGAAACGTCAGCTTTGGAGACATCCTCTTCTTGCCCCTGAACCACTGTATCATAGCCATATCTCCAGGGTATAGCTTTATCATCCTTGTATAGGAAGAGAGTTGAAACTTTAAAAGTTATCATCCTGGGAATGAATTTGTCTATGATGGTCTTTGGCTTGTTCCCACAATGGATTTTCATCGACTTTGGAAATAGTTTTGCAGGCTTATCAGTCATAGACACCTCAACACTTCTTAAGTCTTCTCGTCTTTCATAGACCTCTATCTGATATGAATCTAAGAGTTTTTGCACCTCTTGGTGAAACTGCTTACAGGTTTCAATGGAATGGCCTATTACCCCATTATGATACTTACAACTAGTACTGACTATATATGCTCCATGATAGTTATGTGACTTACTAGTTGTGTCATGTCAACTTTTCATAGAACATCACATAGTTGGTTGAGAGGTGTCTTAATATCTGCCACTTCTTTCTTTACATGGTGCTCCTGTTCTTCACTTATAGTATTCACATTATGATTCGACAAGGGATTACCACTAATATTCGGTGCAGTCACCCCTCTCGTATCAAAGTAAATCATTCCATCCTTGATCAACCGTTGCACTTTGTGTTTCAGGGCGGTCTAATTTTCGATGGAGTGATCGGTAATCCCATAATGGTAGTCATAGTGAGCTGTGAGATCATACCACTTAGGGTAAGGTGGCTTGAGGGGTTCCAATTTACTAGGAGCAATCAAATGACTGTTGTAAAGCTCTTTATATAATTTTGTATAAGTCATTGGAATTAGGTCAAATACAGGTTTCTCACAGGTAGTTCGTTGTTCTGGTGAACCACCAATGGGGTTAGTTGGGCGATTTTAAGGTCTTGGGGTAGGCTGAGTGTTAGGACTGTATATGGTATTTTGAGGCCTAGGAGGGGTTTGATATGTTTGGGGGTAAGGTGACTATACAAATGGTTGGTATGAGTAAGGGGAAGTGTTATTTATAGTAGGGTAATATGGCAGGTATCCTGGTGGTGAGTAGGGTTGATAGCCCTTAAATTACTGTCTATCAAAGCTCATAGCCTGAGCTTCAGTCTCTTTCTTTTTTGAGACTCTCTTACTAGATGCTTCATTTTCTTCTAGCTTGCCATTCTTAATGGCATTCTCAATAATTTCTCTCAAAATTACCATATCAGCAAAGTTTTTTATTGTATTCCCTATCATCTTTTCATAATATGGAGTTTTTAAAGTGCTAACAAACAGCACCGTGGTCTCTTTCTCAGTCAGTGAAGGTTGTACTTGAAAAGCAATATCCCTCCACCTCTGGGCATACTCTTTAAAAGACTCGTTTTCCTTTTTCTTCAGGTTCTGTAAAGATAAATGATCAGAGGTCAAATCGATAATATGTCGATATTGACTGATGAAGTCATGAGCTATATCGCTCCAAGAATGAATGCGGGTTCTGTCCAGCTGAACATACCACCTGGCTGCTGAGCTTGTAAGGCTATCCTAAAAGACATGCATCAAGAGTTTTTCATCATGAGCATGAGCTGCCATCTTCCGACAATACATGGTGATGTGGGTTTTGGGGCACTTCATACCATCATATTTTTCAAATTCTGGTACTTTGAACTTATGAGGAATGACCACATTAGGGACTAAGCAAAGCCCAGCAGCATCAACTAAACCATAGAAACCAAATCCTTCCACAGCCCGTAGCTTTTGTTCTAGCATACTAATCTTGGAGCTTTCTTGAGTTTCCACTATTATCTTTTTTTTTCTTCTCTTTTAAATCATCTAGATCAAGAATTGGTTCTACTGCCTTTTCAGTAAAGACATGATTTACATAGCTATTATAATGCCCTGGGTTAGAAGCTGACGGTATTCCAAGATATGTTGGATATGTGAAGTGTTGCGGTGGAACCTCTTGAGCAGACTGGGCTTGTGGTGGGCCAAAACCTGGAGGATACAAAGGGTCAGCCACTTCTTGCAATGGGGGAACTTGTTGGCTTGTATTTTCTTCAACTTTTTTTCCCTTATTCAGCTTATTGAGAGCATCCAAAATCTTGCTCAACTCACTTTCAATCTTCTCCTGTGCTTTTTCTATCTTTTCAAATCAGTGAGAATTTTTTTGCTCCATTTGTCTAACTCTGGATCTTGTGTTGTATCAATGGACAGGGTTCTCGCTAGATGGAGCTATCTTTGAACCTTGAGTACCATATCTTAGGATTAGTAAATTTGCATGACTATCACATGGCTACTTTGTTAAGTGTAATGAATGAGAACATTTGCCTTAAAAATGGTATTCAACCTAAAGATTTCATTTATTCCAAAAAACTTTTATCTACATTGAGTTTATCACCCTAGAACTATAACCATAAAATTGCTTGATCTGTTCATACTGAGCCTTGGCTTCCTCAATGAAGTTCAACAGACGCTGCCCATGTTTTCCTATTGGGGTCACCACTTGTTTTAATGCTTCTGCCTCTTCCACCATCTCTCTTACCTTGCATACCCCTTTACAGATTTGGGTCGTTAGGTGCTCGATGTATTTCTGTCTTCCTAGGTTCTCTCTTTTACCACACCAGACTTGGTATGATAATTCTCTATGCTCCTTAACCAATGTAGCAATGTGGTCTTCTTGTTCATTCAACTTAGCCTACTCAGATAACTGTTTAGCATGTTATTCTCTGTCTGTACTTGGGTACTTTTTTTTTCCAATTTAGCATACTCTTGCTTCAATCTTGCATTTTCTTCAGTCAGCTCAACAATGGTTATCTCTTTGGCCATTTTTCTTACACATAACCTTTTATGCTCTTGGTGTAGCTTTGCTAAGTCTTCAACAGCTGTATCCCGTTCTTTAGCAATTTTGTGAGCTTCATGACTTTCAGCTCTATCTTTCCACTGGTCTTTTTCTTCTTGAAGCTTCTGGATTTCTTGCTTTAACTTACCCTTTTCAGACTCAAATTCTTTTGTTGCAAGCTCTAATGCTAATGGTGTCTCTTCAAGTTTTTCTTCTGTTGGTGGTTGAGAGCTTTCATAAGTGAATACCATCTCTTGTCTTCGTTTTGCTCTCCAAACTAAGTACCCTAAAGTGACTTTATCAGTAAATGGTCCAAGACTCACTCTTTGAGGATTTTTCCATGCTTTAATCATCTCATTCATCCTTTGAAATGCTTTAGGCTCACTGTAAGAGAAATCTAACTGATGAAGCCTATAAGTCATAAGAATGAACTGTTCTACCCCAAACTGCCTTCTCACTAGGAGTGGTGTATAATTTGTCACTCCCTATAAACCCAAAAGTGGGACCACTGTATTATCCTCACATTGATACAACATAGGCTCACGATTTATCCATGGGGCCAACCATCTCACCTTGATCGAAGCTCGATTATGGATATAAAGCTTCAAGAAAGCACCATTTCCCCATTCAAAATGGCTTTTCATCCATAAGTACAATAATTGTATGCAACCTATAAAGTGCCCTCCATTTCGATGGATCTGACAGTCTCTGCTAATATTACTGTTGAAAGATTATAACCATTGATCACACTCTCGATGAAGTCAACCATCGCTATCTCAATATAACCCAAAACCTTTGGGAAGATCACCATTTCGTATATGGCTAAGGTAAATATATCTAACCCCCGTTCTTCATTGACATGTTGCACTAGAAACTCATGAAAGAACTTTCAAGGTAGGCAAACCTGTTCTTATTTCTTCATTGTATAAGAATCCATAACTTCTTTGTCTATCCCCATAAGTTGAGCCAGACCTTTACGAAATCCTGACTTGTGTTTTTTGACATATATCTTGTCAGGAGCCTTGAGGTGCAAACCCAACAAAATCGAATATTCTTCGATGGTAAGAGTCATATCAACTTCATTAAAGATGAAACACTTGTATGCAGGATCCCAGAATTATGCTGCAGCTCTGATTAATTGATCATCAACAACTACTGCTAGAAGGTGTGCTATATGCCCGTGTCTTTGGCAGAACTGTTCTTGTCTTGATGAACTCATCCTCTTCCAAATATCAATCAAATCTTCTAGATTATTCTGTTTGAGGAGGATAGATGTTTCTTGAGACAAGGTAGAATCATATCTGATTGGTAAACAATCCCCAATCTTTAGTTGAATCTTTTCTGATTGGATTCTTACTTCGTTAGGTATCTCACAAGGTGCTAATACGAATGAAGAACAAACTAGTCGTTCAGTAGAGTCCATAAAAAATTTTGTTGAAGACCGTCTTTCAAGCAAATGTTCTTTATGCAACTTTATGATATGCATATGAACCAATGCAAAAGAATGAGAAAAAAGTTAGTATGCCTAAAAAAAAGAATAAATAAATAAATAAGTAAATTAAAACATCACACAAAAAAAGATGAATGAACCTTATACTTCTGGTCAATTCTAAAAGGGAAGAGTGATGGCTCTATCTATAGGTTAGGCACTCTTAAGGTTCACTATATGTGGTTTAAGGTCAAAGTCTAAAGGTTCCCAAATTGCTCCTTACATCCTTGTCCATCACAGACAAGTAAAGCACCCTAATCTTCACCCATTACAGGTTACAAGCAAAAAATGTTCAATTTGAGTGGGAGTATTTTGGTAGCCACTGCAGAGGCATTAGACCTCATGAAAGCAATAGGTACTTTACTTCCTCTTAGAGAGACGGAGCTCAGGTATAGAGCTCATGTTGTGCACATGCATATGAATGACATAATTAATAAAGTAAATAAACATGAATGAATAATAACACATATATATAAAAAGGTTCAATTTTATTAGGCTTTTGGATAACATAAATTTATTTGCTAGCCTGACTCTCAGTGTCCCCAGTGGAGTTGCCAAACTATCATAACGTCTAGATCCGGAGATCTATCGCTAGACATTGACTTGAAGGAGTCGCCACCAATCTTTTTTATCTAGGTACGATTGGCCACCTAAAGAATCTATTTTTCAGGGAACACCTAAGTTTAAGGGTCCCTAAGAGAGTAGGTTTAGGTCTACTAACTAGAACAGGGTTCGAGAGTTTGGTTACGTGTAAGGAAGGTTATAGCACCCTCACAACGCCCATCAAAAGATGGTACCAGCTTAATTTTATGTTATCCAATAAGCCTTAAAAATTTATCAAGTAATTAGTTGTTGGAAATTATTCTTAATTAACTCTAATACTTTTAGCAGAAAATTGAAAAAATCCACTCACCTCAAGAGTATGCAAGAAAACTATTGTTTTACTTGTAGAGGCTCCATCGTCGGATTATTTAACATTAAAGAAAATTCAAAAGAAATAAAGAAAAAAAAAAGAAAAATGATTGCTTTTGTACAAGGGAAAATTGATACTTTCAACTTTTCCCCAAAATGTTTTTTTTGAAACTTTAAATTCGAGAAAAATTGATACTTTCAACTTTTCCTAAAAAAAAAAAAATTTTTTTTGAAAATTTATTTTTAAGGAAAATTGATACTTTCAACTTTTCCCCAAAAATATTTTTTTGAAACTTTAATTTCGAGGAAAATTGATACTTTCAACTTTTCCTCAAAAATATTTTTGGAACTCTTATTTTCAAAGAAAATTGATACTTTCAACTTTTCCTCAAAAATATTTTTTTTTTGAATTTTATTTAAAGAAAACAAAAAAATAATAAAATAAAAATAAAAATAAAGGAAAATAAATAAAAATAGAAAAAAATTAAACAAATCTAATCTAATAAATAAATAATAAAAAATAAATATAAAAAAAATAAAATGAAAAAAAAAACTTAGAAATGGCTCGACTGACGGTTCGACTCAACCCAGCTTAAGAAAGAAGAATGGCTCGGAGACATGGCTCGACTCGGCTTGGGAAATGGCTCGCACTCGAGTTGGACGCGGGTCAAAATCGGGTCGACGCTCGAGTCGGGTCGGATCTTGACAAAATGCACGGATCCTCTAGGTTACTTAATGCAGAAATGACGTCGTTTTGGGGAGGGTATATAAGGCTGAAGGTCGATTTTTTCAGCAGAAGCCCTTCTCTTCTTCTCTCCCTTCTCTCTAGAACCCGAAGAACTCTGGTTAAATATTCATCGGATTCTGAAAATTTTCATCGAAATTTGGGTTTTTCACCGAAAGTTTGCTGGAAAGTTGGTCGGTTTCTAAAAATTTTTGCCAAAAATTGGGTTGCTGGCCGAAATATTCAAACTTGGCTGGAATAGTCGTTGAAAAATTCAACCTTCGCCGAAAAATTCAATCGAAATCTAGAAAATTTCCATAAATTTCCAAAAAAAAATTGCAAAAAATCTTCCAAAAATTCCTCACCGATCCCTAGAGTTATTCTCACGCCTCTAAACCTTGTCTCAGCTTTTAAACCTTCTGTGTGTTTTTTCCTCTCAACCAATAACTCTTTTTTCTCTGTTTTTTTTCCTTTGATCCGTGAGTCTGTTTATAGGGATTCATCAGAAGAGTTTCTTATCAATCCTAACTCCTCATTGGATTAGGATTCAATCATTGAATCCAATATGGACTCTGATTGAATCCTCATTCACGGTAGGATTCTTCAAAATTGTTCCAATCTCCAGCCAAAAAAAAATCTGAAAAAAGAAAATAAAAAATCAAATAAATAAAAAAATATTAATAGATAATTAAAGAAAAAAATCAGATAAATCAAAATATTAACAGATAAAAATAATACTAGATAAATTATAATAGATAAATAATAATAAATATATAACTAGATAAATAAAATATATATATTAACATAAAAAAATAAAAAATAAATAGTAATAATGAATAAATAACAAATACATAAGATATAAAGAAATTATATATATAAACTAAAAAATAAAATAAATAAATAAAAATAATAAAATATAAAATATAAAATACAAAATAAAAAAAAAACAATGTGGAGCTACCCATTTGGACCAAGCCCAAATGATCTGGGCTTGGACCAAATTGGGTGTCTACAAATAATACTAATTTATTAAAATTCCAAAAATTAATAAGTAAATGATTTAAAAAATAAAAATGTTTACTAAACAAGTTTAAATAGTTAGGACTATTTAAACAATTATTTGTTTCAAATTGTTATGATATTTTGTTTCATCATAAAACAATTGTTTCTATTCATACAAGTTTGTTCAAAATAAAATAAAACTAGATTATTAATATTCTAAAAATTAATAAGTTTAAGATTTAAAAAAAATAAATTTGTTTGCCGAACAAGTTCAAATAGTCTTGTTCATTTGAACTATTATCTACTTTAAATCATTATGACATTTTGTTTTGTCACAAAATAACTATTTCTATTCATACAAAATTATTTAGAATAAAATAATACTAATTTATTAATATTTCAAAATTAATAAGAGATTTAAAAACTAAATCTGTTTATTGGACCAGTTCAAATAATTATAACTATTTGAACGATTATCTATCTTAAATTGATAAGATCTTTATTTTGTCATTAAACAATTGTTTCTGTTCATACAAAACTTATTTGGAGAAAAATATTGCTAAACTAATAATATTCTAAAAGTTAATAAGTAAGAGATTTAAAAAATAAATGTGTTTGCCGAACCAATTTAAATAGTAAAGACTATTAGAAAAATTATCTATTTCAAATTGTTATGACCTTTTTTTAGTCATAAAATAATTGTTTCAATTTGTACATTCTTATTTTATTAACATTCAGAAAATTAATAAGCAAGGAATTTAAAAAAACAAATCTGTTTATCGAACAAGTTCAAAAAGTTATAACTATTTGAACAATTATCTATTTAAAATCATTATGACCTTTTGTTTTATCATAAAACAATTGTTTTAGTTTATAAAAGCTTATCCAAAATAAAATAATATTAATTTACTAATATTTCAAAAATTGAAAAGTTGGAGATTTAAAATATAAATCAGTTTATTGAATTACTTCAAATAGTTATGTCCATTTGAACAATTATCTATTTAAAATCATTGTGAAGTTTTGTTTTGCCATAAAGCAATTGTTTTTCATCATAACAAGCCTATTCAAAATAAAAATAATACTAAGTTTTTAATATTTCAAAAATTAATAAGTAGGAGATTACTTGCTTACCAAACCAGTTTAAACAATTATGACTATTTAAGCAATTATATATTTCAAATCGTTGTAACTCTTTATATTGTCATAAAACAATTATTTATGTTCATTCAAGCTTATTCAAAATAAAGTAATACTAATATAATAATATTATGAAAATTAATAACTAAGAGATTTTAAAAAACAAATTTGCCTACCAATCCAGTTCAAATAGTTAAGGCTATATGAATAATTATCTATTTCAAATCGTTATAACTTTTTATTTTGTCATAAAACAAATGTTTTTGTTCATATAAGTTTGTTTGGAATAAAATAATATTAATTTATTAATATTTTAGAAATTAATAAGAGATTTAAAAAATAAATTTGTTTACCAATCCAGTTTAATTAGTTATAACAATTTGAACAATTATTTATTTCAAATAGTTATGACCATTTGTTTTGTCATAAAATAATTGTTTTTATTGATACAGTCTTCTTCATAATAAAGTAATACTAATTTATTAATATTCTAAAAATTAAAAGTAATAGATTTAGCAAATGAATTTGTTGGCCTGATCCGTGCAAATAGTTATTACTATTTGAACAATTATTTATTTCACATCATGATGACTTTTTGTTTTATCACAAAATAATTGTTTCTGTTCATACAAGTTTAATCAAAATAACATAATTCAAATTTATTAATATTCCAAAAATTAATAACTAAGATATTTAAAAATTGAATATGTTTATCAACCAAGTTCAAATAGTTATGACTATTTGAACAATTACCTATTTCAAATCGCTATAACCTTTTTGTTTTGTCATAAAATAAATTTTTTTATTCATACAAGCTTATTTCAATTAAAATAACGCAATTTTATTAATATTCAGATAATTAATAAGTAAAAGATTTAAAAAATAAATCTATTTATCGAATAACTTCAAATAGTTATGACTATTTGAACAATTATTTATTTTAAATCATTATGACTTTTTGTTTTGTCATAAAACAATTATTTTTGTTCATACAAGCGTATTCAGGTTAAAATAATATAATTTATTAATATTTCAACAATTAATAAGTAAAATATTTTAAAAATAAATATGTTTACCGAACAAGTTCAAATGCATAACTATTTGACTAATTATCTATTTCAAATTATTAAAACCTTTTGTTTTGTCATAAAATAATTGTATCAGTTCATATAGGTTTATTCAAAATAAAATAATACTAATTTATTAATATTCCAAAAATTAATGAGAAAGATATTTAAAAAATGAATCTATTTACCAAACAAGTTCAAATAGTTATGACTATTTGAACAATTATCTATTTCAAATCATTATGACATTTTGTTTTATCATAAAACAATCATTTTTGTTAATAAAAGCTTATTTTGCATAAAATAATATAAATTTATTAATATTCCAAAAAAATAATAAGTAAAAATTTAAAAAATAGATCTATTTTTTGAACATGTTCAAATAGTTATGACTATTTAAACAATTATCTATTTCAAATACTTATGACCCTTTGTTTGTCATAAACCAATTGTTTTTGTTTATACAAGCATGTTTGAAATAAAATAATACTAATCTATCAATATTCCAGAAATTAATAAGTAAAAGATTTAAAAAATAAATCTATTTATAGAGCAAGTTCAAATAGTTATGATTGTTTGAACAATTATTTATTTCAAATAGTTATGATCTTTTGTTTTGTCATAAAATAATTGTTTCTATTCATACAAGATTATTCGAAATAAAATAATGCTAATTTATTAATATTCTAAAAATTAATAGGTAAGAGATTTAAAAAATAAATCTATTTACCAAACAAGTTCAAATCATTATGATATTCTATTTGTCATAAAATAATTATTTCTGTTCATGCAAATTTATTCAAAATAAAATATTACTGATCTATTAATATTTTAAAAATTAATAAGAGATTTAAAAACTAAATCTGTTTACTGCAACAATTCAAATAATTATGATTATTTGAACAATTATCTATCTCACATCGCTATGATTTTGTCATAAAACAATTGTTTCTTTTCATACAAGCTTATTTAGGTTAAAATAATACTAATTTAATAATATTCCAAAAATTAATAAGTAAGAGATTTAAAAAAATAAATGTGTTACCAAGTCAGTTCAAATAGTTAAGAATGTTAAAATAATTATATATTTCAAATTATTTTGACCTTTAGTTTAGTCATAAAACAATTATTTCAGTTCATACAAGCTTATTTAGAAAAAATAATACTTATTTATTAACATTGAAGAAATTAATGAGCAAGAGATTTAAAAAAATAAATCTATTTACCAAACAAGTTTAAATAGATTTTACAATTTGGACAATTATCTATTTAAAGTTGTTATGACCTTTTATTTTGTCATAAAACAATTGTTTTTGTTCATAAAAACGTATCCAAAATAAAATAATACTACTTTATTAATATTTCAAAAATTAATAAGCAAGAGATTTAAAAACTAAAACTATTTTCTTAAATAGCTTAAATAGTTATGACTATTTGAACAAATATTAATCTCAAATCGTTATGATATTTGTTTTCTCATAAAACAATTGTTTTGGATCATACAAGCTTATTTAGATAAAAATAATATTAATTTTAAAATATTTCAAAAATAATAAAAGGTTTAAAAAATAAATATATTTATCGAACCAGTTCAAATAGTTAAGACTATTAGAATAATTATCTATTGAAATTGTTCTGACCTTTTGTTTAATCATAGAATAATTGTTTTAGTTCATATAAGCTTATTTGAAATAAAATAATACTAATTTATTAACATTCAAAAAATTAAGCAAGAGATTTGAAAAAATAGATTTGTTTACTAAATAAATTAAAATAGTTATGACTATTTGAACAATTATCTACTTAAAATCATTACGACATTTTGTTTTGTCATAAAACAATTGTTTTAGTTCATAAATGCTTATCCAAAATAAAATAATACTACTTTATTAATATTTCAAAAATTAATAAGTGGGTTAAAAAATAAATTAGTTTACTAAATCAGTTTATATAATTATGGCCATTTAAACAACTATCTATTTCAAATTGTTATTACCTTTTGATATCATAAAATAATTATTTTTCAACATACAAGCTTATTCGAAATAAAATAATACTAATTTATTAATATTTCATGAATTAATAAGAGATTCAAAAAATAAATTTATTTATCGTACTAGTTCAAATAGTCAAACTATTTGAACAATTATCTATTTCAAATTGTTATAACTTTTTATTCTATCATAAAACAATTGTTTTTGTTCATACAAACTTATTTGGAATAGAATAAAACTAATTTATTAATATTTCAAAAATTTATAAGTAAGAGATTTAGAAAATAATTTTATTTACTCAACTAGTTTAAATAATTATAACTATTTTAAATCATTATGATTTTTTGTTTTGTAATAAAATAATCATTTCAGTTACTATAAGCTTATTTGAAGTAAAATAATACTAATTTATTAATATTCCAAGAATTAATGAGTAAGAGAATTAAAAAAAGAATATGTTTATTAAATAAGTTCAAATAGTTATAACTATCTGAACAATTATCCGTTTCAAAATATTATGACCTTTCATTTTCTCATAAAATAATTGATTCGTTTCATGCAAGTTTATTTCAAATTAAATAATATAAATTTATTAATGTTCCAAAAATTAATAAGCAAAAATTTTAAAAATAAATCTATTTTCTGAACACGTTCAAATAGTTATAACTATTTAAACAATTATCTATTTCAAATCGTTATGACATTTTGTTTTGCCATAAACCAATTGTTTCTATTCATACAATCTTATTCAAAATAAAATAATACTAATTTATTTATTCCAAAAATTAATAAGTAAAAGATTTAAAATTTAAATATGTTTACAGAGTGAGTTCAAATAGTTATGACTATTTGAACAATTATTTATTTCAAATCATTATTATCTTTTGTTTTGTCATAAAACATTGTTTTTATTCATACAAGTTTATTTGGAATAAAATAATACTAATTTATCAATATTATAAAATTGATGAGTTGGAGATTTAAAAATAAAGTTCTTGACTAAACAAGCTCAAATTATCACATCCATTTGAACTATTATCTATTTCAAATTGTTATGATATTTTGTTTTGTTATAAAACAATTGTTTTTATTCATACAAAATTGTTCAGAATAAAATAGTACTAGTTTGTTAATATTTCAAAAATTAATAAGAGATTTAAAAACTAAATTTGTTTACAAAACCAATTCAAATAGCTAGGACTATTTGAACAATAAGCTATATCAAATCACTATGATCTTGTTTTGTCATAAAACAATTGTTTTTATTCATACAAGATTATTCAGAGTAAAACATTGCTAAATGAATAATATTTTAAAAATTAATAAGTAAGAGATTTGAGAAATAAATATGTTTCCTGAACCAATTCAAATAGTTAAGACTATTAAAACAATTATCTATTTCAAATCGTTCTGACCTTTTGTTTAGTCATAAAAGAAATCTGTTTATCAAACAAGTTTAAATAGTTATGACAATTTGAACAATTTTCTATTTAAAATCGTTATGACTTTGTGTTTTATCAATATATAATTGTTCCAAAATAAAATAATATTACTTTATTAATTTTTCAAAAATTGAGAAGTTGGAGATTTAAAAGATAAATCAGTTTATTGAATCAATTCAAATAATTATGGCCATTCGAAGAATTATCTATTTCAAATTGTTATGAAACTTTTTTGTCATAAAACAATTATTTTTTGTCATAAAAGCCAATTCAAAATAAAATAATAGTAATTTATTAATATTTCAAATTTAATAAGTAGGAGATTTAAAAAATAAATCTATTTACTAAACTAGTTCAAATCAGTATGACTATTTGAATAATTATATATTTAAAATCTTTATAGCCTTTTATTTTGTCATAAAATAATTATTTATGTTCACACAAGCTTATTTAGAATAAAATAATACTAATCTAATAATATTATGAAAATTAATAACTAAGAGATTTAAAAAATAAATTTGTTTACTGAACCAGTTCAAATAGTTAAGGCTATATGAATATTTATCTATTTCAAATTATTAAGACCTTTTGTTTTGTTGTAAAACAAATGTTTTTGTTCATATAAATTTGTTTGGAATAAAATAATATTAATTTATTAATATTTTGAACATTAATAAGACATTTAAAAATAAATATGTTTACCAAACTAGTTCAATTAGTTATAACATTTTGAACAATTATTTATTTCAAATCATTATGACCATTTGTTTTGTCATAAGGCAATTGTTTCTATTGATATAATCTTATTCAGAATAAAGTAATCCTAATTTATTAATATTTTGACAATTAATAGGTAATTGATTTAAAAAATGAATTTGTTGGCCTAACCAAAGCAAATAGTTATGACTGTTTAAACAATTGTCTATTTAAAATTGTTATGACCTTTTGTTTTGTCATAAAACAATTATTTCTATTCATACAAGCTTAAATGAAATAACATAATTTTAATTTATCAATATCCCAAAAATTAATAAGTAAGACATTTAACAACTGAATCTGTTTATCAAAAAAGTTCAAATAGTTATAACTATTTGAACAACTACCTATTTCAAACCACTATAACCTTTTGTTTTGTCATAAAATAATTTTTTTCTCTTCGTATAAGCTTATTTCAATTAAAATTATAGAAATTTATTAATACTCAAACACTTAATAGGTAAAAGATTTAAAAAATAAATTTGTTTACTGAATAAGTTCAAATAGCTGTGGTTATTTGAATAATTATCTATTTCAAATTGTTATGACCTTTCGTGTTGTCATAAAAAATTATTTTAATTCATTTAAGCTTATTTGAAATAAAATAATTTTAGTTTATTAATATTCAAAATACTAATGATTAAGAGATTTAAAAAATGAATCTGTTTACTAAATAAGTTCAAACAGTTATGGCTATTTGAATAATTATTTATTCCAAATTGCTAGAACCTTTTGTTTTGTCCTAAAGCAATTTTTCTATTCATACAAGCTTATTTCAAATGAAATAATACAAATTTATTAATATTCAGACAATTAATAAGTAAAAGATTTAAAAAAATGAATCTGGTTACCAAACAAGTTCAAATAGTTATAACTATTTGAACATTTATCTATTTCAAATCGTTATGACCTTTATTTATCATAAAACAATTGTTTCTGTTCATACAAGCTTATTTTGAATAAAATAATATAAATTTATTAATATTCCAAAAATTAATAAGTAAAAATTTTAAAAATAAATATGTTTATAAAACATGATCAGTTATGACTATTTGAACAATTATTTATTCAAATATTTAGACCTTTTGTTTTGTCACAAACCAATTGTTTCTAGTCATACAAGCTTATTTGAAATAAAATAATACTAATTTATTAATATTTCAAAATTAATAAGTAAAAGATTTAAAAAATAAATTTGTTTATCGAGCAAACTCAAATAGTTATGACTGTTTGAACAATTATTTAGTTCAAATAGTTATGATCTTTTATTTTGTAATAAAACAATTGTTTCTATTCATACAAGCTTTTTCATAATAAAATAGTACTAATTTATTAATATTTTGAAAATTAATAGGTAAGAGATTTAAAAAATAAATATGTTTATCTAACAAGTTCAAATAGTCATGTCTATTTGAACAATTACTTATTTCAAATCATTATGACATTTTGTTTTATCGTAAAACAATTGTTTTTGTTCATACAAAATTATTCAAAATTAAAATAATATTGATTATTAATATTTTGGAAATTAATAAGAGATTTAAAAACTAAATCTATTCTTTACCTAGCTAGTTCAAATAGTTATGACTATTTGAATAGTTATCTATCTCAAATTGTTATGATCTTTATTTTGTTATAAAACAATTATTTCTTTCCATGCAAGCTTATTCAAATTAAAATAATACTAATATAATAATATTCCAAAAATTAATACGTAAGAAATTTAAAAAATAAATGTGTTTGCCCAATCAGTTCAAATAGTTAAGACCAGTAGAACAATTATCTATTTCAAATCATTTTGACCTTTTGTTTACTCATAAAATAATTATTTCAATTTATAAAAACTTATTCAAAATAAGATAACACTAATTTATTAACATTCAAAAAATTAATAAGGAAGCAATTTGAAAAAATAAATTTGTTAATCGAATAAGTTCAAATAGATATGAATGTTTGAACAATTATCTATTTAAAATTGTTTTGACCTTTTGTTTTGTCAAAAAATAATTCTCTCAGTTCATAAAAACTTACTTGAAATAAAATAATATTATTTTATTAATATTTAAAAAATTATTAAGCAAGAGATTTAAAAACTAAAGTTGTTTTCTAAACCAGTTCAAATAGTTATGACTATTTGAATAATTATTAAGCTCAAATTGTTATGATCTTTGTTTTATCATAAAACAATTGTTTTCGATTATACAAGCTTATTCAAATAAAAATAATACTAATTTAACAATATTTAAAAAATTAATAAGTAAGCAGTTTAAAAAATAAATGTGTTTGCCGAATTAGTTCAAATAATTAAGACCATTAGAATAATGATCTATTTTAACTCATTTTGACCTTTTGTTTAGCCATAAAATAATTATTTCAATTCATACAAGCTTATTTGATATAAAATAATACTAATTTATTAACAATCAAAAAATTATAAGCAGAGGATTTGAAAAAATTAATCTATATACTGAACAAGTTAAAATAGTTATAATTATTTGAACAATTATCTATTTAAAATCGTTATGAACTTTTGTTTTCTGATAAAATAATTGTTTTAGTTAATAAAAGCTTATCCAAAATAAAATAACGCTACTTTATTAATATTTCAAAATTTAATAAGTACGAGGTTTAACAAATTAATTAGTTTACCAAATCAGTTCAAATAATTATAGCCATTTGAACAATTATCTATTTCAAACTGTAATTACCTTTTATTTTTGTCATAAAACAATTATTTTTTACCATACAAGCTTCTTTAAAATAAAATCATTATTACATTTTGTTTTGTCATAAAATAATTATTTTTCAACATATAAACTTATTTGAAATAAAATAATACTAATTTATTAATATTTCAAGAATTAGTAAGAGATTTAAAAAATAAATCTATTTGTCAAACTAGTTCAAATAGTTATGACTATTCATACAATTATCTATTTCAAATTGTTATAATCTTTTGTTTTGTCATAAAGTAATTATTTTTTTCATTCAAGTTTATTTAAAATAAAAATAATACTAATTTAATAATATTCTAAAAATTCATAGCTAAAAGATTTAAAAAATAAATCCATTTGCCAAACCAATTCAAATAGTTAAGACTATATAAATAATTATCTATTTCAAATTGTTATGACCTTTTGTTTTGTCATAAAACAATTATTTTAGCTCATACAAGTTTATTCATAATAAAATAAAACTAATTTATTAATATTATAAAAATTTATAAGTAAGAGATTTAAAAAATAATTCTATTTAATGAACCAGTTTAAATACTTATAACTATTTGAATAATTATTTATTTCAAATCATTATTACTTTCTGTTTTGTCATAAACAATTGTTTTTGTTCATATAAGTTTGTTCAAAATAAAATAATACTAATTTTTTAATATTTAAAAAATTAATAATTAATAGATTTAAAAAGTAAATTTGTTAATCAAACCATTTTAAATAGTTTTGACTATTTGAATAATTATCTATTTTAATCATTATAACCCTTTGTTTTGTCATCAAACAATTGGTTATATTCATACTATTTTATTTGGAATAAAATAATACTAATTTAATAACCAAGAAAATTAAAAAATAAATCTAATTGCCAAACCAATTCAAATAGTTAAGACTAAATGAACAATTATCATGTTCATTTCATTATGACCTTTTGTTTTGTCATAAAACAATTATTTTGTTTGTACAAGCTTATTTAGATTAAAATAATGCAAATTAAATAATATTTTGAAAATTAATAAGTAAGAGATTTAAAAAAAATAAATGTGTTTATCAAACCAATTCAAATGGTTAAGACTATGAGAACAATTATCTATTTCAAATTGTTCTGACCTTTTATTTAGTCATAAAACAATTGTTTCAATTCATACAAGCTTACTCAGAATAAATTAACACTAATTTATTAACATTAAAAAAAAATAATAAAGAGATTTAAAAAAATATATTTACTGAACAAATGCAAATAGTTATTACTACTTGAACAATTGTCTATTTAAAATCATTCTGACATTTTGTTTTATCATAAAATAATGTTTCTAGTTAATACAAGCATAAACAAAATAAAATAATACTAATTTATTAATATTTCTAAAATTAATAATTAAGAGATTTAAAAAATAAATTTGTTTACTGAATCAATTAAAATAATAATGGCCATTTGAACAATTATCTATTTCAAAACGTTATGACCTTTTGTTTGGTTATAAAACCATTGTTTTTTATCATAAAAGTTTATTTGAAATAAAATAATACTAATTTATTAACATTTTGACAATTAATAAGTAAGAGATCTAAAAAATAAATCTGTTTACCAAACCGATTCGAATAGTTGTGACTATTTGAATAATTATCAATCTTAAATTGTCATGATCTTTGTTTTGCCATGTAACAATTGTTTCTGATCGTAGAAGCTTATTTTGTTAAAAATAATACTAATTTAATAACATTTTGAAAATTAATAAGTAAAAGATTTAAAAAATAAATGTGTTTGTCGAATCGGTTCAAATAATTATTAATGAGTAAGAGAATTAAAAAAAAGAATTTGTTTACCTAATAAGTTCAAATAGTTATGACTATCTAAACAATTATCTATATCTAAACAATTATCTATTTCAAAACATTATGATCTTTTGTTTTGTCATAAAATAATTGGTTCTGTTCATGATAGCTTATTTTGAAGAAAATAATATAAATTTATTAATATTTCAAAAATTAATAAGTAAAAATAAAAAAAATATGTTTTCTTAACACATTCAAATAGTTATGACTATTTGAACAATTATCTATTTCAAATTGTTATGACCTTTCGTTTTGTCTAAACCATTTGTTTCTATTCATACAAGTTTATTCAGAATAAAATAATACTAGTTTGTTAAAATTCTAAAAATTAATAAGTAAAAGGTTTAAATAATAGATCTATTTACCGAGCGAGTTAAAATATTTATGACTATTTGAACAATTATTTATTTCAAATCGTGATGATATTTTGTTTTCTCATAAAACAATTGTTTTTATTCATACAAGTTTATTTGAAATAAAATAGTACTAATTTATTAATATTATAAAATTAATGAGTTGGAGATTTAAAAAATAAATTTGTTTAATGAACAAGTTCAAATAGTCAGTCCATTCGAACTATTATCTATTTCAAATCATTATGACATTTTGTTTAAATTGTTCATTTAAACCTTCATTCTCTTTATTTGAGCCAGCTACCTGCCTTTTTCATTTTGCCTTTGACTCTTAGTAATATGCCCCTACTCGAGCCTTTTCTTTGTAAGACTCTTTTTTCCTAGTAGGGGTGATCTTAGGTGATGTTAGATTTGGATAGTCAGTAATATGATCCAGCCGAGTGTCAAATAGTTTTGATCGTAGCCCCAATGGTCTTTCAAATTGCATTTTTCCACTTATACTATCCCGAAAAGTATGGATAGGTAAAGGAAGCAATCCAAGACTAAAAAGTGCTTGGTTAGCAAGAGCAAGGGAAGGTTTCAAAGTTTTATTTTTTAAATCTATTTGGTAAACAAATTTATTATTTTAAATCTCTTACTCATTAATTCTTTGAATGTTAATAAATTAGTATTATTTTGTTCTAAATAAGGTTGTATGAAATGAAATAATTATTTTATGACTAAACAAAAGGCCAAAATTATTTGAAATAGATAATTATTTTAATAGTTCTAAATATTTGAACTAGTTCAGCAAACACATTCATTTTTAAATCTCTTATTAATTTTTGGAATACTATTAAATTAGTATTATTTTAATCCAATAGGTTAATAATTTTTGAAATATTAATAAAGTAGTATTATTTTATTTTAGATAAGTTCTTATGAACTTAAATAATTGTTCTATGACAAAACAAAAAGGAAAAATCATTTTAAATTGATAATTGTTCAAATATTCATATGCATTTGAACTTGTTTGGTAAACAAATTTATTTTTTCAAATCGCTTGCTTATTAATTTTTTTAATGTTAATAAATTAGTATTATTTTATTTCAAATAAATTTGTATGAACTAAAATAATTGTTTTATGACTAAACAAAAGGTTAGAATGATTTGAAACATATAATTGTTTTAATAGTCTTAACTATTTGAACTGGTTTGACAATCACATATATATTTTTTAAATTTCTTACCTATTAATTTTTGGAATATTATTAAATTAGTATTATTTTAATCCGAATAAGCTTGTATGAAAAGAAACAATTGTTCTATGATGAAATAATGATCATAACAATTTGGGATAGATAATTGCTCAAATAGTCATAATTCTTTAAACTAGTTTGATAAACAGATTTATTTTTTAAATCTCTTATTAATTTTTAAAATATTAATAAATTAGTATTATTTTAATTCTAAATAATTCTTTATGAATAGAAACAACTATTTAATGACAAAACAAAAGGTCATAATGATTTGAAATAGATAACTATTCAAATGGACATGACTATTTGAATTTATTCGATAAACAAATTTATTTTTTAAATCTCCTACCTATTAATTTTTAGAATATTAATAAGTTAGTACTATTTTATTCCGAATAAACTTGTATGAATAGAAACAATTATTTTCTAACAAAACAAAAGGTCATAACTATATGAAATAAATAATTGTTCAAATAGTCATAAGTATTTGCGCTTGATTGGTAAACAAATTTATTTTTTAAATCTTTTACTTATTAACTTTTAGAATAGTATTATTTTTTGTTTTGAATAAGCTTGTATGAACAAAAACAATTGGTTTATGACAAAATAAAAGGTCATAACTTTTTTAAATACATAATTGTTCAAATAGTTAAAACTATTTAAACGTGTTCAAAAAATAAATTTATGTTTTAAATTTTTATTTGTTAATTTTTGGAATATTAATAAATTTATTTTATTTTATTCAAAATAAGCTTGTATGAACAAAAGCAATTGTTTTATGACAAAACAAAAGTCATAACAATTTGAAATAGATAATAGTTTAAATAGTCATCACTATTTGAACTTGTTTGGTAAACAGATTCATTTTTTAAATCTCTTACTTAATAATTTTCAAAATATTAATAAATTAGTATTACTTTATTTGGAATAAGCCTATATGAACTAATGCAATTGTTTTATGATGAAACAAAAAGTTATAACTATTTGAAATAGATAATTATTCAAATAGTTATGACTATTTGAATTTATTTGATAAATAGATTTACTTTTAAATCTTTTACTTAATAATTGTCTGAATATTAATAGATTTGCAATGTTTTATTTGAAATAAGTTTCTATAAATAGAAAAAATTATTTTATGGCAAAACAAAAGGTTATAGCAATTTGAAATAGATAATTATTCAAATAGTCATAACTTTTTAAACTTGTTCAATAAATAGATTCATTTTTTAGATCTCTTATTAATTTTTGGAATATTAATAAATTAGAATTATGTTATTTTGAATAAGTTTCTATGAATAGAAACAATTGTTTTACGATAATACAAAAGATCATAATGATTTGAAATAGATAATTGTTTAAATAGTTATAACTATTTGCCCTCGTTAGGCCAACAGTTTTATTTTTTAAATCTATTATTTATTAATTTTCAAAATATTAATAATTAGCATTATTTTATTCCAAATAAGATAGTATGAACAGAAACAATTGTTTTATGACAAAACAAATGATCTTAACGATTTAAAATAAATAATTTTTCAAATAGTTATAAGTAATTGAACTAGTTCAGTAAATGGATATATTTTTTTAAATCTCTTACTTATTAATTTTTAAAATATTAATACATTAATATTATTTTATTCCAAATAATCTTATATGAACAAAAACATTTGTTTTAAGACAAAAAAAAAGGTCATAAGGATTTGAAATAGATAATTATTTAAATAGTCATAATTATTTAAACTGGTTTGGCAAACATAATTAATTTTTAAATCTCTTACTTATTGATTTTGGAAATATTAATAAATTTATTTTATTTTATTTCGAATATCGTAGTAAGAACTGAAAAAATTGTTTTACGACAAACTCAAGGTCATAACGATTTGAAATAAAGAATTGTTCACATAGCCTTAATATTTGAACTAGTTTGACAAACAAATTTATTTTTTAAATCGCTTAGTTATTACTTTTTAGAATATTATTACATTAATATTATTTTATTCTAAATAAGCTTATATGGATAGAAATAATTGTTTTATTATAGAATAAAAGGTTACAACAATTTGAAATATATAATTGTGCAAATAATAATAACTATTTGAACTGATTCGGTAAATAAATTTATTTTTTAGATCTCCTACTTATTAATTTTTGAAATATTAATAAATTAGTATTATTTATTTTGAATAGGTTTGTATGATGAAAAACAATTATTTTATGACAAAATAAAAGTTCATAACAATTTGAAATAGATAATTGTTCAAATGGCTATAATTTTTTGAACTAATTCGATAAACTGATTTATTTTTTAAATCTCTAACTTATCAATTTTTGAAATATTAATAAAGTAATATTATTTTATTTATGATAAGCTTTTATGAATTGAAATAATTGTTTTATGATAAAATAAAAAGTCATAATGATTTTAAATAGATAATTGTTTGAATAATCATAACTATTTGAATTGTTCAGTATACTAATTTATTTTTTAATTTCTTAGTTATTAATTTTTTAAATGTTAATAAATTAGTATTATTTTATTTTGAATAAGCATGTATGAATTAAAACAATTATTTTATGATTAAACAAAAGGTTAGAATGATTTGAAATTTATTTAGTAAATAGATTTATTTTTTAAAATCTCTTTCTTATTAATTTTTTTAATATTAATAAATTAGTATTAATTTATTTTGAATAAGCTTGTATAAACTTACATAATTATTTTATGACTAAACAAAAGGTCAAAATGATTTGAAATAGATAATTGTTCTAATAGTCTTAACCAATAGAACTAATTTGGTAAACAAATTTATTTTTTAAATCTCTTATTAATTTTTGAAATATTATTTAATTGGTATTATTCTAATTAGAATAAGCTTGTATGAACAAAACAATTATTTTATGACAAAAGAAAAGGTCATAACGATTTGAAATAGATAATCATTCATAAAGTCTTAACTATTTGAACTAGTTCAGCAATTAGATTTATTTTTTTAATTTTCTCGGTTCAATAAATAGATTTAGCTTTTAAATCTCCTATTTATTAATTTTTGAAATATTAATAAATTATGATTATTTGAACAATTACCTATTTCAAATTGCTATAACCTTTTGTTTTGTCATAAAATAAAATTTTCTATTCATACAAGCTTTTTTCAATTAAAATAATGCAAATTTATTAATATTCAGACAAATAATAAGCAAAAGATTTAAAAAATAAATCTATTTACTAAATAAGTTCAAATAGTTATAACTATTTGAACAATTATTTATTTTAAATCATTATGAGTTTTTTGTCATAAAACAATTATTTTTCTTCATACAAGCTTATTTGGATTAAAATAATATTAATTTATTAATATTTCAAAAATTAATAAGTAAAAGATTTTAAAATAAATATGTTTACTAGAGAAGTTCAAATAATCATAATTATTTGAATAATTATCTACTTCAAATCATTATGACTTTTTGTTTTGTCATAAAACAATTGTATAAGTTCAAATAGGCTTATTCTAATTAAAATATCACTAATTTATTAATATTCTGAAATTTAATGAGTAAGAGATTAAAAAAAAATGAATTTGTTTACTAAAGAAGTTTAAATAGTTATAACAATTTGAACAATTATCTATTTCAAATTGTTATGACCTTTGGTTTTGTCATAAACAATTGTTTCTATTCATATAAGCTTATTTTGAAGAAAATAGTATAAATTTCTTAATATTTCAAAAATTAATGAGTGAAATTTAAAATATAAATATGTTTTTTGAATACATTCAAATAGTTATAACTATTTGAATAATTATCTATTTCAAATAGTTATGACCTTTTGTTTTATGATAAACCAACGTATCTATTCATACAAGCTTATTCAAAATAAAATAATACTAATTGATTAATATTCCAAAAATTAATAAGTAAAAGATTTAAAAAATAAATTTGTTTATTGAATAAGCTCAAATAGTTATGACTATTTGAATAATGTTTTATTTCAAATAGTTATGGTCTTTTGTTTTTTCATAAAACAATTGTTTCTATTCATACAAGTTTATTCAAAATAAAATAATACTAATTTATTAAAATTTTGCAAATTAATAGGTAGGAGATTTAAAAGATAAATATGTTTACCAAATAAGTTCAAATAGTCATGTCCATTTGAATAATTATCTATTTCAAATCATTATGACCTTTTGTTTTGTCGTAAAACAATTGTTTCTATTCATATAGAATTATTCAAATAAAATAATATTGATTTATTAATATTTTGAAAATTAATAAGTGATTTAAAACTAAATCTGTCTCCAAACTAGTTCGAATAGTTATGACTATTTGAACGATTATTTATCTCAAATTGTTATGATCATTATTTTGTCATACAACAATTGTTTCATTTTATACAAGCTTATTCAAATTAAAATAATACTAATTTAATAATATTTCAAAAATTAATAAGAGATTTAAAAAATAAATATGTTTGCCAAACCAGTTCAAATAATTAAGACTAGTACAGTAATTATCTATTTCAAATTATTTTGACCTTTTTATTTAATCATAAAATAATTATTTTAGCACACACAAGCTTATTAAGAATAAAATAATGCTAGTTTATTAACATTCAAAAAATTAATAAGCAAGAGATTTTAAAAAAAATCTATGTATTAAACAAGTTCAATTAGATATGACTATTTGAGCAATTATCTATTTAAAATCATTTTTACCTTTTGTTTTGTCATAAAATAATTGTTTCAGTTCATTAAAACTTATCTAAAATAAAACAATACTACTTTATTAATATTTCAAAAACTATTAAGCAAAAGATTCAAAAACTAAAACTATTTTTCTAACTGGTTTAAATAGTTATGGTTATTTGAACAAATATGAATCTCAAATTATTATGATCTTTGTTTTATCATAAAACAATTCTTTCTGATCATACAAGCTAATTTGGATAAAAATAATACTAATTTAATAATATTTCAATAATTAATAAGAGATTTTAAAAAATATGTGTTTGCCAAATCAGTTCAAATAGTTAAGACTATTCGTTCTGATCTTTTGTTTAGTTATAAAATAATTGTTTTAGTTCATACAAGCTTATTTGAAAGAAAATAATAATAATTTATTAACTTTCAAAAAATTAATAAGTAAGAGATTTAAAAAAATAAATCTAGTTACCGAATAAGTTCTAATAGTTATGATTATTTGAACAATTATCTATTTAGAATCGTTATGAATTTTTTTTGTCATAAAACAATTGCTACAGTTCATAAAAGTTTATCCAAAATAAGATAATATTACTTTATTAATATTTCATAAGTAAGAGATTTAAAAAATAAATCAATTTACCAAATTGGTTCAAATAACTATGGTCATTTGAACAATTATCTACTTCAAATCATTATCAACTTTTGTTTTGTCATAAAAGAATTGTTTTTCAACATACAAGCTTATTTGAAATAAATTCATTAGCACCTTTTCATTTTGTCATAAAATAATTGTTTTTGAACATGCGAGCTTATTTGAAATAAAATAATACAAATTTATTAATATTTCAAAAATCAGTATGAGATTTTAAAATTAAATTTATTTATCAAACAAATTCAAATAGTTATCACTATTTGAACAATTATCTATATCAAATTGCTATAACCTTTTGTTCTGTCATAAAACAATTATTTCTTTCATATAAGTTTATTCAAAATAAAATAATACTAAATTAATTAATATTATGAAAATTCATAACTAAAAGATTTAAAAAATAAATCCATTAGTCAAACCAGTTCAAATAGTAAAGACTATATGAAGAATTATATATTTCAAATTGTTATGACCTTTTGTTTTGTTGTAAAACAATTATTTCAGCTCATCCAAATTTCGTTGGAATAAAATAAAACTAATTTAATAATATATAAAAAATTTATAAGTAAGAGAATTAAAAAATAATTCTATTTATTGAACTAGTTCAAATAATTATAACTATTTAAACAATTATATATTTCAAATCATTATAATCTTTTGTTCTATCACAAAACAATTATTTTTGTTCATACAAGCTTATTCGAAATAAAATAATACCAATGTAATAATATTTTGACAATTAATAACAAAAAGATTTAAAAAATAAATTTGTTTGCCAAACTGCTTTAAATAGTTAAAGCTATATGAACAATTATTTATTTCAAATTGTTATGACATTTTATTTTGTTGTAAAACAATTTTTTCAACTCTTACTCACTTATTCATAATAAAATAAATCAAATATATTAATATTTCAAAAATTAATAATAAGCTATTTAAAAAATAATTCTATTTAACAATTATCTATTTCAAATCATTATTACCTTTTGTTTTTGTTTTGTCATAAAATAAATGTTTTTGTTCATATAAGTTTGTCCGACATAAAATAATATTAATTTATTAATATTTTGAAAATTAATAAGAGATTTAAAAAATAAATCTATTTGCCAAACCAATTCAATTAGTTATAACTATTTCAACAATTATTTATTTCAAATTGTTATGACCATTAGTTTTAGCATAAAACAATTGTTTCTGCTCCTACAATCTTATTTGAAATAAAGTAGTTCTAATTTATTAATATTTTGAAAATTAATAAGTAAGGGATTTAGAAAATATATTAGTTGGCTTGACCAGTGCAAACAGTTGTGACTGTTTGAATAATTATTTATTTCAAATCATTATAACCCTTTTGTTTTGTCACAAACAATTATTTATGTTCGTACAAGCTTATTTGGAATAATATAACTCTAATTTATTATTATTCCAAAAATTAATAAGAGATTTAAAAAATGAATCTATTTATTGAATAAGTTCAAATAGTTATGATTATTTGAACAATTATCTATTTCAAAATGCTATAACCTTTTGTTTTGTCATAAAATAATATATTCCATTTATATAAGCTTATTTCAAATCTATTTACTGAAAAAGTTCAAATAGTTATGACTATTTGAACAATTATTTATTTCAAATCATTATGACCTTTTGTTTTGTCATAAAATAATTATTTTGTTCATACAAGCTTATTTGAATTAAAATATTTAAAAAATAAATATGCTTACCTAATAAGTTCAAATAGTAATAACTATTTGAATAATTATCTATTTCATATTGTTATGACCTTTTGTTTCATCATAAACAATTGTATCAATTCATATAGGCTTATTCAAAATAAAATTTACTAATTAATATTCCAAAAATTAATGAGTAAGAGATTTAAAATATGAATCTGTTTATCGAACAAGTTCAAATAGTTATGACTATTTAAACAATTATTTATTTCACACCGTTATGACCTTTTGTTTTGTCATAAAACAATTGTTTTTTATTCATACGAGCTTATTTTGAATAAAATAATATAAATTTACTAATATTCTAAAGATTGATAAGTAAAATTTTAAAAATAAATATGTTTTCTGAACATGTTCAAATTGTTATAACTATTTGAACAATTATCTATTTTGAATCATTATGACCTTTTGTTTTGTCATGAACCAATCGTTCTATTCATAGAAACTTATTCAAAATAAAATAATATTAATTTATTAAAATTTCAAAAACTAAAAAGTAAAAGATTTAAAAAATAAATCTATTTACTAAGTGAGTTCAAATAGTTATGATTATATAAATAATTATTTATTTCAAATCGTCATGATTATTTGTTTTGTCATAAAATAATAGTTTCTATTCATATAAGTTTATTGTGAAATAAATAATACTAATTTATTAATATTTAGATAATTAATGAGTAAAAGATTTAAAAAGTAAATCTGTTTACCAAATAAGTTCAAATAATTATGACTATTTGAACAATTACCTATTTCAAAACATTATGATATTTTGTTTTGTCATAAAATAATTAGTTCTATTCATGCAAGCTTATTTCAAATAAAATAATATAAATTTATTAATATTCCATAAATTAAAAAGTAAAAGTTTAAAAAATAAATCTATTTTCTAAACATGTTTAAATAGTTATGATTATTTGAACAATTATCTATTTCAAATCATTATGACCTTTTGTTTCATCATAAAACAATTGTATCAGTTCATATAGGCTTATTCAAAATAAAATAATAATAATTTATCAATATTCTAAAAATTAATGAGTAAGAGATATAAAAAATGAATCTATTTATTGAATAAGTTTAAATAGTTATGACTATTTGAACAATTATTTATTTCAAATCATTATGACCATTTGTTTTGTTATAAAATAATTATTTCTGTTCATACAAGCTTATTTTGAATAAAATAATATAAATTTATTAATATTTCAAAAATTAATAAGTAAAAGATTTAAAAAGTAAATTTGTTTATCGAGCAAGTTCAAATAGTTAGGATTGTTTGAACAATTATTTATTTCAAATAGTTATGATCTTTTGTTTTATCATAAAACAATTGTTTCTATTCACACAAGTTTATTTAGAATAAAATATTGCTATTTTATTAACTTTTTGAAAAATAATAGGTAGGAGATTTAAAAAATAAATTTGTTTCTCGAATAAGTTCAAATAGTCATATCCATTTGAATAATTATCTATTTCAAATCATTATGACTATCTGTTTTGTTATAAAACAATTGTTTCTATTGTTGCAAAATTATTCAAAATAAAATAATATTGATATATTAATATTTTGAAAATTAATAAGAGATTTAAAAACTAAATTTGTTTTTTGAAATAGTTCAAATAGTTATGACTATTTAAACAATTATCTACCTCAAACCATTAAAATCTTTATTTTGTCATGAAACAATTGTTTCTTTTCGTACAAGCTTATTTTGATTAGAATAATACTAATTTAATAATATTTCACAAATTAATAAGTGAGAGATTTAAAAAATAAATGTGTTTGCCGAACCAATTTAAATAGTTAAAACTACTAGAATAATTATCTATTTATAATTGTTCTGACCTTTTTATTTAGTCATAAAACAATTATTTCAATTCATAAAAGGTTATTCAAAATAAAATAATACTAATTTATTAACATTAAAAAAATTTAATGAGCAAGAGATTTAAAAAAATAAATCTATTTGCCAAACAAATTCAAATAGATTTTACTATTTGAATACTTTATCAATTTCATGTCATTATGACCTTTTTATTTTGTCATAAAATAATTGTTTCAATTCATAAAATTTTTTCAAAATAAAATAATACTACTCTATTAATATTTTGAAAATTAATAAGCAAGAGATTTAAAAATTAAATCTGTTTATAGAACCAGTTCAAATAGTTATGACTATTTGAACAAATATCAATCTCAAATCATTATGATCTTTGTTTTCTCATAAAATAATTGCTTCTGATCATACAAGCTTATTCAGATAAAAATAATACTAATTTAATAATATTTCAAAAATTAATAAGAGATTTAAAAAATAAATGTGTTTACTAAACCAATTCAAATAGTTAAGACTATTAGAATAATTATCTATTAAAATCGTTTTGACATTTTGTTTGGTCATATAATAATTGTTTCAGTTCATATAAGCTTATTCGAAATAAAATAATATTAATTTATTAACATTCAAAAAATTAATAAGCACCAAACAGGTTCACATAATTATGACTATTTGAATAATTATCTATTTAAAATCATTATGACCCTTTGTTTTGTCATAAAACAATTGTTTTAGTTCATAAAAGTTTATGCAAAATAAAATAATATTACTTTATTAATATTTCAAAAATTAATAATTAAGAGACTTAAAAAATAAATCATTTTACTGAATCGGTTCAAATAATTATGGTCATTTGAACAACTATCTATTTCAAATTGCTATTCCCTTGTGTTTTGTTATACAACATTTGTTTTTCAACATACAAGTTTATTCGAAATAAAATAATACTAATTTATAAATATTTCAAGAATTAATATGAGATTTAAAAAAAAAATTTGTTTACCAAACTAGTCCATATAGTTATGACTATTTGAACAATTATCTATTTCAAATTTTTTTAACATTTTGTTCTATCATAAAACAATTGTTGCAATTCATACAAGCATATTAGGAATAAAATAATTCTAATATAGAAAAATTCTGAAAATTAGAATTCTAATTCTAATACTAATTTATTACTATTTCAAAACTTAATAAGAGTTTAAAAACTAAATTTCTTTACTAAACCAGTTCAAATAGTTTTGACTATTTGAACAATTATCTATCTCAAATCGTTATGATCTTTGTTTTATCCTAAAACATTTATTTCTATTCATATAAGCTTATTTGGAGTTAAATATTGCTAAATTAATAATATTCTAAAAATTAATGAGGATTTAAAAAAATAAATATATTTGCCAAATCAGTTCAAATAGTTAAGACTATTAGAACAATTATCTATTTCAAATCATTTTGACTTTTTGTTTCGTTATAAAATAATTGTTTTAGTTCATGCATGCTGATTTGAAGTAAAATAATACTAAGTTATTAAAATTCAAAAAATTAATAAGAAAGAAATGAAAAAAATAAATTTATTTACAGAACAAGTTTAAATAGTTATGACTATTTCAACAATTATCTATTTAAAATCATTATCACCTTTTATTTTATCATAAAACAAATGTTTCAATTCATAAAAGCTTATCCAAAATAAAATAATATTACTTTATTAATATTTTAAAAATTGATAAGTTAGAGATTTAAAACATAAATCAGTTTATCGAATCATTTCAAATAATTATGGCCATATGAATAATTATCTATTTCAAATCGTTATGAACTTTTATTTTGTCATAAAATAGTTGTTTTTCATCCTACAAGCCTATTCAAAATAAAATAATATTAATCTATTAATATTTCAAAAATTAATAAGTAGATTTAAAAAATAAATCTCTTTATTGAACCAGTTCAAATAGTTATGACTATTTGAACAATTATATATTTCAAATTGTTTTAACCTTTTGTTTTATCATAAAACAAGTATTTCTATTCATACAAGCTTATTTGGAATAAAATAATACTAATGTAGAAATATTCTAAAAATTAATAACTAAGAGATTTAAAAATAAATTTATTTGCCGAATCAGTTCACATAGTTAAGCCTATATGAACAATTCTTTATTTAAATTCATTATGACTTTTTGTTTTATCGTAAAACAATTTTTTCAATTCTTACCAACTTATTTAGAAAAAAATAAAATAAATTTACTAATATTTCAAAAATTAATCTATAAGAGATTTAAAAAATAATTTTGTTTGCCAAACCAGTTCAAATAATTATGACTATTTGAACAATTATCTATTTCAAATTGTTATGACCTTTTGTTTTGTGATAAAACAAATGTTTTTGTTCAAATAAATTTTTTTGAAATAAAATAATATTAATTCATTATTATTTGTAAAATTAGTAAGTAAGAGAATTAAAAACTAAATCTATTTACTAAACTAGTTCAATTTTAACTATTTGAACAATTATTTATTACAAATTGTTATGACCATTTTTTTGTCCTAAAACAATTCTTTCTATTCATACAATCTTATTTGGAATAAAGTAATGCTAATTTATTAATATTCTAAAAATTAGTAGGTAATGGATTTAAAAAATGAATCTATTGGCTTGATCAGTGCTAATAGTTATGACTGTTTGAATAATTATCCATTTCAAATCATTCAATCTTTTGTTTTATCACAAATCAATTGTTTCTATTTGTACAAGTTTATTCGAAATAACATAATTCTAACTTATTAATATTCCAAAAATTGATAAATAAGAGATTTAAAAAATGGATATGTTTACTGAATAAGTTCAAATAGTTATGTCTATTTAAACAATTACCTATTTCAAATCGCTATAATCTTTTGTTTTGTCATAAAACAATTTTTTTCTATTCATACAAGCTTATTCCAAATAAAATAACATAAATTTATTAATAGTCAAACAATTAAAAAGTAAAAGATTTAAAAAATAAATTTGTTTACTAAATAAGTTCAAAAAGTTATAACTATTCGAACAATTATTTATTTTAAATCGTTATGACTTTTTGTTTTGTCATAAAACAATTGGTTTTGTTCATACAAGCTTATTTGGATTAAAATAATATTAATTAATTAATATTTTGACAAATAATAAGTAAAAGATTTTAAAAATAAATATATTTACTGAACAAGTCCAAATAGTCACAATTATTTGAATAATTATCTAATTCAAATTGTTTAAAAAACAACTATATCAGTTCATATAGGCTTATTCGAAATAAAATAATACTAATTTATTAATATTTTGGAAATTAATGAGTAAAAGATTTAAAAAATGAATCTGTTTACCAAACAAATTCAAATAGTCATAACTATTTGAATAGTTATCTATTTCAAATCATTTTGAATTTTTATTTTGTCATAAAACAATTGTTTCTATTCAAACAAGCTTATTTCAAATAACATAATATAAATTTATTAATATTCCAAAAATGAATAAGTAGAAATTTAAAAATAAATCTATTTTTTGAACATGGTTAAATAATTATTACTATTTGAACAATTATCTATTTTAAATATTTATGACCTTCTGTTTTGTCATAAACCAATTGTTTTTGTTCATACAAGCTTATTCGAAATAAAACAATACTAATTTATTAATATTTCAAAAATTAATAAGTAAAAGATTTAAGAAATAAATATGTTTACCGTGCAAGTTCAAATAGTTATGACTGTTTAAAAATTTATTTATTTCAAATACTTATGATTTTTGTTTTTTTATAAAACAATTGTTTCTATTCATACAAGTTTATTCGAAATAAAATACTACTAACTTATTAATATTCTGAAAATTAATAAGTAAAAGATTTAGAAAACAAATCTATTTACCAAACAAATGTAAATAGTCATGTCAATTTGAATAATTACCCATTTCAAATCATTATGACTTTCTGTTTTGTTGTAAAATAATTATTTTTGTTCTTATAGAATTATTCTGAATAAAATAATATTGATTTATTAATATTTTGAAAATTAATAAGAGATTTAAAAATAATCTGTTTACCAAATCAGTTTAAATAGTTATGACTATTTGAACAATTATCTATCTCAAATTGTTATGATCTTTATTTTGTCATAGAATAATTGTTTCTTTTCATATAAGCTTATTTGGATTAAGATAATACTAATTTAATAATAAAAAATAAATGTGTTTTGCCAAACCGGTTCAACTGGTTAAGACTATTAGAACAATTACCTATTTCAAATCATTCTAAACTTTTGTTTACTCATAAAACAATTGTTTCAATTCATATAAGCTTATTTGAAATAAATTAATATTAATTATTAACATTCAAAAAATTAATAAGAAAGAGATTTTAAAAAATAAATCTATTTATCGAATAAGTTCAAATAGTTATTACTATTTAAACAATTGTCTATTTAAAATTGTTATGACATTTTGTTTTATCGTAAAACAATTGTTTCAGTTAATACAAGCTTATACAAAAAAAAATAATACTAATTTGTTAATATTTCTAAAATTAATAAGTAAGGGATTTAAAAAATAAATTTATTTACCAAATCAGTTAAATAATTTGGCCATTTGAATAATTATCTATTTCAAATCGTTATGATCGTTTGTTTGTTATAAAACAATTGTTTGTTATCATGCAAGCTTATTAATATTTCAAAAATTAATAAGTAAGACATTTAAAAAATAAATGTGTTTATCAAACCAATTCACATAGTTAAAACTATTAGAATAATTATCTATTTCAAATTGTTCTAATAGTTTTTTAGTAATAAAATAATTTTTTCATATCATTCAAGCTTATTGGGAATAAGATAATTCTAATATATTAACATTTAAAAAATTAATAAGCAAGAGATTTAAAAAAAAATAAATCTATTTCCTGAATAAGCTCAAATAGTTATAACTATCTGAATAATTATTTATTTAAAATCATTATGATCTTTCGTTTTATCATAAAATAATTGTTTCAGTTAATAAAAAGCTTATCCAAAATAAAATAATATTAATTTATTAATATTACAAAAATTAATGAGCAAGAGATTCAAAAAAATAAATTTGTTTTCAAAACAAATTTATTTTTTTGAATCTCTTGCTCATTAATTTTTGTAATATTAATAAATTAGTATTATTTTAACAAATTCAAATAGTTACAATTATTTGAACAATTGTATATTTAAAATTGTTATGACATTTTATTTTGTCATAAAACTATTGTTTCAATTTATAAAAGTTTATTCAAAATAAAATAATAATAATTTATTAATATTTCAAAAATTAATAAGTAATTTAAAAAGTGAATCTGTTTACTAAATCAATTTAAATAATTATGACAATTTCAACAATTATCTATTTCGAATCGCTATGAACTTTTGTTTCATCATAAAGCAATTGTTTTTATCATACAAGCCTATTCAAAATAAAATAATACTTATTTATTAATATTTCAAAAATTAATAAGAGATTTAAAAAATAAATCTATTTACTAAACTAGTTCCTATTTGAATAATTAGTTATTTCAAATCATTATAACCATTTATTATATTATAAATAATTATTTCAGCTCATACAAGCTTATTCGAAATAAAATAATACTAATTTAATAATATTTCAAAAATTAAAAACTAAGAGATTTAAAAATATATATTTGCTAAAGCAATTTAAACAATTAAGACTATATGAACAATTATCTATTTTAAATTGTTATGAACTTTTGTTTTGTCATAAAACAATCATTTCAGTTCATACAAGCTTATTCGAAATAAAATAATACAAATTTCTTAATATTCCATAAATTAATTAGTAAGTGATTTAAAAAGTGAATTTGTTTCCCGAATAATTTCAAATAATTCTGACCATTTCAACAAATATTATTTCAAACAGTTATTATCTTTTGTTTGGTCATATAACAAATGTTTTTTTATCATTCAAGCTTATTCGGAATAAAATAATACTATTTTTTAATTTTTTAAAATTAATAAGAGATTTAAAAAATAATTTTTTTTACCAAAGCAATTCAAATAGTTATGACTATTTGAACAATAGTATACGTCAAATTGTTATAACATTTTGTTCTGTTACAATAATTATTTCTATTCATGGAAGCTTATTTGAAATAAAATAATACAAATCTAATAGTATTCCAAAAATTAATAACTAAGAGAATTAAAAATAAATTTGTTTGCCAAACTAGTTCAAATATTTAAGACTATTTGAACAATTATCTATTTCAAAATGTTATGATCTTTTGTTTTATTATAAAAGAAATTTTCCATTCATACTAGCTTATTCAAAATAAAATAAAACAAATTTATTAATATTTCAAAAATTAATAGGTAAGAGATTTAAAAATAATATTTCTATTTACCTAACCAGTTCAATTAATTATAACTATTTGAACAATTATTTATTTTAAATCATTATGTCTTTTGTTTTATCATACAACAAATATTTTTGTTCATATAAGTTCGCTCGGAATAAAGTAATATTAATCTATTAATATTTCAAAAATTAATAAGATATTTAAAATATAAATCTATTTATCAAACTAGTTCAAATAGTTATGACTATTTGACAAATTATTTATTTCAAATCGTTATGGCTTTCTGTCCTATCATAAACAATTATTTCGGTTCATACAAGCTTATTTGGATTAAAATAATACTAATTTATTAATATTTTTACAATTAATAAGTAAACAATTTTAAAAATAAATATGCTTACTGAATTAGATCAAATAGTTAAGATTATTCAAATAATTATCTATTTGAAATTGTTATGACCTTTTATTTTGTCATAAAAGAATTGTTTTAGCTCATAGAAGTTTATTTGAAATAAAATTAAGAGATTTAATAATTAAGAGATTTAAAAAAAGAATCTATTTATCGAACAAGTTTATATAGTTATGACTATTTGAACAACTATTTATTTGAAAACACTATAACTCTTTTATTTTTTTCATAAAATAATTTTTTCTATTCATACAAGCTTATTTCAAATAAAATAATACAAATTTATTAATATTAAGATAATTAATAAGTAAAAGACTTGAAAAACAAATCTGTTTATCGAACATGTTCAAATTATTATGACTATTTGAATAATTATTTATTTCAAGATGTTATGACTTTTTGTTTTATCATAAAACAATTGTTTCTATTTATACAAGGTTATTCGAATTAAAATAATCTTAATTTATTAATATTTTGAAGTAAAAATTTTAAAAATAAATATGCTTACCGAAGAAGTTAAAATAGTCATATCCATTTGAACTATTATTTATTTCAAATCATTATTACATTTTGTTTTGTTGTAAAATAGTTGCTTCTATTCATACAAAATTATTCAAAATAAAATAATACTAATTTATTAATATTTTGAAAATTAATAAATCTGTTTATCGAACCGTTTAAATAGTTATGACTATCTAAATAATTATCTATCTAAAACGTTATGATCTTTATTTGATCATAAAACAATTGTTTCTATTCATACAAGCTTATTCGAAGTAAAATATTGTTAAATTAATAATATTTCAAAAATTAATAAGTAAGAGATTTAAAAAATAAATGTGTTTGCTAAACCAGTTCATATAGTTAAAACTATTAAAATAATTATCTATTTCAAATCATTTTGACCTTTTGTTTAGTCATAAAATAATTTTTTTAGTTCATACATGCTTATCAAAATAAAATAATACAAATTTATCAACATTCAAAAAATTAGTAAACAAGAAATTTAAGAAAACAAATTTGTTTATCGAACAAGTTCAAATAGTTATGACTATTTGAATTTATTTGTTTAAAATAAATATGACCTTTCATTTTATCATAAAACAATTATTTTAGTTCATAAAAGCTTATCTGAAATAAAATAATATTACTTTATTAATATTTCAAAAATTGATAAGTTGAGATTTTAAAAATAAGCCATTTCATCGAATCGATTCACATAATTATGACCATTTGAATAATTATTTATTTCAAATAGTTATGAACTTTTGTTTTATCATAAAACAATTGTTTTTCATCATACAAGCCTATTCGAAATAAAATAATACTAATTTATTAATATTTCAAAAATTAATAAGTAGGAGATTTAAAAAATAAATCTGTATATCGAACCAATTTCTATTGAATAATTATCTATTTCAAATCATTATAATCTTTTGATATGTTATAAAATAATTGTTTTAGTTAATATAAGCTTATTTGAAATTAAATAATACTAATTTAATAATATTTCAAAAATTAATAACTAAAAGATTAGAAATATATATCTATTTTTTGAAGTAATTCAAATAGTTAAGACTATATGAACAATTATCTACTTCAAATTGTTATAATCTTTTGTTTTGTCATAAAACAATTGTTTTAGTTCATATAAGCCTATTCAAAATAAAATAATACTAATTTATTAATATTCTTAAAATTAATAAGTGATTTAAAAAGTGAATCTGTTTACTGAATCAGTTCAAATAATTATGGCCATGTCAACAATTATTACTTCAAATTGTTATCACCTTTTATTTGGTCATATAACAATTGTTTTTAAGCATTCAAGCTTATTTGGAATAAAATAATGTTAATTTATTAATCTTTCAAAAATTAATAAGTAAGAGATTTAAAAAATAAATCTATTTAATTAACTAGTTAAAATAGTTATGACAATTTGAATAAATGTAAACTTCAAATCGTTACAACCTTTTATTCTATCATAAAATAATTATTTTTGTTCATACAAGCGTATTTGGAATAAAATAATACTAATATAAAAATATTTCAAAAATTAATAACTAAGAAAACTAAAAAATTAATTTGTTTGTTGAACCAATTCAAATAATTAAAACTATAAGAACAATTATCTATTTCAAATCATTATAACTTTTTGTTTTGTCATAAAATAAGTTTTTTTGAATTCATACTAGCTTATTTGGAATAAAATAAAATGAATTTATTAATATTTCAAATATTAAAAGGTAAGAAATTTAAAATAATTCTGTTTACCTAACCAGATCAAATAATTATGACTATTTGAGCAATTATCTAATTCAAATCGTTATGACTTTTTGTTTTATCAAAAAGCAAATGCTTTTGTTCATATAAGTTTGTTCAAAATAAAATAATACTAATCTATTAATATTTCAAAAATTAATAAGAGATTTAAAAATAAATCTATTTATCAAGCTAGTTCAAATAGTTTTGACTATTTGAGCAATTATTTATTGTAAATCGTTATGACATTTTGTTCTATTATAAAACAATTGTATCTGTTCATACAAGCTTATTCAGATTAAAATAACACTAATTTATTAATATTTCAATAATTAATAACAAAAAATTTTTAAAAGGAATATGTTTACTGAACTAGATCAAATAATCATGACTATTTGAATAATTATCTATTTCAAATCGTTAAGACCTTTTGTTTCGTCATAAAAGATTTGTTTCAGTTCATAAAAGCTTATTCAAAATAAAAAAAATACTAATATATTAATAATAACAAGATTTAAAAAATGAATCTATTTATTGAACAAGTTTAAATAATTATGACTATTTAAATAATTATCTATTTGAAATCGCTATAACTTTTTGTTTTGTCATAAAATAGTTTTTTCTATTCACACAACCTTATTTTGAATAAAATAATACAAATTTATTAATATTAAGACAATTAATAAGTAAAAGATTTAAAAAATAAATCTGTTTACCGAACAAGTTCAAATCGTTTTGACTATTTAAGCAATTATTTATTTCATCTTGTCTTGACTATTTGTTTTTGTCATAAAACAATTATTTCTATTCATACAAGTTCTAAATTAAAATAGTATTAATTTATTAATATTTTGACAATTAATAAGTAAAAGATTTAAAAATAAATATGTTTACTGAACAAGTTTAAATAGTCATGATTATTTGAATAATTATCTATTTCAAATCATTATGACCTTTTCTTTTGTAATAAAATAATCATTTTAGTTCATACAAACTTATTTGAAGTAAAATAATACTAATTTATTAACATTCTAAAAATTAATGAGTAAGATAATTAAAAAAAGAATTTGTTTATTGAATAAGTTCAAATAGTTATGACTATATGAATAATTATCTATTTCAAAATATTATGACCTTTTGTTTTATCATAAAACAATTGGTTTAGTTCATGCAAGTATATTTTGAATAAAGTAATTTAAATTTATTAATATTCCAATAATTAAGAAGCAAAAATTTTAAAAATAAATCTATTTTCTAAACACGTTCAAATAATTATGACTATTTGAATAATTATCTATTTCAAATTATTATGATCTTTTGTTTTGTCATAAACTAATTGTTTTTGTTCATAAAAGCTTATTAGGAATAAAATAATACTAATTTATGACAATTTAAAAAATTAATAAGTAAAAGATTTAAAACATAAATTTATTTATCGAGTAAGTTCAAATAGTTATGATTATTTAAACAATTATTTATTTCAAATCATTATGATCTTTTGTTTTGTCATAAAACAATTGCTTCTATTCATACAAGTTTATTCAAAATAAAATAATACTAATTTATTAATATTTTAAAAATTAATGAGTTGGAGATTTAAAAAATAAATCTGTTTACCGAACAAATTCAAATAGTCATGTCCATTCGAATTATTATTTATTTCAAATCATTATAACATTTTGTTTTGTTGTAAAACAATTGTTTTTATTCATACAAAATTATTAAAAATAAAATAATACTAATTTATTAATATTTTAAAAATTAATAATAGATTTAAAAACTAAATTTGTTTATTGAACTAATTTAAATAGTTATGACTATTTGAACAATTATCTATCTTAAATCATTATAATCTTTGTTTTGTCATAAAACAATTGTTTTTGTTCATACAAGCTTATTCGAAGTAAAATATCACTAAATTAATAATATTCTAAAAATTAAAAAGTAAGAGATTTAAAAAATAAATGTGTTTGCTAAACCAGTTCAAATAGTTAAGGCTATTAGAATAATAATCTATTTCAAATCATTCCAACTTTTTGTTTAGTTATAAAATAATTGTTTCAATTCATACATGCTTATTTGAAATAAAATAATACATTCAAAAAATTAATAAGCAAGAAATTTAAAAAGAATAAATCTGTTTACCAAACAAGTTCATATAACTATGGTTATATGAACAATTATCTATTTAAAATCGTTATGACCTTTTGTTTTATCATAAAACAATTGTTTTAGTTCATAAAAACTTATCCAAAATAAAATAACATTAATTTATTAATATTTCAAAAATTGAGAAGTTGGAGTTTAAAAAATAATTCAGTTTATCAAATCAATTCAAATAATTATGGTCGTTTGAATAATTATCAATTTCCAAATTGTTATGAACTTTTGTTTTGTCATAAAACAATTGTTTATCATCATACAAGTCTATTTGAAATAAAATAATACTAATTTATTAATATTTTAAAATTAAAAGTACAAGATTTAAAAAATAAATATGCTTATTGATTCAATTCAAATAGTTATGATTATTTGAACAATTGTATATTTCAAATCGTTATAACATTTTATTTTCTCATAAAACAATTATTTTTCTTCATACAAATTGATTTTGAATAAAATAATATTAATCTAGTAATTTATGAAATTTAATAACTGAGAGATTTAAAAAATAAATTTGTTTGCCAATTTAAATAGTTAAGGTTATATGAATAATTATCTATTTCAAATCATTATAATATTCTGTTTTGTTGTAAAACAAATGTTTTTATTCATGTAAGTTTGTTCGAAATAAAATAATTTTAATTTATTAATATTTCAAAAATTAATAAGAGATTTAATAAATAAATTTGTTTACCAAACCAGTTCAATTAGTTATAACAATTTGAACAATTATTTATTTCAAATCATTATGACCATTTGTTTTGTCATAAAATAATTGTTTCTATTAAATACAATCTTATTCAAAAACCATTTGTTTTGTCATAAAATAATTTTTTCTATTAAATACAATCTTATTCAAAATAAAGTATTGCTAATTTATTAATATTCTAAAAAGCAATAAATAACGAATTTAAAAAATGAATCTATTGACTTAACCAGTACAGATAGTTATAACTATGTGAATAATTATCTATTTCAAATCGTTATAATCTTTTGTTTTATCACAAAATAATTGTTTTTGTTTATACAAGCTGATTCGGAATAATATAATTCTAATTTATTAATGTTCCAAAAAGTAGTAAGTAAAACATTTAAAAACTGAATTTGTTTATCAAATAAGTTCAAATAGTATTCACTATTTGAATAATTACCTATTTCAAATCGCTATAACCTTTTGTTTTGTTGTAAAATAATTTCTTCTATTCATACAAGTTTGTTTTAATTAAAATAATACAAATCTATTAATATTCAAACAACTAAAAAGTAAAAGATTTAAAAACTAAATTTGTTTACCAAATAAGTTCAAATAGTTATAACTATTTGAACAATTATTTATTTCAAATCATTATAACTTTTTGTTTTGTCATAAAACAATTGTTTTTGTTCATACAAGCTTATTCAGATTTAAATAATATTAATTTATTAATATTTTGATAATTAATAAGTAAAAGATTTTGAAAATAAATATGTTTACCAAACGAGTTCAAATAGTTATAACTATTTAAATAATTATCTATTTCAAATCTCATAATGATTTAAACTTTGAACAAAATGAAGTGTTTACACCAATAACCCTTTATCTTAAAACCTTAACTATTTCGATATTTGATTCAGTAAGAAAGTTAGGGAAAGGAAAGCAAAAAAATTTTACGTTTATAAAAATACTAAATAATCCTTGTAATTCTATATATATCGCCCTAGTTACTTTCTAGAGATCTGCATGAACTTTTTTTTAGCTCATAATTTGTTTCTTTCTTCAATCATTATCTACTACGAAGGTATGTTTGGTTTTTGTTTTTCATATTCCATTTTTACTTTTAATGTAACACCAATAGTATGTTTAGTTATTGAAAATAATTTATAAAGATGAATTAGTTTTTGCCAACAAATATTATTTAAAAAAATATTTTAAATACTAAATTTAATACTAAAGGAATTATCATTAATGGCTTATTATGGTTTTTATGAATAATTTTGGTGTTATTTTGATATTATATTTTTTATAAAAATTATTTGAAAAAATAATATTATAATAAATTTTTTTTTAACTCTATAACAAAATAATGGTTATTAGGATTCCTTTTGTTATTAATTTTAGCTATCCAAATTTAACATGTATTCTTTTCTTTCCTCTAAAGAACCTTCATTTCATTTACTTTGAGTTAATATAATATATTTTGCATCGAAGACAAACTTTATGTGTTAATATGCATTTTATTAATTTTAAAACTTTTTATTATCTTATTAATTTTAAGAGTTTGTAAACACTGAATTTTGTCCAGAACGGTCTAACATCATTAAACTAGACTCATTTTACAAAATATTGAAATGAAGATCAAAATCAATAATTTTAAAATGACCTATTTTTTGACCCAATTAAAGACTAAAACTGACCATCAAATAAGGCTCAAAATTGATAAAAACAAGATGGCCCATTCACAACCCAAAAATGGGAGCCCAATTAAGCTCCAACATCGTCCATTCAATGGCCCACAAGAAAGCACAAATTGGCTAACTTCTTGACCAACTTAAATATGGCCTTTATTGAGAAGCCCTATCGGTTCTTTATTAGAAAATAAAAGCCCTTTGCATAGGATTGATTTTGTAGAAACCTATTTTCTGAATCTGTTTTCCTCACTGGGTTTCAAATAAGGTTGATATAATTTTAAAAAATAATAAATAAATATAAGTGGAATTTTAGTCCTAGCAAAACTCTAGGATTAGGAGTTTAAATTTTGAAAACGGGATCAAGAAAAGGATCTTTTTTTTTTTGAATGAGGGTAAATAGATTAAAGGATAGGGGGTTTTGATTTTCAAAACCCTCATTCAATCTTGTGCAAAGTCGTATATAAGCCACCAACAATCACAAGAACAGGGAACACAAAAAAGCAGAGGGAGAAAGGGACAGAAAAAAGCAATTCAAAAGAAAATATATTTTTTTTTTTAAAGATTATAGTTTTTTGAAAAAGTTTTTGGGGAATTTGATTGGAAGAGTAGTTTTTTTGGATTTTTTTGTATTTTCTAGATAATTTTTGGAAATTCTACAATCCAATGAGTTTTTTAGTGTGTTTTGAGTTTTTCGACGCATTTTTTGGCTGAATGCCTAGTTTTTAGTGATAAAACCCCAAAATCGATGAACCTTTTGGCAACATTTGATAGAAAACAACGACTGAAAATCGTCTAGAGTGAAAAGCAGCAGAGGTAGAGAGAGAAGGGAAAGCATTTGCAAAAAAAATTTTTTTGCTTTTTATACAGCCCAAAAATGATGCCATTTTGAGCTAAGAACCCAAAAGGATCTGCGTGCTTTCCTTCGACCTGACCCAACCTGCAACACCTCAACCTGTTTACTCGTTTCACTTAACCCCTGTTGAGCTGCTGAGCCAAACTAGACACCAAGTCGCTTCAACTGTCCTTGTTTTTGGAGCCGCACCCATTCCAGCCGAGTTGAGCAATGCCAAGGTTTTTTTCCTTTTTTTTTTCTCTATTTCTCTATTTATTTTTTTTATTATTAATATTATTTGCTTATTTATTTATTGATTAAATTGGAATCATTTATTTATTTAATTAAGCATTCTTTAATTTTTCAATAATTTTCTTAAAATAAAAATTAAAAAAAATACTTTAGGGAAAAGTTAAAAGTATTAAGTTTCCTTAAAAGTAAAATTTAAAAAAAAAAAGACATTTTAAGGAAAAGTTGAGAGCATCAATTTTTCTTGAAAATAAAAATTTTGAAAATATTTTTTGAGGAAAAGTTGAGAGTATCAATTTTTCCTTAAAATTAAAATTTCAAAAAAAAATTTTTAAGAAAAAGTTGAAAGTATCAATTTTCTTTAAAAATGAAAATTTTAGAGAATGTTTTTTTTTTTTAGAAAAAGTTGGAAGTATTAATTTTTCTTGAAAATAAAAAATTTCAAAAATATTTTTTTGAGGAAAAGTTAAAAGTATTAATTTTCCTTGAATATAAGTAGTAATCTTTAAAAATAATAACAATAATAAAATAAGAAAAGAAATCTCAAGAAAATTTTGAAGTATTAATTTTCTTTGCTGGATTTTTTTATGTTAAATAATTCGATGATGAAGCCCTTGCAAGAGAAACATTAGTTTTCTTGTATACTCTTGAAATGAGGAAATTTTCTTAATTTTCTACCAAAAGTATTACAGTCAATTAAGAATAATTTCCAATAATTAATTACTCGGTAAGATTTTTAAGACTTAATAGATAACACGAAATCGCATTGGTACCATCTTTGGATGGATGTTGTGGGGGTACTACAACCTTCCTCATACGTAATCATACTCCCAGACCTAGTTCTGATTTTGTAGACATTGAATCAACCTTTTAAAGATGCCTGAGTCAAACTAAGGATTTTTTTAAAAAAGGGATAGATTCGGTTAGGTGGCCAAACATACCTAAATAAAAAAGATTGGTGGTGACTTCTCAAGTTAATGTCTAGTGATAGGTCCATGGATCTAGACGTTATGACAGTTTAACAACTCCACTAGGAAAAATCCAAGAGTCAAGCCAGCAAAAAAATTTATGTTATCTAAAAGCCTAATAAAATTGGGTTTTTTGTAAAGATTTTTTATTCATTCATTCTATTTATTTACTTTGCTAACTATGTCATTCATATGCATATGCATAATATAAGCTCTATACCTGAGCTTTATCCCTCTATGAGGGAGTAAAGTACCCACACTTTTATGAGGTTTTAATGCCTTCGTAGTGGCTAGTGAAATACTCCCACTCAAATTAAACATTTTCCTCTTGTAACCTATAATGGGTGAGGATTGAGGTGCCTTACTAGTCTGTGATGGACAAGAATGTGAAAAATAATTTGAGAACTTTTAGACTATCAACCTTAAACCACATATCGTGACCATAAGGAACCTAACCTATAGCTAGAGCCTTACTTTCCCCTTTGTAGAAAAATCCAACAGTTAAGTTACATTTTTTTGCAACGATTGATTTTTCTTCTGTGGACATTAACTTTTGCATATGTCATGTTGCATGAATTGTCATCATAAAGTGCATGTTAGTTGAATTTTTTTCTTTCATCTCTTTTTCTTTTGTTTAAAGTAAGATAAATTAGGCTGTATATATTTTTGCATACATTTCACATATGTTAACTTGAAATCTTGGGGTTTGGATATTAGGATTATTTTTATAACCCTTCTTTCATTACATGAGCATGTAATAATGCAAGCATCTTAATTTGTGGTAATCAAAGGTTCAAGGATAGATCAACCATTGACAAATTCAAGCCAACCTGCACGTCACCCATATAATACTCAATTGTGAGCAAGGCAAATGGAATAGGAACAAAGTACCCATATGGACAAGATCGAAAAGCTCAAGAGGAGATAAAAAGAGAGTTAGCAAAGATGATAGAGATGCTAAAGAAATTAGAAAAATGTAAAATAATAAAAGAGACCCCAAATTCAAATGAGAAATGGGATATTATGGATCCTCTACACCCTTCTAGATTTGGTCCAAATCAAGGCCAATCTCCTCAAAATACACAAGCCCCACGGTGCGAATTTATAGGGAATATCCTGAAGTGCTATTTCATAGCTACACAAATCTTACCTTTGGGGCAAAGATGTATGATTCAATTGAAATTCTTGATTTTGATGATTTTAAAGAGAAAGAGAGATTGAAGATGAAGACTTCTAAGGTGATGGAAGACTCATGCACACAACAAATGAACCTTTTAAAAGAGAAAGTGCGAGCTATCGAAGGAATGGATTATTTTAGCTCTATAGATGCAGCTGCACTATGCCTAGCTTCAGATGTGGTTATCCCGTGAAAATTTAAAGTCTCCAAATTTGAAAAATACAATAGGACCAAATGCCTAATAACTCATGTTACTATGTATTATCACAAGATGGCCGCCTATACACATGATGAGAAATTACTAATACATGTATTTTAAGATAGTCTTATTGGCTCAACTACGAGATGGTATGTCCAGTTAGATCAAGCCCGTGTCTATTCCTAGAATGATTTGGCAAAGGTATTCATTACCCAATACTGACACATTATAGACTTAGCATCAGATCGTCTATCTTTACAAAGTATGAAAAAAAACCTTCTAAAAGCTTCAAAAAGTATGCACAAATGTGGAAAGATGTAGCTGTTCAAGTTCAACCACCTCTCACTAAAAAAGAAACAATGGTTTTATTTATGAGTACTTTGAAGCCTCTATATTATGAGAAAATGATCGGGAATGCCACCAAGAATTTCATCGATATGGTGATTTCTAGGGCAATGATAGAGAATGCCATTAAGAGTGGCAAGCTTGAAGAAAGTAAGGCTTCCAACACAAAAAAGGGTAGGATGTCCAAAAAAAAAAAAGTGAAGCTTAAGCTTTGAGTTTTGAAAGACTGCAATTCAAAAGTTATGCCCCATACACACAGCTAGTATATCCTACCTATTATCTAGCCATTAATCATGTTGCAACAATATTTTACCATCCTGTTCCACACCTAATCTTTTAACCAACTTTTCAAACACTTGTATATGGGCCTGGTCTTATTACTACACCAGTTTTAATGCCTAATAAACAAGTAGGTGGTTTCGATGAGATCTCAAAATAATCAAGAAAGGTCCTACATTGATCCTATCCCCATAACTTACATTGAGTTATTCCCAAAACTAGTTAAAAATAATTTAGTATCTCCAATTATTCTAAACCCATTAAAGCCACCCTATCCCTAATGGTATGATGCTAAGGTCACATGTGATTACCACAATGGGAATGTGGGTCATTCTATAGAAACTTTCCTTACTTTCAAGCAAAAGGTGCAAAGTTTGATCCAAAAAAGCTTGGCAAGTTTTTACGAATAAAAAAAATCAGATGTCAACAAAAACCCTTCACCTGATCGACAGAGGCATAATTTTAAGAAAAGACAAGGATGTTGATGTTGGTTGAAAGTTGCTTGGATTTCTTTTGAAGTAATGCTAAGATTTCTTTTACGTAATTAGATTTCATTTTTTATCATTTTAATAAAACAAGTTGACACATTTCATTACATTTTCTCTTTAATCTAAATCATTATTTTTTGTTACTTTCCATATCCATTCCCATTCTTAAATTCCAAATTGTGAATGTTTAGACAATTATAAACAATAATTCTAGGATTTAATTTTGAAAACTCATTCATATTGATCTGTAAAGATTATTTGAGCAAACAAAAGCAATCTGTGAGTAGATATCATTCATGAAAAATAGACATCTTGAAGGCATCTAATTAGTTTGTCTTTGTTCAAAATATGGTCTTCAAAGAAGGCATTCACATTTGAGAAAAAAAATGGCTATGTTTCTTTTACCGTTCATAAAAATGAAATCATCCATTGCTACCCCTTTTTAGCTTGTTATGATTTTTTCTAAAAAACCCCAACCAAGGATCATCCTTCACACTAAATGGTAAATTTTGAAAAAAACCTACTTAGAAATGAAAAAAAAAAGATCATCAAAGGTCTCAAAGATATAAAGTGAAAAGAAAGAAGAACCTCTTATACAAAAAAAATTTAAAAAAAAATAATAAATGCCACAAATGATTTAGGGTAAAATAGTGAGAATTCTTTTGTGAGGAATAAGATGAATGAAAAAGGAAAAAGTAGTGAAATGATGTTGAATGGGGTAAAATGCCAAGTTGCATCACATGATGGAAACTGATCCTTTGGTTTGAACCCTTTAAACACTTGTCTTGAGCCTATTTTATCCATTTCTTACATGACCCCTCACCATAGCCTATATTAAAAACTTTTAAAAGTCTATTTTGATCAAATGTGAATGCTCGAATTAAATGATCATATGTTGGACTAAGGCATGCTTGTGATGGAGCAATGAAATTATGCTATGTTCTTATGTTTTAGAGATTGATGTTTGAGGAGATACTAATAATGGATAAAGTGAAAAAATGAAAAAAGCAAAAAAATTGAAAAATAAAAAAGGTGAAAAAAATGAAAATAAAGACTCAAATTGAAAACCCAAAAGAGCGATTTGGGTAAAAAAAATCTGAGCTGAAAACTAGAATGATAGTTCAATATATGGAAAGTCAATGTCATTTGAAGATCCTCTGAAACTAAAGTAAAATGTGAGAGCTTAAAATGATTTTAAAAGTCAATGAAATGAGTTTTTGAAAAAGAATCCTGGATTAATGTTAAAAATTGTCAGAATATTCATTATTTATATATTGTTATACCATTCAAACACTTACTCTAGTGACATGCTTTGAATTTGTTCATTGATTTATTTATTTTTGTACCAGACTTGTTTTTGTATTGATTCTCTTTTCTCTTAATTCACTTAACCCTCACTCATTTTGGCTTCCCTAGAATAAATCGAGAAACTATATGATTGCATTATGTTTGCCATAAATTGAAATGATAATGAATGAATGAAAATGTTCATAAAAGATTCATGCATTCCTTTGAAAAGAAATCCAAGATGATAGGAGCAAAAAAAATGAAAAAGATGAAAGAAGGTTGAAAAGTTGATCTAAAACGGCAAATGTGGTACCCAAGTAGTGAATATGGTGATGGATCAACCAACATAATATGTGAGTCATGACCAAATCCTAAAAATAACATGGATTAGTTAACAAAATTGGTGAATTGATTCTGAAAATGTTGTTGCTGGGAAGTTAAAAAAGAAATGTGAGATGGTGGAGTCTTGAGAACCTTATCAATTAGAATTTCATGGTATTGGTTTTAGTGACATTTGCATTACATAGTTGTTGAATAATGAATGTACATAATTCGTGAATATTCAGATATTTGTTTTGGTGATTGCATTTACATCATGGGTTAGTCATGCATTGGCACCATTGAAAAAGTAGTTGCATCATTATCATACAATATTTTGACTTTGGTAGGGGAATTTTGAACTTTGAAACTTCAAAAAAAAATTTCATGATGAGATTTTTTATGAGGAAAATATCCCAATTTTTAAAGTTGTGAAACCTTTTGAAGAAACATTTTCAATGTTGAGGATGATTTGTAAAACCTCTAAGAATAATCTCTAATAATTCAAATTAGAATCTTTGAGTTTTAAATGAGAATCTTGAAAATTTTTTTATGTGAATCCCCAAAGTTTTTGAATTAGAATCCTTAAAATTTTGGATGAAATCTTAAAATTTTTTATTAAGAACCTTTGAAATTTTGGTTGTGAATCCTTAGAAAGTCTTTTGAATGCAAATCTTTGAATTTTGTGAAGTTTCAATTCTTGTGAACCGAAAAATCTTGCAAATCTAAAATTTCTGTAGACTAAAAATTCTTGCGAATCTAAGAATCTTACGAATCTAAGAATCTTACGAATCTCCAGTTGTTACAAATCTTCAATTCTAGCGAATCTAAAAGTCTTGCGAATCTTCAATTCTTGCAAATATGAAAATCTTACGAATCTCCAGTTGTTGCGAATCTTCAATGCTTGCGAATTTTTAATTCTTGTGAATCTCCAATTCTTTTGAATCTGAAAATCTTATAAATCTCCAGTTGTTGCAAATCTTCAATTCTTACAAATTTGAAAGTCTTGCGAATCTCCAATTCTTGCGAATCTGAAAATCTTAGGAATATTCAGTTATTGCGAATCTTCAATTCTATTTTCTTATGAATATGAAATTCTTATGAAATTTTGAATCTTGCGAATCTTTGAATTGCGAACCTTTAAATTTCCAAATTGTTAATTTTTTTGACTCAATTTGTGAATATTTGAGTTTCAACTTGTATTATGAATTTTTTTGATGGTGAAATTTTTTAATGCTTCAAATCATAAACCTTTGAAGTTTTGAAATTTCATAATTGTTGTGAAGTCAAACTTCGGTTCAATCCAAGTCATTTTGTTTTCGATTTTAACCTATGCTAGATCTTTTTTTGGTTTAGTCCAAGTTATTTATTTTAGACTTTGGTTAAGTCTAAGTCATTTTGTTTTTGATTTCGACCTATGCCAGATCTTTCTTGAGATCAATCCAAGTTATTTCTTTTAGACTTTGGTTCAATCCAAGTCATTATGTTTCTAGCGCCAAATCCTTTTTCAACTTAGTCCAAGTCGTTCATCTTGAATTATGGTTCAATCTGAATTTTCCTATCTTCAAGCTTCATAGCTTATTCTTTTTCTTGAATAAGATCGTGATGGGTGTTTATGTCTTTGTATAATCTCTGTTTCATAAAAAATATGAAAAGAAGGGCAACAGTAAAAACTTATTTTCTGAATCTGTTTTCATTGGTGGGTTTTAGATAAGGTTGATATAATTTTAAAAAATAATAAATAAATATAAGTGGAATTTTAGTCCTAGCAAAACTCTAGGATTAGGAGTTTAATTTTGAAAACGGGATTAAGAAAAAGATCTTTTTTTTTAATGAGGATAAATGGATTAGAGGATAGGGGGTTTTGATTTTCAAAACGCTCATTCAATCTTGTGCAAAGCCCTACATAAGCCACCAGCAATCACAGGAATGGGGAACACCAAAAAATAGAGGGAGAAAGGGATAGAAAAAGAGCGATTCAAGAGAAAATAAAAATTTTTTTCAAAGAAGATTATAGTTTTCTAAAAGAGTTTTTGAGGAATTTGATTGGAAGAGTAGGTTTCTTTTTGGGATTTTTTTTGCATTTTTTAGATAATTTTTGGAAATTCTAGAATCCAATGAGATTTCTAGTATGTTTTGAGTTTTCTGGTGAGTTTTTCACTAAATGCCTAGTTTTCGACGATAAAACCTAAAAATTGACAAACCTTCTGGCGACATTTGAAGAAAAATAGTGATAAAAAAGTGCCTAGAGTGAGAAGCAGTAGAGGTAGAGAGAGAGAAAGGAAACCATCTATGAAAAAGGAAAATTTTTTGCCTTTTATATAGCTTGAAAATGATGCAATTTTGAGCTAAAAACCTAATAAGATCCGCGTGTTTTCCTTCGGTTTGACCCGACCCACAGCACCTCGACCAACTTACCCATTTCACTCAACCCCTGTTAAGCTGCTGAGCTGAGCCACACAACAAGCCGCTTCAGCCATGCTTGTTTCTGGAACTGCACTTGTTCCAGCCGAGCCGAGCCGCACCAAAGTTTTTTTCCCTTTTTTTTCTCTATTTATCTATTTATTATTATTATTTTTTTTTATTATTTATTAATTAATTAAATTGGAATCATTTATTTATTTAATTAAGCATTCTTTAAATTTTCAATAATTTTCTTAAAATAAAAATTTTAAAAAAATACTTTAAGGAAAAGTTGAAAGTATCAATTTTTCTTAAAAGTAAAAATTAAAAAAAAAAATAGACATTTTAAGGAAAAGTTAAAAGTATCAATTTTTCTTGAAAATAAAAATTTCAAAAATATTTTTTTGGGGAAAAGTTAAAGTATCAATTTTCCCTGAAAATAAAAATTTCAAAAAATATTTTTTTTAAGAAAAAGTTGAAAGTATCAATTTTCCTTGAAAATAAAAACTTCAAAAGTATTTTTTGAGAAAAAGTTGACAGTATCAATTTTCCTTAAAAATAAAAATTTTCAAAAAATATTTTTTGAGGAAAAGTTGAAAGTATTAATTTTCCTTGAATAAAGGCAGTAATCTTGAAAAATAGTAATAATAATAAAATAAGAAAAAAAATTTCAAGAAAATTTTAAAGTATTAATTTTCTTTCTTGGATTTTTTTATGTTAAATAATCCAATGACAGAGCCTTTATAAGAGAAATAATAGTTTTCTTGTATACTTTTGAGGTGAGAATTTTCTTAATTTTTTGTCAAAAGTATTGGAGTCAATTAGAAATAATTTTCAATAATTAATTACTTAGTAAAATTTTTAAGGCTAAATCGATAACACGAAATTGTACTAGTACCATCTTTGGATGGGCGTTGTATGGGTGCTATAACCTTTCTCACATGTAATCGTACTCTTGGACCTAGTTTTGGTTTTGTAAACATTAAATCGACCTTTTAAAGATGCCTGAGTCAAACTTATAATTTTTTTAAAAAAAGAACAGATTCAGTTAGGTGACCGATTACACCTAAATAAAAAAGATTGGTGGCGACTCCTCAAGTCAATGTCTAGCAATAGGTTCACAGATCTAGACGTTATGACAGATTTGCATAGAAAGAGAAAGCTCGAAATAAACTAAGGAAGGCTTGTGTTTCCTTCACAACGAGCGCATGGGTATGCTTAGTTAGGGAGGCAGTTAGCTTAAAACAAGCTAAAGCTACAACAAAAAAGAAAAAACAACAAGGCTAGTGTGTGGCTAGTAAAAAATAGCCTACAATGGTTGTGAAAAAAAAGAAGAAAAAAAAAAGAAAATACGTGGGAGCATGGGACCGTTTTTACTACCATATGGAGAAAGGGCTAGTTTGATTTTAAACGAAGGAGAAAAGAACCAAAAATAAAAGAAAAGAGAACCAAAAAAAGAAAAAAAAAAAGAAAACCAAAATTAAAAAAAAAAGTGAACTAAAAAAAAAAAAAAAAAGAAAGAGAATGAATTTGAAAGCCAAAAAAGAAAAAAGGTTTAAGGGCTAGAACCAAAAAAGAAAAAGCAAAGAAAAGAGGAAAATGGGAAACATACCAAAGGGCGAAAGACAACCTTGGTGAAACTTGAAAAAAGGTAATGGCTTGACCTTTCTCAGGTAGCCAATATGTATTGTCCATGAAAAGTTTAGAGTTTCCATGCTATTTCATGATCAACACTAGCTATTTAGGGAAACTAAACATGCTTCTTTTTCTAAAAAAAAAAGAAGAGAAAATTTACTTGGAATACCTATAATTTTCAAACATGATCTATCCTTACTTCTAAATGGTAACCATAATTATCAGATTTAACATGGTAAAAGAAGAACAAAGAAAGCTTTTTTGTTTTACCTCAAATATACCTTAAAATAAAGGTTGATAGGTGGCGAAAGGAAAAAGTGTAAAGTTCAAGTTTTTTTTTTTTTGCTTGGTGTTTTCATGTGTGGATGATTTGCACAAGCCCCAAAAAAGTTCCTACCTTTTCATTTTTTTTTCATGTCTTTCTTGTGTGTGACGACTATGGGTAGGAGCCTATTGCTCCCTTATTCTTTGAGCTTATCATTTTATTCATCCATTAAAACATAGAACTTTACGAGTTCTTTGGTTTGCAACATGGGAGTTGTCTGTGGGGGAAGGGAAAAGTTTGAAACCTTAGGTATTTATAGCTAAGGCTGTAACTTGACTGTGTAAAAAAGAAAAAAAGATAAACTTTTTTTTTATTTGAGTTCCTAGGTATAGTCTCTATTTTGTTTTCATTTTTAGGTGTAAGTCCTGTTTATGTCTTCATCCACATTTTTTTTTTAGCACATATTCTACATAAACCCTACATAACCTAAAGAAAACCTAAACCAAAAGCCACTTGAAAACTAAAAAAAAGTGATACATATTTGGCCCTTTGAGGCTATAGAGGCCTAATAAAATAAAATAAAAAAGGGTTGTGCATGGAGTCTCAAAGCTTCAAAGCTTCAAAACTTTGGATGAAACTTTAGTTATGTTCTTTATTATTTTTTTGCATATGTTTCGTTCATACATGTTCATGGCTTTTTGGCATGAGAGTAGTGGGGACGAGAATAATACTATAGGTGGCTAAAGACTTGGAGCCTCCCTTGAGGTCTTTTTTTTTTCTTTTCCCCTTTGCTGTTTTTTTTTTACTCTTCTACCAGGTAACTTTGTAGCTGACCCTGTAGATGGATGGTTGTGTTAGCTCCATTTTCTTTTTTTTCCCTTAGTTTTCTTTTATTATTTCTTAGACTCTTTACTTCCTAGTATTTATCTTTTTTGTACCAAGATTTGAAGTTACATTTAAGCTTTTATTTTCCTTGTTCTTTATTGAAAATTTTTAGCTTTTCTAGTCTCTATTTATGAAATATTTAATTCAATTTCAATTTGATTTTTTAATTTATTTCATCTTAAGCTTTTTATTATTTGTAACTATAATGATTAACTTGATTTACATTGAGTCTCTTTGATCAAACTCTTCAATTTAAGCTTGCAAATTTAAGTTTCCTCAAACCTGTTTTTAGAATTTCCAAATTTCATTTAAAGTATTGTTTGATTAAATTGCTCTTACAATTTAAGTTCAAATTTAGTTAAGCTTTTTCATCACATATTTTTAAATCAGTTAGCTTTATCTACATAAAATTTGACTTAAAATTTTTGTTTTTGTTTATGAATTGTTTGATTCAATTTCAATTTGATTTTTTTTATATATTTCATCTTAAGCTTCTTATTATTTGTAACTTTAGTAGTTAAGTTGATTTACATTGAGTCTCTTTGATCAAACTTTTCAATTTATGCTTGCAAATTTCCTCAAACCTATTTTTAGAATTTCCAAATTTCGATTAAGGTACTGTTTGATTAAATTCCTCTTACAATTTAGGTTCAAATTTAGTTAAGCTTTTCATCACATGTTTTTACATCAGTTAGCTTTATCTACATAAAATTTGACTTAAAACTCCAAGTAGTTTGAGCTGAATCTAAGATTGAAGGAGATGTAGTCCTGACTTAATTTTGTTGTTTTCCAAATTCTATTTAGTTATGATTTTTGCTATTTTTCAACTTCAATTCAGTTTTGTTTTGCTTCAAACATTTTACCATATATTCATACATTAGTTAACTACTTCTCGTCAAAATTTGAGTGCCAAACACCATGTACTTTAAGAGGAAACCAAATTTGATTACATGATATCCAAAATTCTATTTGATCTTACAATGTGAATTTTTCTTGTTTGTTCTTGGATTTTCTTGGTTTTTTTACTAGATGAGGATAGTATACGGATGCCATTAGGTTGATACATCACCTATGGGGTTCCATATTACTTGAGTATAATATTTTTTTTCTTTTTCTTGCATTTATTTTCATGATATGTAGTGGCTGCGTTTAAATTCTGTCTTGATGTTCTATTTTGTTTAAAAGTCCATGCTCTTTAGTTCTTTTTTTGGTTACTTTAATTCCATGTTCTTTAAGTTCAACGGCTCATTTAAATTTTCTTTTAACCTTCAAGTTCAACTGCCTTCAATTTTATAATGTTTAGCTCTTGTAGATATTTTAATTTTCTGCTCATGTACTCTTTAATATAGGTTAAGCTCATGTTTACTTGCTTGTTCTTTAGTTTCTTACAATTCAAATTTTATTTGCAATTTATGTTTAAGCACTTTAACTTTTTATATTATTTAAATTTCTTACAATTTAAATTTCGATGTTATCTAAATTTATGCAATTTACTTTTCTTGTAATTTTATTTCAAGTCTTTGAATTTCATGCTCTTATTTACTTTTTATGCAATTTATTTTCCAAGCACTTTAAATTTATGCAATTTAAATTTTCATATAATTTAATTTTATAAGATTTAGTTTTTTTAAAAAAATAGAAAATAATAACAATAAACATTTTTTTACAATAATGGAAATTAAGAAAATTAAATTTTAAATATCGAAATTATGACCATTTTAGTTGTAATTAAAAAATAATAGATAATTAATTGGTACTGTTTTAAATGAGTATTGTGAGAGTGCTAATTTTTCCTCACGTATAATTGATTTCGAAACTTAAACTATTTTCGCAGACCCATAAAAATTATCTTTTTGATAAAGTTTAATCAATTCTAAAACTTTTATTAAAAAGATAAGTTTTAATAGGTGGTCAATTACAACTAGCCAAAAAAGATTGGTGGTGAATCATTTTTGTTTTCAAATTCATCTAACAGCTTCAAAATCATTATTACAGAGTTTATATTTAATGCACTATTAGTGTATACATACTATACATTATTAATGAATCACACAATGATATCTCATTAAAAAAAATTTTTAATTTTTAAAATCCTAAAAAGTAAAAACATTTAATCCTAAAAGTATATTTAAAATTATTTTTTTATGAGGTGTCATTTTGTGATTCGCTAACAATGTATAACATTTATAAATGCATTGAGATTGTATTAAATATAAAATCATTATTTTAAATATTTTTATATTATACAACTATATATTCAATATGTAATTATTATTTAAAAATAAATAAAAATATTATGTAGAATGCACGTTAAGACAAAAACTAGCATATATAAAAGCATGAATGTGAAATATCTTTTGAACTAAAGAATATAAACATTTATTTATTGTATTTCTAAAATGCCGTAAAATTTAATATTTCAAAAAATTCAATGTTATAATCGATTAACAATTTTACTCAGTGTTAACTATAAGTATGTAAGCTTTAATCCAATTCGCATATTAAGAATAATAAGAGTTTGAAACAAAGTTGTAATCTTAATAGTTTTAACCACTTAATTTTGTATTTATGATTTAATTGAGATTATTATCATTATGACCAGTTTCATTATACACATAACACTTTTCAGTTTTCTTTTTTTCTCCATATTGTTTCTTTCTTTTTGTTGAAATTATTTTTTAATTTTTAATTCTTGAATTTAGTATTGTATGTTTATATGTTGATAATGATTCGTATTTTTAAATATTCAGAAAAATTATATACTAATAGTTTCCTTTGCAGGCACGATGTGAAGAATCTAGTGAACTTACGAAAATAAACATATTTATTCATTATCTTACTAAAATGACATTTGTCATTTTAAATTATTTTAAACCTAATATTTATAAAAAAAAATTATAGTCGATTAACAATTTTATTTTGTGTTAGCTTTAATTAGCCAAGTTCTAATCTAATTCATATTAACATTAATAAGAGTTTGAAACAAAATTGTTTTCTTAATGTTTTAACTACTTAATTTTTATTAACAATTTAATTGAAATTATTAGAAGAAGTAATACAACAGTCAATTTCATTATATTCTCAATAATTTTATGTTCTTTCCTTCATATTGTTTCTTACTTTTGTTAAAATTATTTTTAATTTTCTACTTCTTGAATTTAAAATTGTGTTTTTATATGTTGATAGTGATTTATTTTTAACCGTTCAGAAATATTGTATACTGATACTAATAGTTTCTTTTGTAGGTTATATATTTTTAAAGTAAATAAAAGGGAATAGTGTTGGTTAAGTTATATAATGATTTGGAGGTTGAGGATACAAGACACTTGGATTTTATGTGAGTATTATTTTTTTTCACATATTTATGGAATTCAACATATCACAATATTATAAAAGTGAGCTGAGTCAAATGACTAAATTCTTTCGAAACATTTATTTTCGAATAGATTGACTTTATATTTTTTTAATAAAAAAACTTTCTTCCTAATAATCACTTTTTTACATTATTTTTTTATGAAATTAATTTTTTTGTCAAAAAGTTTAAGAATAAAAAAATAAATATCATCTTGTAAATTATTTTCACTAATTATATTTTTAATCAACAATTTTGATTGATTACGTGATCCCACTTATTAGTAATTTTATTGATTTTAAGTAATTAAGTTTTAATCCAATTTATACATTGCTATGCGTTTTTAAAACAAAGTTACAATCCTATTACATTTGTACTATTTAATTATAATTATTTTTTTCTTAAAGTAAAATCATTTTCACTAATTCAATGAATTGTTTCTCAGGTTATAGTGCACATTAGTTCTACTGGATATTCATTAAACCATTGTCTAGATTCCATGTTTTCCATTGCCATTTTAGCAAGCTTGTGCGCTGCCTCATTCGTTTCTCTCTGAACATATATATGGAGCCTTCCATTGCTGAAATCTAGTCAATCTATCTTGGATCTCCATTATCTGGTTTCCAATCAATGACAGGTTATTTTCATGCGGGTCTGTAATCTGAGCATTAATTCCTTTAGCATTTCCCTCCAAAATAAGTCTTTCCATCCCATCTAGGAAGCAAACTCAGCCGCTTTTGACGCAGCAATCCCCTCTATTATTACTGCAGCCTTGATCCCTGTTAGAAGCATGGATACTTCCAAAACCCTCCCCTGGTAGTTTCTAGTAATCAGTCCCACTCCTGCCTTTCTCGCAATATTTAATGCTCCATCAAAGTTGATTTTCACCTCATGTTCCTCTGGTGCATTCCATTTTGCCTAAACTCTTATGGCTCTGACTGAGCTTTTGGCATGACCACTTGCAACCTCGTGCAAGTATTTGTCTATAAATTGAATTGTTTCTTTGCTCTCCCTACTCTTTCCATTTTTAATGCCCTCAAATCGGTTAAACCATAGTGCCTAACACATTATCTTAAGACGGTAGAGCTTTTCCAACCCTGTGTTATTTACCAATTTTGCAAACCATTCAGTCAGATTTTGTTCTTAGGATTCTTGCCATTCTGCTCCATAACCAGCCTGTATCCATATCTCCTTCTATTTATAGCCGTCTTTTATTGTATGTATGATAGTTTCATCACCCTCTTGGCATCTTGGGCATGTTGCACCAAGGATTTAAAAAACGGAGGAGTAGCAAAATAGCAATTGCTATTTTGCGGTAATATTGATGTCCGCCGCAACTATTGAAAAAATATCGGGTAAAAATGTCATTTACGATGGTAACGGCACATCACCGTCGTAAAAAATGACATAACAATAAATAACAGCAAAAGCCGACCGCTATTGCCACAACTTTATTTTTTGTCCAAAAAAAAAATCTCAATTTTCATTTGAAAAAAACCAAAAAACAAAAAAAAAAATCTCAATCAAATTCAAAACCTATATTGAGATCAAGTACAAGCAAATAAAGAGGTAGGATTTCAAGTTTAAAAAGAGGTGCACTGCTCAAAGGGAAGAACGAAGAGAAAGGAAAAAAGGAAAGGTTATTTCAAGTTGGCACTGAATGGAGTAGCAGCAAGTGATGATTGGAGCTGGTGGTTGCATCACGAGTCAGAAAGGAAGAAGAGAGCACTGCTCGTGAGAAAGGAAAGAAGGAAGAGAAGAAAAATGGATTAGGGATTTGCTAAGAACTAAATGGCATAGTTTGAAAGTTAAGGACAAAAAAATTAGAAAAACAAAAGAGGGCTTACACCATACCCATATTTTGACACAAAAGTTGGCAACTTAGTTTGTTTTTGTGCTCGTTGGATTATGGTTATAGATTTTAATATCAAAATTTAATTGAATATAATTTTTATACTTTTTAGTTTTTTTATTTACAATTTGTTCATTTTTAATTCATAAATATAAAATATTTATAAATTAAAAAATACATTATTAATAACTAAATAAATGTAAAGTTATTTGGAGTAGGAAGAACTTTTGTAACGATAAAAAATTATGAATATTATTCTTCTTATATAAATAAAAAAAATCATAAAATTATTTTAAAAATTATTAAAAAAAATTTTATGATTATAATTATAATTATTATATTTTATAATAAATTATGTAAAATTAAAAAAAATTTATGATCGCGATAAACGTAAGATAAACATAATGACTGTCGTAGCAAATGTTATGTACACGATAAAAAACGAGATCACCACCGCAATTTAAATCCACGTATTACACCTTCCATTATTCTCCTACGCTGCAATCTTTCATGTGTGGGCCATACCTCATGTTTCATTCTCCATGCGAAAATTCTAATCTTACTCGGGAGGGATAGCTGCCATAATCTATTCTGGTCAAGACTATCGTTGCTGCCTGTTATTTCCTCCCCGATCCCTTCCATTGAAGCTAGTAAATGATATCCGTTTCGAACACTGTATTGTCCTGTCTTTGTAAATGCCATACCTGGATATCTGGTATTCCACTGTGGCTCACCGGGATTCGCCATAATATCTTTAATAGTTTCTGCTAGAAAACGCTCCCTCAGCCTGTCCTCAACCAGCAGTTTAGAGAGCTCTTTAATAAGTCAATAACTCGTTTTGGCATTGGATTGTAGCCTTTTCTTAGTTTAGGTTTGAAACTACTTCCCCTTTGGATCCAGTTGTTTGTCCACACGTTGATACGTTGGTCGTTCCCCACTTGTCACCTGGTACCTAGCTGCAACACTTCTCTTCCCATCCAAATGCTCCTCCATATGTATGATGGTGCATTCCCCAGCTCAGAATCAAGAAATGAGGTATTTGGGAAATACTTGGCTTTGATAACCTATTCATGAGAGACGAATGGTTGCGTAGGAGCTACCATCCTTGTTTTGCTAGCAAAGCTTTGTTGAAGCACTCAATGTCATTGAAGCCCATGCCTCCAGCCTTTTTGCCGTGCACATAAATTTTCAAGATATCCAGTGTACTGCTCCTTTCTCTAATGATTCCCTCCACCAAAATTTGCTAATTATCATGTTGATATCATGGCATAAACCCTTCGGAAACATGAAGCAAGACATGGCATAAGAAGAAATCATTTGTAAAATTGATTTGATAAAAACCTGATTTCCTCTTAGAGAAAGCCATCTTTAATTCCATTTTTTTATTCTCCTTTCAATATTTTCCAGAATTCCTTTGAAAGCCTCTTTTTTCCTTCTTCCAATAAACATTGGAAGCCCCAGGTATTTCTCCAAGCTTGTGGTGACTTGTATCCCGAAACTACTCTTTACTGTCTCCTTTGCCTCAATTCTAGTATTTATGTTGAAGAATAAACTAGACTTTTCATAATTAATCTGTTGCCCAGAACCCTTCTCATACAACTTTAGCACATCTCTCACTCTTCTGCTTTCCTATTGGTTTGCTAAAAAAAAAAAAAAAACAGACTCTATCAACGACAAATAAGTGAGTGACCCGAACACTTACCCGCACTCCCTTTAGCAAGCCCTTCATTTGCAATTTAGACAATAATGCCGATAAACCTTTGGTGCACATCAAAAATAGATTTGGGGAAAGAGGGTCCCCTTGTCTGAGCCCCATTTCTGGGTAAATAGTTACTAAAATCAAGCCATTAGTAACAACATTGTAGAAAACTGACTAAATGCATTTCATTATGAATGATATCCACCTAGTATCAAACCCCATTTGCACCATCATAGCACTTACAAAAGGCCACCCCACTCTTTCATAGGCCTTGCTCATGTCTAGCTTGAGTGCACAGCACCCCTTTTTACCCATTTTCTTATGCTTTATTGTATGTAATAGCGCATAGGCTATGACCACATTGTCATATATTAGGCGACCTGGGACAAAAACACTCTGATTCGTAGTTATACACTTTGGGAAAAATCGTTTTAATCTATTAGCTAGAGTCTTTTTAATTATTTTGTACAGAATATTGCATAGGCTAAAGGGATGGTATCGGGATATTTTCCTAGGTGTCTTGACTTTTAGGATGAGAACAATATATGTATACCCTCTAGCCCTCTCCTTCCGTTCAGGATTTGAAGATAAAACTTAGTAATAGTTGATCCTATAATACCCCAATATTTATGGGTACGTGCACGTTGTTTCCAATATACCTCTTCCTGCTCTAGTAGGCCATTTAGTTCATTCTTTTTCACAAATCCACAATGTCTCGTTGAAGTCCCTAGGCACAGCCATGCACAAGTGTTTTGTTCCCCAAAAGCCTTTAATAGATCCCATGCAGCCTTTCTATCTTAGTAGCTGGCTCTCCATAAGACCCTATCAATCTCCACACTTTCCCTTTTGCATCTATTACGTCTATATCAATATGATGTTTTGAGAAACTGCCAAGATTCATTATTATCTCGTCCTTCCATAACATTACAATCCCTTCACTTATTCCATCTGCGTCCACATTAAACATCTCCTGCAATCCGCATGGCTTTTTACTCTGTCCATTCTGACGTTATTGGAAATGTTTCCATTAAGAACACCACCTCAGTGTTTTGTCTCCTCAAGATCTTTTGAAGAGATTGAACTGGTCGTGGGTTTCCAAGCCCACGGTAGTTCTAGGCTAAGCATCTCGTTTGTCTCGATAGGACTGGTAACTAGTCATGGCCGTTTCATTGTTTTCAACATCCTTAGTTGCTTTTTCCCTCTTGCCACGTTTCCCAGAAGAATCGACCTTCATGTCCACAACACTATCATTCACCTGTTTTCTTGACCCCAGTTCCACACAATCTCCAGCCCCTGTCTCTTTAATTTCTCACGCCAATTTCTTCCATCTCGAGCATTGATATTTACTGTTTCTTCATATGGTTATCTAGGTCGACTTTGGTGAAACTTCATTTCCATGCAAAAACCCCTCTTCTACATTCCCACTCCATTTTGTCTCTAGTTTATTTTTGCCCTATTTGGTCCACCATTGAATCTTGGGCTTTTGTTCTTACCAATCCATTTAAAGCGGTATCCCATACCCGCTCTTTTCGGCCCATAGCATTTTGATTACCCTGCACGTCCATCTCAGTAGCATCTCTGGGCCCCAATCCATCTTTGTTGGATATAATTTCAGTTACGTGGCCCATTCTATCACCTGATTTCTCCTACATTTTAGTGTTCAAACCGTGCTCTCGAGAATCACGTTGTTTTGCATGTATTATAAATTACACAATCTTCAACCTCACTTTTTATCATCTTCTGTATTTTTTTCAATTAGTATAAAAAAAATGTAGTCGTTGTGGTAAATAACTTGATTAAGTTCACTTTCTTATTCATAATCATTGAATATTGAATTACTAAAGCTTTCCAACAACTTAAATAGTAAGCGTGGTAAAATTACTCAAAGAAAGTTTTGTGGTTATTTTTCCATCCATTTTTAAAAGTGACGAATTTTTTTAACCCACATTCTCAAAGTATTTCTTTTTTAGTACCTTATTATTATGATTTTTTTTATATAAATAGATGTAGCAATTTTTTACTTAACATATTCTATTGAATTATATATTCATGTGCAAGTACTTCTAACATATATAAGTATAAGCTAAAATAATAAAGAGCAAGTACTTCTAACATATATAAGTATAAGTTAAAATAATAAAGAAGTCCATGGACTTTATCACTTTATTTAGAAAAGCTCATATATTTTTATTGCACTTAAATAAACCATTAATATTTACTTTGCACCTAAGTAAATTAGAGACATCAATGGATAGGGTATGGGACAGGAGTATTTCTCATCTCCATCCCTAATTTTTTATATTATATTCATCTATGTATCGATATCTAATAAATATTTTAAATTTATCTTTATTTTTATCCCCGTACATATTTAACGAGTATAAATAATCTTCGCATCCGTAATTTTAAAAAAATAAAAAATAAAATTTATTTTTTAATTTTTAATTTCAACATTTATATATTTTTTTATAAATATATATTTTAAATATAAATATATTAATTACAATTAATCTAAAATAATAATTATATTATTAAATATACATATAAATATAAATAAATATATGTATATTATATATGAGAGGTGCTACATTACTCATCCCTATAGCCTGACTGAATAAAAAATTTAAAATCATACACATCTTTATCCCTATCCTAAAAATTTAATACTCATCTTTTTTTCATTAGAATAAAAAATTGGTTTCCAAGAAAAATCCAAATATATAAAATAAATTTTTAAACTTTAATTTATATCTAAATAAGTTCTTATCTTTTAATTTATACTTAAATAAATTTTTAATATAACTCATTTTTTCTAAATAAAGCCGTACTTGAACATTAATAAAAAAAAAGTTTATTTGAGTATAATAAAAATATAAAGACTTATCTTTTAATATTTTAGCCTACAAATAATAATAAAAGGTTCTTCTCTGATATTACTAAAATGTTTTCAGAAAAAATAAAAAAAGTTGTGGACAAGTTTTCCAGACTTAAAATAACAAATTCGGCGACAATGCAAAGAAACCTTCTTAAGGCCCAAACCAATTCAACCCTAATATCCTGCCCTCTTTATTCACACCCTGAAACTCGACCAAATCCACACCAACACTCAAAACAGATGACTAACCCACCACCCAAAATCATAAAAATAGGTTAACCCCATCCTTAGCTTCACCCCTCCCCCCTACCGCTAACCCTAACCCTAACCCTAACCCCAACCCCAAACCCAACCCCTCCAGGAAGAAAACCTAGCCATGGACTCCACCCCACTCCTGCCCCAGCCCCTTGTACCCTCTGCCTCCAAACTACCAATCAAACGCAAAACCCCTTTGCCCCAAGACTCCCAGCAACCACAATTCCACATCCCAAAACTTGAATTCGGACCAATCTCAGTTCCTCCCTGTGATGGCTCACCAACCAAACCCAAACCCCCTGCTTTCAAATTCCACCGAATCTGGACCGAGCCTGACGAGATCAGCTTCCTCCAAGGCCTTCTCCAATCCCATTCCCTCTCTTTCCCCAAAGACCTCCCCATTTTTTACTCCAACTTTTCCAATTCCATTTCCCAACCTTACACCAAGTCCCAACTCTCCGAAAAGCTTAGACGTCTCCGCAAAAAGTTCCGGGTCATTTCCTCTAGGCTGGCTCGAGGGTTGAACCTCTCTGCTCTCTCAGCTCATGATCAAGCTTTATTTGATCTTTCTAAAAGGCTTTGGAGTCGTGAGTTTGCTTCCACTTCCCCTTTTGGTAAGAATTCTTCCGGCTTTAATGTTGGGTTTTCACAAGATCATGAAAATAATGGCGTTGATGGGAATGATTTTGATGATTGTGATATGATTGATAATGATTGGGAAGTGAAGATTAATGAGGTTAATGTGAGTTATGATTTTGGTGGGGGAAGAGGTGAGGTGATTAATGGCGAGGCAATTGATGGAGTCGTTGTAAAAAGCGTTTTGGACGTGTTTGACGAGTGTTTTAAAGAGGTTCGGATGGCTTTCGCAAAGCAGGGTGTAGCTTGGATGGATACAATGCAGAGGAGGTGGAAGAAGCAAAGGGTTTCCGAGCTCAACGTGTTGGGGAGGCGCCTGAGGTTGGCTATCGAGAATTCTCTGACTAGGGGATGAGTATTTCTAAAATTGGTGGAATATTGCGCATCATTTGAGATAAAAAAAAGTTTGTATATTCTAGTTCAATGTAGATAAATTTTCAGGTTGGTTTACTTTTCAATTTATTTTCATTTTGGAGCTTTTAAGTTAATAAAATTTTGTTCTTTTACATGATATACTTGTGAAGTTGTGGATGGTAGTTTTTGAATGTTGAATACTTTCAATGTCTATGAAGTTTCTGTGAATTCAATAGCTATTGTTTTGAGCAATTTGAGAATGACTTATTAAACGGTATGAATAGATTGTTTGATAGAAGCATCTGAAAATTTCACTTAAATAATTTCAATTGTAATGTTTTCACTGTGGACCCTTTTGAACATTAGCATGCTGTGAATAGATTCTGCCCTATGTAAACTTTTCTCCGTCTTGCTTATTGAAAATTAAAGAGGAAGAAGTGAAATATAGGAATTTAGGGAAGAAAAAATAGGAGGAAGAGAGAGAACCAAGGAGAAAATCACTATACTCAAGTCTCAAATACCAGTGAATATCTTATTAATCCAAAGTTGCTAGAAACCAAATTTAGATAGGTACTCATAGGGTACTTTGCCAGTCCTACTACTTGATAAATGAGGACTAATTAATATAAAATTATTTAGAAACCCTAATACCAGCTATAAAATGATATTTGAATCAATTGATCAGGTTCATTTTGTCCAGTGTTATTCTTTCTTAGTTTAAGAACTCGAGCTTACATTCTTTGTGTATGACTGTTTCATTCTTTCTTTGTTCTTTTGGCATGGGTTGTGAATAGTCTAAGGATGGAACGAGTGCATGTGATATGCATCATCCGAATTATGCTGTATCCAATGAGTTTATATTCCAATAACTGTGGTCCAAAAATATGAACGTGTACTTATTCCTCATTCTAACTGCTACTTAAGTGCTCTTAGGATTTTCTTTGAAAAGGATTGTTGAGAAAAATTGATAGTTGACAAAATGTTGTACATTGTTCTGTAGAGTAGTTTACAAGATCTAGGATTTGCTGTATATATCACAAGCTCTTATAAGGTGGGAAGATAGAATGAAAACAAAAAACCTTCAAATCTATTTGAAGATGCATTTTGACCTGTTTCCACAACTTTTAAATATCTAATTACTTGGTTTGAACTTTGAACAATTGAACTTGAGTTAACTCTCTTATTTTGAACTTTGAACAATTGAACTTGGGCTAACTCTATTACCAACTCAAAGAAGTGGATCCTGAGAATTGCTTTTTTTGTTACTTGTTTTAACCTGCAAGCTGCTTACGTGAGTTTAAATCATGTTGAGGGGAAGGATTGATTTCTTCAACTCAAATATAATGAAATTGGTGCTATGAGACGTGAAGAGAGATCAAAATAGTCTTAAAAACATGGTGCTATAAGAATGGGAAATGTAATAGAAAGGTGGACGAACTATGAAGTTGACTATATGTTAGCTGAATCCATGAGCTGAGAATTGCTAACTAGATGCAACCTCTTTTAATCTGTTGGCAATGCCTGTGTTTTAGCTCTATACCTTTGCTTACATTCGGTCGTATTAGTTTTATACCAGATCTGACTATTTTAAACACGACGTGGTGACATGATATGAAGAAATATATGAAAATGATACAAGGTTTAGAATTTTAGCAAAAACCGTATGTGGGTTTGACAAAAATAAAAGAAAAGTATTGTTTTGACATATTGATACGAATTGAGACATCATAATTTTTATGTTTTTTATGTATTGGACACAAAATAGACACAAATTTTCCCACATTGGTGCATGTAAGCTTTCTTGGTATATATATTATTATTTAGTTGTTGTATCTAATAATTTCTGTGAGAATTCTGTAGTTTCCTGTGGTTCTGTTAACTGAGCTAGAAAAGTCTTCCAGGGTGATATCTTGTTGATGAAAGAGCCTATAACGCATCAAGCAGTTTGTGTTTTGAAGGACTGAAAACAAGTTTCCAAGACTTCTTTAAGAGGAAATCTAATGTATTGTTGTTCAACTTTGAAAGATAGGACTAAACATTGCATTTTGATGGTTAATTTTGGCTTCTCTCTCTCTCTCTCTCTCTCTATATATATATATATATATATATATATATATATATATTTAAGTAGCCTCCTTTACATACCAAAATTCATCACTTGGAAAAGGGGCATAAAAGGTCGAAGGGATGCAAAGGAGAATGGTCCATTAGGTGCATGTCATGGTCATGGCTTGGGTACATTTTTTGATCTCTAAAAATTATAATGCAAAAGGATGGTGCCTACGTTCTCCTTTTTGACTGCTAATGATTGTGATCAATAACTTGGATTTTCATGCCAACCATTTAACCGTAGTGTGGGATCCAATAGACTTTAATATAAGAAATGGATGAATGTCATTAATAAAACTTAAATGTTTGTATAGTCAGCAATATGGTTCGTTTTTAATCAAGTCATGGCCACTTTTATTGCCATAATAACTAGCAACTCTTCACATGAATCACTCTTGTAGGTTCGTTTGACTTGAAATCCTTTAATATATATTTATATAATCATATAATTAGTTCGTTTATGTTTTTTGGTTAAAAAAATTAAATTAACTTTCACATTATAATTATTATTTGTTAATTTGTTAATTTAATTTTATGCATTGTAATTAGATATGTTCAAAGGTCGGGTTATCCATCCAAATTCAAAAGTTTGTTTAAGTTTTAAGAGGGTTTAGACAAAAAAATTAAGACTTGTTAAATGGGAGGGTCTACCCTCCCTTCCCCCCCGGAAAAAAAATCCTTTAATATATATGTTTATATAATCATATAATTAGTTCGTTTATGTTATTTAGTTAAAAAAAATTAAATTAACTTTCACATTATAATTATTATTAGTTAATTTGTTAATTTAATTTTATGCATTGCAATTAGACATATTCAAAGGTTGGGTTACCCATCCAAATCCAAAGGTCTGTTTAAGTTTTAAGAGAGTTTAGACAAAAAAATTAAAACTCGTTAAATGAGTTTGAACACAATTTTTAAATTCATTTCAATTTCATATTGAGCCTTGACCAAAATATTTAAAATTCTAACTCGGTCATATCCAGTCCGAATTTACATATATATAAATTATTTATTTATATATATGTGAATTATATAAAAATTAATTCACATATACCATATAAAAGTTAAAAACAAAAATTATATATTTTATTTTATTAATTCACATATATATAATTATATATTTTTATTTTTATATAATTTTTATTTTTAATTTTTATATATATGTAAATTAAATATAATCTTATTAAATTTAATTTAATAATATTTTTATTTTTTATTATATAAATTAAGTTTAATGAGTGAATTTAGAATTTATTTTTTTTATATGGATCATGTTTGAGAAAATTTCGATATTTAAAATTTTGGGTCAAATTGATCTTAGACAAGTATATAAATTATTAATGTCAAATATGAGTTTGGCTCAAACCTAACTTGACCCATGAACACCTCTAATTATAATTTAAGATGAACTAAAATTACATTATTATTTGTTTATGTATTGTATGCAAAATCATCATTAAGGAATTCTTTAAAGTAATAGCTTTATCATAAATATTAAATCACACTCGTGCAAACTTGAAAAAAAAAAATTAATTTTTTAGCTTTTGCCCAAGTACCAAAAGTGTATTATTTTTTTAATCGACTACACTTATTTTCTCATATCTTTATGATTGTTTTAATTTCTTTTCTATTTGATATAATTTTAAATGAATTATGTTAATTACTTGAATTTTTCTTTTTGTTTGAAGTACCTATATTCGAGATATATGTGATAAACGTGAGCATGAAATTTGAATAATCTAAGTATATAAAAAATTTAGAAAAAATAAATATATTCCTATTGAACGCATACTCATATTTAATACTCGTTCTTGAATTTGATTAACATAACAAAAAATAAAATACATATATATTATATAATTTTAATTGACTTCTTCATAATCAAATGTCAAAATCCGACACGGTTTTTACTAGAATCCTAAGGACCCAGTGACAAACTAGGAATTTTGTGCGGTGGAAAACCTTCCACTGCACCATGCAACCAAACCAAACCAACAATGACAAAGTTAGATTCTGTGTGTTTTTTTTTTTTTTTTGGGTTTATATATAATTTATATATAAAAATTGTTGATAAATTTACTAATTTTGTCCATAAAAAAAGTGTCAAAAAAATTTTAAAGATATTTAGTGAAAATTTTTCTTTTGATTTTTTTATTTTTATTTTTCAATCTATGGGTGTGCATAAAATCGTAGACACCCATTGCGTCGTTTGAATCCAGTCCTGCAAATGAGTTATATAAATGACCTTAAAACAAGTTCATCAACTTCTCAGTTTTTTTCATCCGAACTATTGTTTTTTCAAAATCGTTATTAACAGGTTTTTAAGTGACATTTCAACAATTAAAATCTAAAATTCTAATTTTAAGGTATCTAATTTGAGTCTTAAGATTTCTTTTTATTTTGTAATAAAAAAATCATATGTAATCAAATCCAAAATTAGTTTGATTGAGAACAAAAAAAAAAAAAATTTGACTTGAAATTGGTTAAGAAAATAATAATTATGAGCTGCACGTCTAATTTAATTGATTTATACAGTTATTCTTAAAAATTTATATTTCAAATCATAATCTCTATTTACTTTTTTTATTTTCAAGTTTCATCATTTATAAAAATAAAAAATAAAATTCTTGTTATTAGTCTATCATAATATCATTCGGATTGAGAATTTCGAACATTTAGACATGACACTACAAAAATAAAAATTGTTTGGTTACCAAAACCAAGACAGGAAGATATTGTCCCTCGGAAAGGAAAATATATTGGTTCTTTTACATTTTTATTATGTTATGTGTGTAATAATTAATTGGTTATTATAGTTGAATGTTTTAGGAGTCTAAGTAGTTTATCTTTTAGTTAGAATTTATTTTTATTTTGTCATCTAAACTTTGTTGATATTATCCTAGGTATCACTATTGTGTATGAATGCACTAGAAGTGAAGTCAACTCTCTTCAAACATCCTCAAATGCAAACCCTACTAGATGAGTTTCGATAAGTCTTTGAAGAACCCAAGGGCTTACCTCCATTAAGACCACATGACCATAAGATACCATTAAAGGAAGGTAGTGAACCAATATGTTCAAGACTTTATCGGTATCCACATTTCCAAAAGGCAAAAATTAAAAAGATTATGGAAAAAATGCTTCAAAATGGGGTGATTCGGCCAAGCAACAATCCATTTTCTTCTCTTGTTATTTTGGTTAAAAAGCATGATGGATCTTAAAGGTTTTGTGATAATTACTAGGCACTCACACTACAGAAAATTTTTCATGCAATAATGTTTGGTTATACTAACGGTCAAATTATGTCAATAAAAGAGATTTTTTCTAACAAATTTTTAATACCGTCAAAATATACCATATTTATACTAACACATTATTTAACTATAAGTATAAATAAATTTTTTTTGATGGTATATGATTATCCGTCGGTATAAATATGTTATAATTGATGATTATTATTGTAACCGTTAGTATAGTCTCAAAATAAAAAAACTATTGGCTTTTATTTGGGAAAAAAAATAGGGTTATAAAACTAAATCCCACCAACTCTTTTAACTCATTTTCTTTATCTCCACCTCCCACCGACTCCACATATTTAATCTTTACCTCCCACCAACTTTCTCCACCCGTCGGTACCTATAGCCTAACATCCACCCCCTAGCAACTCATTCCACCTCTTACCGACTCTACAAACTTAAACTCATCATTACTCATTTTGTTTTAGAGATGAATCAAAGTTGAAGCATCAAAACTCTTTTCATTCTCAAAGGTATTTTTCATTTTTTTTCATTTCAATTTTGTGCCATCAAGCATGCCTATTTTTTTTAGTCTTTCTTTTGGTGCTGGCTTTGATGATTGACCTAACATTTCTCTTTATATCCTATTAGTAGCATTCACTTCGGGAACAAGTTTTGTGAAGAAGTAATAGCTTAAGACAATTGAATGTTTGGGGTTCACTTCAAACAAAACATAATCTCTATTTTTTTTTAATTACAAGAAGTATTATTCACTTTTCAATTTTAAGGGGAGTGTGCCTTGGGTTGGAGGCTGATCCTAACTTTGTTTTGATGAAAAATTAAACAGTATATGAAATCAATCAACCATGCTGAAATTGGTAAAGTTTTGAATATTGAGGACATATGAAAGGAACAATAATCTACTAACAAATTTGTTATCAAACTTTCTTGATGAACTTCATTTTCTCTTTCTATTATACTTTGAACACCTCATTAATTTCAGTCGCTCAAAGATTTGACTTAAATTTGAGTTTTCCATCTTTTATTATAGTTTTATTTGTGGACTGAAATTAATGAGGTGCTCTAAGTGCAATGAATCAATTTGATGCTTAGGAATCATCAATTTGTTTATATTTTTTTCCTTACATTTGAGTGATGTTGAACGATAACATAATTTCTATTGTAATCAGAGACTGCTTGAGCTAGAGAAGTGTCTGATTATCTTGAACTCAGGTGATGAGAATGCAGTCAAAGCTATAATTGAGAAATTTTCTTTGCATGTGCAACATGATGAAGATAATGTTTTAAACAAGTAAGAATACATGTGTCAACTAGAATATGGATTAGGATAAGACCAGTGGCTTTAGCATTTGTGAAACTTGATAGTTTTTATTACTTTCAGGAAGCCAATAATTGATGAGTGTTTCTCAAAAGATACTATTGTAGACATTATAAAATCATTTGTAAGTTCTTTGTCTTTCTTTTTTCAATCTTTCATATAGAAAATATATATTACAATTTCAATTGACAAAATTCCTCATAATATTCTATAGCCCTTCTTATTTAATTCACATAATTCTCTTAGTTTGAATGTACTATAATAGGAAGTGAAAGCAAGCAAAGAGGAAAATGGGTGGATTGGTCCTGTATTGAAAAGGTTGAGAAGATCATTGCCAACAAGATTGAGAAAACATTGAGATCGGTAAAAGTTTTTTACTTTATGGCACCTTTCATTCATATGTTTCACTAGTTTGCTGATATTGGCATATATTTATAAGTATTGTAGAGATTTAAATTAAACTTTGGCAGAGGATTGAAGCTTGTGCTTCTAGTGTCAAAATTGAAGTTAAATTCATTCTATGATTCAAGGTTGAATTATGTTCACCATTTTTTCTATTAACAATATAGTGTCTAATCTTGACTTTTATGCATAAAAGCATTTATCTTTTATGTTAAATTTGATGCATTGTTTTAATCTTAAACATGAGATTAGTGATTTCATCAAAATCTTTTTGATGTCTATACATAAGAGTGTATCAATATTTATATGGTTAGGTATATACACAATTGCACACACCATTTTTAATTAGTTATACATATGAATATTTATATGGTTAGGTATATTTATATATATGTGCATTTTTAATTAGTTATACATATGAATATTTATATGTGTGTACATTTTTAATTAGCTGACGAAGAAACTCATCAGTGACTATTTCATCATTGGTCGTGACTTTGGTTCTATAGATAAGCATGCGAATGCTAGTATTGCAACAAGAAAAATATCTTTGACGACTGTATAACTTGTTAGAGGTGATAGATGAGGGTATAATACATCGTTTAACATTATGTTTTGCAAAAAGGGCTTTGAAGGCAACAATGATAAGAGCTTTTTGGGATGCCTTCCCATCAACACTTCCAATGCCAATACTCCAAAACTATAAACATCTTATTTTTCAATTACTATCAATGAATAAGTAAGCTCTACCAAACAAGAAAAAGAAAACAAATATGAAAAAGGATATGTAGAGCAATAACAAAATAGAAAAACGTCTTATATTAAAAGAAATTTATCATATTTATTTAAAATTTTAATTAATTTTCTTTTTAAAAATGTAATTTATATGTAAACATCTTACTTACCTTTATTTATATTATTTAGTCCTTATAAAAAAATATTTTATTTAGTAGGGATATCAATTATTTGTCAAAACTAATGGTATAATACATTGCTTATATCTTCATCCATTAAATTTGAAGTCTTTAATTGTTACTTTTGGAATAAATGATATCCAGGTTTATTAAAATTAGAAAGTTAGATTCTAATTTAAGTAATTCTCAAAACATTAGAGATCAAAATGAACATTTAGCCATTATTAATTTTTCCATATTTTTGCATTGCTGTAATAGAGTCATTTTATTCCAAACAATATAATTGCAATTCTTGTAGGATAATTTTTCTATATTTCTATATATTCACAATATACAGTAAAGAAACTATTTTATTTTTTCCCAAGTTATCTTTTATTTTTCAACATTACTTTATTTGTATATTCTACTACTTTTTTTTTAATCTATTTATCTTTTTCTTAAATTAAATAATTAAGTAATTTTTTTGAATAATTAAGTTAAAGTTATTGATAGTAATGATGGTATATCTAGCTAATTTCATTATTATTTCAAAAGTTTGATCTTAACAAATATTTAAAACAATTTCATTGACACTTCAAAAACCATGGTGTCTTATTTTAAATAGTGTTAACTTACGATTGTATTGTTTTTGTGATTATAAATAGTAAAACTAATTTTAATAATATATAGGAGTTAATTAAGTTTTAAAATTTATTAATGTAGAGAATTAAAGAAAAGAGCATTACTATTGAATAATTTTAACTTTAAAATATTATATTATATAAATCATTTCATTGATTTTAATTTCAATATTTTGATATTATTAAATATTAAAAAAAAAGCCAATGAAAGCATCACATAGGTTGTCTCAAGCTTGTTATATATAAAGTGACATTATTATAGCAAGAAGTGCAGGAAAGAAAATTATGAACAATAAATGTTGCAAATAAATAGAAACATAAAATGGTGCATTCTTTCTTTTTGGATGATATTGAGGTGATTGGCTTGAAATAATATTATTGTACAAAAATTTCTTCAATTTTGATGATGTTTGTCCTTATCTCTTTTTCGTATACTTGGCTGCACAAATAATTCTTTGAAGATTCTTGGCATTCGTAGCTTTTTTTTTTTTTAATTTGTAAAACCTTTCATCCTCTAGCAATAAGTCTGGTTTTGAATTTGTTAAATTACAGTTGATAATTTGGTCTCAATCACTAAATTGTTAATTTAGGTGATTAATTGTTTAACATACTCTAAACATCCATATTAGTTTGGGGTTTTTTAATATTTAAAATTTCGATTTAGATTTTTTAATTAACCTCTAATCTTTATACGTGTGTACATTTTGGTGACTAATTGTATTATGGTATATTTTATATGTGTGTATATTTTGGTGACAATTGTATTATGGTATATTTATATGTGTGTATATTTTGGTGACAATTGTATTATGGTAGGATTTTTTTACTATTGGATTGGGATGGCTACTATTTCATTTTGAGATAAGTTATATTTCTTCTCTAAAAGACAATCCTTTTTCTCTTTGTCTTTACAGCCACCGTTACAACTTATGATCCCCTTCATTGGCTTTGTTGTTACTATATTCATTGACACAATAGGAAGTCCCTTTCCACCTTTAGTCATTGGTTGCTTTTAAAAGGTGAGTTTGCTTGCTACCATATTATTATATTTTACAATTCTTCATCATGAAAATCACTTTTGTTGCAATTGTAACCTCTTCAAGAAAAAATCCATAAATTCAAATCATGAAAGCCATTTGTTATAAAGCCTTTTGCTTCAATTATTAGACTTTTCTTGGATTAGCTAAAAGTTTGTTTAAACCACATGTTACTTCAAATCCATCGCTTATTAGTATATTTTAAGAGTTTTTCTTTCATGGTTTTCTTATCTATTAGGACATAAAAGAGTTTTTCTTTAGATAACTTTGATTGCTATTGTCAATTTACTTCAATTTTTTAGTTGTTTTAAGAGATGATACATTGAGTTATTTAAATTCAAAGTTTAATTTATTTATACCATTACCATATCAAGTCACATTATTATTTTGGTTTTTTTTCTATATGTACATAAAATGTTAGGTAATTAAATATAATTTTATTACTAGGGCAAATCATCCTACAATCTATAAATAAGACGTGGATAAATCTCATGTTAAGAGCTAATGAAGAATACATAAAAAGGGTTACTAGTTTTTAGACTTTGCTTTTACAAGATCATTTGAGGATGGAAAAATTTGATGTCCTTGTGTTAAATGTGTCATGAAATATAAAGTGTATAGGAGAAATGCAATTGATCATATACTATGTGATGGTTTTCTTAAAGGATATGTTTGATAGGTATTTCATGAAGAGGTCTTGGATGTATGTTTATCAACTATAATAACTAATGAGAAAGATAAAGAGTTAGGTCCTAACATTCGCGATTTATTACATGATATGATGATTAAAAGAGCTTTGAATGTTGATGTGGGTAACATACAAATTGGAGCTACTAGTGGAGAGTAACACCATAGTCACAGAATTGATAGTGACAAATTTTATGGTTTACTTAATGATGTGGAGGAGAAACCATATCCAAATTGCAAAAACTTCACAAAGTTCTCCTTTATAATTTATTTGTTCCACATTAAGTGTTTTAATGATTGGACAAATAAATCTTTCAATGCATTGTTAAAGCTATTGAAACTTGCTCTACCGAAGGTAATACATTGCCAAGGTCATATCAAGAATTGAAAAAGATGATTTCTACCTTAAGTTTGGGATATGAAAAAAATTCATGCTTGTCCCAATAATTGCATGTTATTTTAGAAAGATAAGGTAAATGAAGATACGTGTTCAAAATGTGATATTTTTAGGTGAAAAGAGAGCTGAAATGATGTAAAAAATGATCATGAAGATATAGTGTTAGAAAAAAAAAAGCTACCAAAATTTTGTGTTGGTTTCCTCTAATTCCAAGACTACAAAGGTTACTCATATCTTCAAAGATTGCTCCCTTGATGACTTAGTATAAATATATGTACTAAAGATAGACATCTACGATATCCTGCAGACTCTCCAACTTAGAAAGAATTAGATTTTCAATATCTTGATTTTTCCTTTGACCCTCGTAATGTTCGCTTGGGATTGGCTTCTGATGGCTTTAACCATTTCAAAACTATGAGTGTGGCACATAGCACTTGATCTATTATATTGATACCTTATAACTTACCTCTATGGATGTGCATGAAATAACCAAACTTTATTCTATCCCTACTTATTCCTAGTTCAAAAGGTCCTAGAAACAATATAGATATCTACATACAGCCTTTGGTAAAAAAGTTGTAGAAACTTTGGGAAGTTGATGTTTAGACTTTTGATGCATTAAAAAATCAAAACTTTTAACTACATGTAGCGTTATTTTGGACCATTAATGACTTCACTGCATATGTCAATTTGTTTGGGTAGAGTACTAAGAAAGAATGTGCATGTCTTTTTGTGGATTTGATACTACATTTAAATTGTTACAACGTGGTAGAAAGTATTGTTACATGTGCCATCATAGGTGGTTACAACCCAATAATAGGTTTCGAAATAATAAAAACTCATTTGATAGGACTTAAGAATTTAGAAGTGATTCTTCACCACCATTAAGGAGTGAAGTGTTGAGATAGTTGAAGCAATGAAATGGTAATGAAGATGGGCTATGGAAAAAGAAGAGTATCTTGTTCACATTCTTTTATTAGGAACATCTTCTATTATGTTACAATTTTGATGTGATGCATATAGAGAAGAATGTTTGTGATAATATTCTTGATACACTAATTGGGTAAAAAAAAAAGTCAAAAGATACTACAAAGCATGACTTAGCCTTGTACAAATGGGTATAATGAGTGTTCTTCACCTAAAGACTTGTCATGGCACTAGCACCCAATATTTTCCTTAAGCTTTATATCAAATGAGCTTGAATGAAAAAAATTCTTTTTTAAATATTCTTAAGGAAATAAAAACTCTGGATGAATACTCTTCCAATATCTTTACCCAAAGACTCGTCTTGGTACTAGTACCCAATATTTTCCTTAAACTTTATATCAAATAAGCTTGAATGAAAAAATTTTTTTTTAAAGATTCTTAAGGAAATAAAAACTCTGGATGAATACTCTTCTAATATCTCATGTTGTGTGCAACTTAAGCAACGGAAGCTAATAGGCTCAAAAGTTATGATTGTAATCTCTTAATGTAAGAATTTCTTTCCGTAGCAATATAATGGTCTTTACCTGATAAGGTGTACTTGGTTCTTATTGAATTGTGTATCTTCTTTAAAGAACTTTCTTCTAAAGTTCTCTAAGAGCATAAGCTTGAATTACTTGAGTCTCAAGTTGCATCAATTCTATATGAAATGGAAAAGATTTTTCCTTCATCTTTTTTCACAATAATGGTACATGTTGTTATCCATTTGGCAAGTAAAGCAAAAATTATCGATCCAATTATTTATTGGTTGATGTATCCTATTGAAAGGTATCTTTTAAAGTGTTATAGATTTTTATACTAAATTTCAACTAGTATGTTTGCTGATGATCTTTTCTATTAAACTTCCATTTAAATAGATTTTTTCTTACTCATAAATCATATGTAAGCAATAAAGCTTGTCTTGAAGGTTCAATTGTAGAAGGTTATCCGGCAAATGAATGTATAACTTTTTATTCAAGATATTTTGATAGGATGGGCTTACTTTTAATCGACCCATCTGAAATGAAGACTAGAATCTTTTTGTAGAGGAAGATGTATCCATTCTTTCTACTATAGGGAGACTATTGGGAAGGAAAAAATGTAAAAGTTTTAATGTTAACAAGCATAAAAGGGTCTCACACATTATACTTAATAAAAAAACTATGGTTCAAGTACATCGATATGTGATATTTAATTTTGATGAGGTTGCACATTTTATAAAGTAAAAACACATATCCATATTCATGTTATAGTTAATAATTTTCTTTTGTAGTATACTGTATAGTTTTCTAAGAATTTTTTTCATGTAAAAAACATGAGCAACTTATTTAGAGGCAAAATCAGTTTTCTCGACTTACGCCATATATGAGATACAAAAATTACAAAGTGAAACTTTTCATGATTGGTTTCTTGATCATGTAAGTTGCACATCATAGTTTTGAAAATGTGATCAAAGTTTTTATAGTTAGTTAATTATTTTAATCAATTATGAAATTGCTTAGGTTGCCAATTTAGATCAACAAGGACATGTAAACATTACAGACCAATTTAGATGGCTTACTTGTGGTCTAACAAATACTGCTAGGAAATACATTGGTTATATTGTTAATGGTTTTAGATTTCATACCAAAGCATGTTATACTTAAAAACTCAAAATAATGGGGTTGTTGTAACAATTAAGATGATGAGTTATACGAATACAAGAGATACATAGCCTATTGAGGGAGAAAGTTAACTATTATGGGATTTTAAAAGATATCATTTAGTTGAATTGTATTGGTAGATTTGAGATTATGTTATTTAAATGTAATTGGATTGATATAAATAGAGGTTGTAAGAAAGATAAGTTTGGTTTCACTCTTGTGAATTTTTCATATCTAGCTCATAGTGAAACTAATTTGGTTCATGAACCTTTTGTCTTAGTTTCACAAGCTAAGAAAGTTTTTTATGTTAATGATTAAAGACATAATGGTTAGGTTCATGTCAAGCATGCAAAACTTAGAGATATATTTGATATAGGTGATGAATCATCCTTGTATAAAGACCAAGAAAATGGAAAAATTCATACGAAATTTGATGACACATATAGTACTTCAAATTAGATCAGAAGTGATTGATGATGAAAGAGTTGAGGTTACATCGTAGATGAAAAATGAGCATGTAAAAGAAGATCCATAGATGAACATAATGGGAATGATATTTTTAATTCTATGTAATAGTTTAGCTTTATGTAAAAGGTTTTGTAATGTAAGACATAGTTTACTATTACTTTGTTTTTGTGTTACCAACTTGATTTACATAATTTTATATGTGATCAAGTTATTTATTAAATTGTAATTAATTCTTTATATAGTTTGCCACAATCAAGTTCTTTTTTATATTATAGTTAGTTAATTTTTTGTATTATTAGACTTGAGATGGTAAAGCGTAGATGATTGAATATCACTAGGGTAAATCGTGCCTCTAGTTCTCAATTGCAAGCACAATTTGAAGAACATGTGCCTCAAGAACTAAAGGCTTCACAACATGAGCCTCTACAAGAATCTCAAGAACCAATTTCTCAATCTACAAAAAGTGAAAATCAAGTTGAACAAGTGGAACATAATTCAGGTATAGAAACACTATATTTTGTTAGTACAAATCTTTATGCGTTATATTGTTGTACACTTAAAATTTTTAATGAATTTAATTGTTGTTTTGCATGTAATTTTTCCATGTAAGAAATGCTCAACATAAAAAAGCTCAAGGTCCTATATATATGGCTAATATTTAGGATTTGGAAAAAGGGAAGCGTATTGTTGTTAAGGTCAATGATGATGTTGTACCTATTGGTGATGAATCTTGCTTTTTAACTTAATTCATTGGTAGCATGACGAGAATGCCTAGCTTTGCACCAATTTTTTGTTGGCATGAAATGTCCGATGATAAAAAGGAAAAAAATGTGAAAAACATTAGAGATATCAATACGTTAATGTTTTACTTGCTAGTTAATGCCATGACAATAATCTTAGTTTCTAGTTAATAGTATCAATTCATTAGATATATTAACATTTTATTTTCAATTACCTTTTTAAAACTTTAGTCAAAGTTTGAATTTCACTAGTTTAATTCTGATGAGTGCATTGATGAAAAAATAATTCAAAAAAATTAAGTATTAGGCAATAAGAAATATGGGTGCTAAATGGAGGCAATGGAAGAATGAATTGAAATATAAATTTTATAATGAACACAAGACACCAAAAGAAATGGCTACAAAGGTTGATGATTCTCTAATAGGCAAAGATCAATTCTTGTTTCTTGCTACACATTGGTTGACTAGTAAAGCAAAGGTAAATGTTTACAAAATATAGGTATTTACATTGTTTTAACACTATGATATAATAATGAGCTATTATAATACATATTTTCTTGTTCATTTGTTTAAAAGAACAAAGTGAGACAAACAAAATAAATCGTTTAAAATTAGATAAGCCTCATTGCATAGAAACAAAATCATTCTTAAGGAACATTCAAACTTTGGTACATATATAAATTTTTTTTGTGGTACTTAGTTAAATGAATATGAAGTTTACTTTATATGTGTCGTTTTGTCATTACAATAATTAATGTTATACTTTTGTAGAAACAATATGCTAATGTAATTCCACCTTCACGTGTTGAAGTATATATACTTTCTCGTACACATAAAGATGGAAGTATTGTGAATGACAAGGCAATTAAAATTGTCGTATTGATTTAGTTTATACTTGTTTTTACTTATGTTTAGTTTATTTGTACTAAAATATTTGTTTACAATTTTAGAAACTTATGAAAAATGGTTTGAGTGAAACTACTGCTCAAAATTCTGAAGGTAGTTTATGGAAAAATGATGTCTATTTAAAAGTTAAAAGGCCAGGGAGAAAAGGGCATGTTAGTTGTATGGGTATAGTATCTACTTCATTTAAACAATATAATTCTTCATCTTCCAAATTGGCACAACATTAAGAAGATGTACAAAAATTGAAGGCTAAAATTAAAGACTTAAAAGAAACTTTAAGTACTGTCTTATCATTACTTCAAAGATAATTTTTAAATGAGAATATAGATGTCTTGAATACTGTTACTCACATGACAAATAAAGATGTATATATAACATTTATTTTAGTTTATATATATGTAACATGTCATTTTGATCGTGAATCTTAATTTTAAATTTATTTTGAATTATTTTTAGGTTCCTGATACTAGTAGTGCTCTAAAAATCACACGTGACAACTATCAGTCTTCAAATTCAACTCATCAACCTAATCAAAATGAAAATAGTAAACTCATCGTCACTTGATATATATGTGAAAATACTTTGCTTGATACTTGTTTCCTAGATAAAAAGCCAAAATCAATGTTTGAATTTAGGTTTTGAATCATATAATTGTTAAAATCTATCATTGTTATAATTGTGTCCTAACGGACTATTATATGAGTGGATATGAACCAAAAACTGCATTTATTTAGGATTTATTTTTTTTTAGTCATTAGATAGCTTAGTGTTTTCTTCTAATACTAGCCAGAGAAATTGTTTTTTTGTCAAGGATTGCATATGCAACATATTTTTTATATGTACTCTAGGAAAGTACATTTATACGTGTATCGAATATCTTGTGCTTGTTGTAATTGTAGTATGGGTGTTCATCCAAACAAGTAGAGATAAAGTGATGGTTGCTACAAGAACAATATTATAGAATTTAATTCACCGCATTACGCTTCTCATGTGTATGTAAAGGTAAATGCAAGAATAATACAACAAAATTTAATTCATTGCTTTTCATTTCTCGTGTGTATGTAATTGTTGCTATTCATTGTATTCTTCCCATGTTTCTTATATGATGCAATTTGGTTTAATGATCTTTACCAATTGTTAATAGTGTTTTTATATGTATGGTCATATTTTTGTTCCTCTCATGTGGCTTTGTTACATGTAAAAATAGAAAAGAAAAGAAACAAAGAAACAAACATAAATAAGAAATTAGGAAGGGTTGTTATCATAGTGGACCTAGATGGATTCTAAGAAAAACACAAATCATACTCATATTAATTTTTTGTATGAATCATTTTTAGAATTCCAATAATTCATTTGCTTTTAACTTAATTATCTAATTGTGTATTTTATGTTATGCGAATGCTTTTTTGTAAAAATCTATCATGAGACCTCTTACTTTGGGGAGTGGTTTATTTACTTCTAGCATCATATTTGTAGACGTTCAATCATAGATATTAATTTTTTTTTTTGGATTTGATACAATGATGTTAGTTCTTGACTTATTTTAAATTTGTGGATTATAAAATAATTTGGTTGTTGTTTATTTCAAATGTTATTAAATATTTTTACTTTTTTGTGTATTTTTAGTTTATATGAAACCATATCATATTATGATTATAAACAAATTAATATTAATAATTAAAAATATAATTTAAAAAAAAGTTTTTACCGACGCCTTAAAATTTATACCGATACATTTTACTATTAGAATATTTCAAATATACTAACAGTCATCACATATAGACAGTTGATAAAAATTAAAATAGATAAGGCTACACTGACAGGCACTAACTGTTGGTAAAAGATCCACTTATTGATTTTGCGTTATACTTTTCTTTCTGGCTGATGTTGTGCCCTAGATCTTTCGCTGCATTTTCTTTCACTTATCTTGGCTATTTTTAAATTTCTGTTGGTTCTTTCCAATATCTTTGGAAATAGGATGTCCTTTATCTAGATAACCTTGAAGGAAGTGTTGCTGTTTTGAGAAAACTTGCTAATGAATGGAAGGAGCATTCTGTGAAACATTCAACGCTTGATCCTTTGAGGGAAACTTTAAACAGTTTTAGGCAGAAGATAATGCTTTCTCAAAAAATTTAGATAGCATGTTAAATTAATTTAATGATGGCAAGCCTAAGAATCCTGTTCTTATTCATTGGGAGAACTCTTGAACTGCATTCAAACTTGTCATTTAGTATGTATAGCCTAGTTTATAATATCTTCTTTAACTCTTATATATTGATCACAAACTTTGCTTACACATTCTCAACAAGGTAGAACCATTTCTTCCTGCAAGAAAGATGTAGGTCTGTACATTTTCATTCCCCTTAGGTCTTCATGGCCTTTTGTTTGTGCAACTGGAACAGCAATATGTGATTTTATTAGTTCGCTTCCTATACCCTTATTGATAACATGGATATTTTTTTTCGCTTACAATTGGGACCTCCAGAAACCAACATTGGGTGCATATATTTTCACATGCTTTTTATGGTTTTCTACAGAGTGGAACTGATACTGGAGTTATAGCTAACTCGTTCCATTTGGTTTATAAATAGAATGAGAAAGCAGAAGATGATGTCATTGAAGGAGTCTGACAAGTACTGCAAGTTGATTTTGGGACGGTTGTCAAAAGGACATGGCTGCTTGAAAGGTGTGTTAGTCGCCTTTATTGCACTAGTTGCAGGTGCCGCTGCCTTCTCCCAAAATGCCCAATCTTTGGACTTAGATAAGTTGTCTGCTATGTTTAATCCATCTCAGGCATGAGGTTATTCTCGACCAGAGTTCAGCAGCCATAGGTTTAATTATGTTCACAATAGGACACATCTTTAAGATTTAGGGCAGAGTCTCAAATGGTTTTTCCCACTTAATTTTTTAATTCTTTCAGGTTTTTACTGATACTTAAAAATCAGAACTCTGACAGGCAAAGTGTGAGTTGACAGCCTGATATTGATATATCTGGTTTTTGGTGTTCAAGTGCTATCATTGCAAAATAGTCTTTTTTTTTTGGTTAAATTGTGAATATTGCAAAATAGATTTACATAATGAAATCAAATGGGGGAATGAATAATAGTGGAAAGAAATCATATAGTTATGTTTTTGTTTTTGTTCTAATTTATATTTCTAGTTTTTCCTGATAAGAAAATGCCGAAGTGTTTAAAAGAATATCCATTAGATTGACGTGTTACAGTTTGGGTACAAAATTCTATTTGCAGTTTGCTGTATTCCGTTACTTTGTGTGTTAGCGAACTAGCATAATCATGTATGCTAGTCAGATTTCTGGTGATATCAATTCGGATGAAAATTTCTGAAAAGAAATCGAATAAATTATCCATAACTAGTCATGGAGTTATTTATCTGTTATGTTTTACAATAGTTGCTCTACAAAGTTTATTTCATAGATGCTAGCACTTATTACAATTATACACCATCCACTCATAAAAAAAAAAAAGGAAAAGAAAGTGTAGAATACACTGTCTATGTCCTTCTACAATAAATCTTTACTAGATAGGTAATCAAAACCTGTTTTTGCAATATAATCACCCAACTTATGATAAATAATGAAACAATTTTTATCAAATTTATTTATAATAAACCTTATTCACGATGGGACTAGCTTTGCATATAGCAACTAATGGCTGAACTTTAGGCATGGTGGTTCCTTTTCCTTCTGTCATCTCAATTTCCTTGCCATCAAACCTTTCCCACTTAAAGCATTGAATCAAAGATCCTAAAGTTAATCCCACCATTCGCTGAGCAAGGCTTGCTTCAGGACATGCCCTCCTTCCTAACCCAAATGGCATTAGCTTGTGAGAATATTCTCCTAGTTTCTCACCATTTTCAAATCTCTCTGGCTTAAAACTAGTTGGATCATCCCATGGTTTTGGATCCCTATGAATGGCCCATGCATTCACCAATACAATCGCACCATGTGGCACATTGTATCCACCTATGGTACAATCACTGGTTGGCATGTGTGCGATCAGACGAGGAGCTGCAGGGTATAATCGAAGTGTCTCTAATATAATACTTTGAAGGTAATGTAGCTTGAAAACATCTTGTTCATCAATCAGGTTTTCTTGACCAATTTGATTGTCTAGTTCAGCTCTGGCGTTTTTCTATACTTCTGGGTGATTTAGCTAATTGGACATTGCCCACTTTATTGTGACTGCTGATGTAGCAGTTCCTGCAAGTATTATCTCCCACACAACAATGTTAATTTGCTAGTTTAGGATATTTTGCCTTCTAAAAATGATTATATAATCCAATTGAGTTAAATTTTGAATTCAAAACCGAATATCTTTCGATATTAAAATATTGAAAAGTACAGATTCAACAAATTACCAATATGAACCCTTTGATAATTTGGTCGGTGTAGTAATGAGGCTGAGATTCTTGAAAGGGAAGAAGGAGATCAATCATACTATTATTTTCCTCCCTCTTACTTTGGTGATTGTTAATCAAAGTTTGCAAGAACGTGTCCATCCTTTTTCCAACCTTCTTCACCTTTTTTTCAAACCCTTCACCAAACCAGTTCAATATAGGCAAGAAATCTGCTGGATTTGCTGTTCCACCGTTCTTGAATACCTCTGGTATAACTTGCCTATATTCTCTTGCTTTTGCTGCATTCGTCACTTCTTCTACATAGTACCGCTTCCCAGCCACCATCCTCATTGTGTTATTAAAGGTCATGTGAGAGTCAAGGTTTTAAATAGCGTCCGCAACGTGGCATAACGGCCACTATTTAGTGGTAGCATTACCTACTGCTTCCGTTATTCACTTGCGATGGGGGTGTCACTGGCAATCACACCTATAACGGCTGTTTGTGATTGTAAATAGTGACATAACTGAAAAAAAAAAGTTGTAACAAGATGTTAAAGCGCTATTTACATTTTTCTTTCATCAAATAAAATGAAAAAACATTCTAAAATGATAAGAAAATAATGCCCCAAGTTTAAACTATTTAATCAAATTTAAGCTTCAATCAAAATAATCAAAACTCAGATAGTATAAAAACAAAGCTTTAGTACGGAAACCAACCTTCAAACGGCTAAACCCATTTTGTCACCCTATGAGATCTTTGGGTTCAGCAATTTAAGAACTGTGTGATCCCATAAAGCAGTTGCAAATAGCTCCCAAATCAATCCAATGGAAGGGAGAGAGTTGAAATCACTTGAAGGAAAGACAAGAGGTTGGATAGGGTTATGGGTGACTATTTTGGAATGAAAAAGCAAAGTGAATAGAGAGAGAAATACAAGAGGGAGGTTGATGTCGAATATAAATTGATTTTTATTTTTTATTTTGGTCATCTCTTTATTTTACTTTTTGGGAAACGGGTATTTAAATTTTTTTATTTTATGATTTGGATAAAAATTTAATAAAGTTGTTAGTTATTAAATAATGAATTTAATTTTTAAATATCTAAAAAATAATTTTACAATAAAAATTTAATATTATTAAGTATATTTATTATTAATTTTTGTATACCTAATGTTTTTGATAAAAAGTTTTATAACAAAAGTAAATGATAGGAAATAAGTTTTTGAGAATGTTTTGAAGATTTTAAATTTTAGATAAAAATTTTGAAAGAAAATGAGAGATGATATATACAAGTGTTTTTACATGTATCTATACCACATAAATATATTTTAATTTATTTACCTTAATAATTGTATTTTAAAATGTTTAAATGTTCATTATTGTTATTTTTAATTAGTTTAATTTATAATATTAATTTCATAATGATAATTTATCATCAATCATATGCATTTATAGCATTTATATCGACAAAATTCATAGATATATTAATGATCAACATTTTAGATATGTACATTGATTATGACTCAAAACTAAAACATATAAAATATTTATTTTAATATATAAATTAAAAAATTAAAATATTATAAATTACTTTAAATATAGTAAGCATGTTTTTTATGATAAGTTTTCAAATTTTAAAAAAATTTACGATTACGATAAACGTGATTATTGTTATTTTATCCATTATATTTATAACCATAATAAAACGTGACACGATAAAAAAATATAGGTACGACCACAATTTAAATCCCTCGAGTCATTAAGCATGCATTTCAGCTCCACTTTTGCGAACTCTTGACGTGAATCAGTCGACAATTTTAGCAACAAGCACCTGATTTCGTCTTTTCGAACAGTCACGGAGGCGTTTAGACGAGTTGATGAGAAGATTTCAGTGGCACCAATTCGACGTAAGTTGCGCCAATGATCACCATAAGACGATGCTAGAACTGTGGTACAGTTGTAGCCTAACTGTTTCCCTATGATAAACTTGGGGCGATTGACAAAAACTATATCGTTCTTGATGAAGCATTCCTCGGCTGCGGTTGAAGATGGTTCTACAACAAGAAGCCGAGAACCGAGATGGAGGGAGAAGATTGGACCATATTTTTGTGAAAGAATATGGTACAAACGATGGATGGGGACTTTAGGAGGTGAAGGTGGCCAATTATGGGAAGTGATGGTGGGCTTGGAGGGAGGTTTTTGGGGTGTTTTCTTGATTGAAACAACAAGTTTAAACAAAGGAGGAGAAAGACAAAAGAAAGAAATGAGCAAAGAACTGTTGCTTCTTCCATTGTTTGATTTGCTTCTGGTAGCTGTGTTAGTTTGATTTTTTTTTTTTTTTGGTGGTGTATAGAAATAAAATGTATTTGCTTTTACAGAGGGGCGTAATATGAGTATTGCCCAAGAAATAATGGTAAAAAGTTTGGACCCATCTTTCAATAGGTGGAATTTTCCGAGTTAGACTACTTCTAACATGCATCATACTCATGTTCTTTCTTAGCTTATTTTAATTTCCCACTCTTTATTATTTTAGATCAACAGTCTTTTTGTTTGACTTGCCTTTTCTCAGAGGAGTATCCGGTTTGCTTGGGTAGGAGATATTGTTGTCTTAGAGACTTTGTCATCATTTGCCTGTCTTTATAAATTATTTTATTTGAATCAAATATGATTGAATCAATTAGTAGAAAATCATTTTTTTACGTTAAAACTTAGAAATTACGCTTTGATTATAGTTTCTTAAAAAAGTAAATGTAATTAATTTAATCAAAATCAAATCAATTACAAATTAAATTTAATTAAGAAAAAAATTTAAATTATGTTATATCAATATAATTAATTTCATCAAAATCAAATCACATTAAATAAAAAACATTAAATAATAGACATAACAATTATCAAGATTTTCTTTGTGTCAAAAAGTTAGACTATTCACTAGGAAAGTTACTTTTTTATCAAAAACTTTGATTTTTAATATAAAATATAAAAAATAAAGAGAATTAAAATAAAATGCAAAAGAATATGTAAACTATAGTTAAAATGTAATTGATATCAACATATTTTTTTCTCAGTACAGAAGAAAAAAATTTTAAAAAAATGAAATATACAAAATAAAGCATGTCATATTATAAAACAACAAAAAATCTGCTATATCATTAAAAAGTTTTACTCTATGATCATTAAGTATTTATAGCCTATATAAAAAAATCCCAGATTTTAAACCAATACGAAATGTAAATGCCCTAAGCCCTGCACATATATCAAATGAAAAAAAAAATCCAAATGTTAGATAACAAATAGGTATCATTTATCAATTATATAAGCTAACTACATATATTGTAAAGAACTTTCCTTAACCAAATACAACAATTTATATCAAGAATATTACAATTATTTGGGTCAGAAATAGATAATTAGCAAAAAATCAATAGAATACTTAACGAAATTTCATAAAAAAGAGAAACTTTTTTCACTTTTAGGCAAAAAATATAAACAAACCACTTACATTTGACATATGAGAGAAATTAATCAAGTTTGAAGGATATTGTATTTTTTGTGGTTACACTTAAATCTTCAAGTTGGAAGCCAAATTTCATGAAATATTTGAGAATTTTTACATCAAGCATGACCAAACAAATATAGCAATATAAAGAAAAAAGATACAAAGTGATAAAAGATAATCATTCAAATTAAAACTGGCAAGAAATTGTAAACATTCAAACTAAGTTTTCATTTCCATTACACGATAAAGGTAAAAAATTAAAACTAATCAAAGCATTCCTAATTTGAAATATAAATTATTAAAAATACTAAGGTTTTGGGTGGGTGGAGCTTTACTTAGATGCAAAGCCAATGCAACTGGAGAATAGCCTCTTATATAGTTTAACATATCAAGATACCATATTTATAGTAAAGACTTTTTTGGTAGAACATAATCAATAGGAAAGTATTGGTGTAGAGCTTTGATTTGAAGGTATTCTTGTGAATGCAGAAGAGAATGATGATTAGAGGTAAAGGTAGGGAGTGTTCTCTACGTTTGCACTCTGATATGTAAGTAAAAAAAGATTAAGTCAAAAAGAAAGTGAGAAGCAGGAAGGAGAGAGAAGTGAATGGGATGAACCTAGCTTAATGGTGCCTGAGTTTTCATATTTGTAGGTAAGCTGAGGGGGTCAATAATAGGACAATTAGGACAAGTATGAATTGAAGTGGCACTGACTATGTTAGGCCAACTTGACATGTTAGGTCAGACAAATGACAAAGATGCCTCTGGTTGTCTATTGAATGCTTCAAGAAGGGAAAAGACTACTATACCCTTTTGACCATCAAATGCCCCTAACACTTTATCCTCTTATCAGGCAGTCTAAGTATCAAATTGCCAAATTTGTTACCGACTTCCTCGATGTGGGACAGATTGGCTGCATGGTTCATCAAAGGCCGACGTTGCAAGAGGAGGTTGATTTTGGACGATAACTAACTTTGAACAACGATTCAACCTGGTGGTTATCCGATCTCATGCATGTGTTCTAAACGAAGTGCATAATTAATTTAAAGATTGCTAAGGTGATAATTGTCTGGAGTGAGGGGGCAATAATAGGACAATTAGGACAAGTATGAGTTGAAGTGGCACTGACTTGTTAGGCCAGCTTGACATGTTAGGTTAGACAAATGACAAAGACACCCCCGATTGTCTACTGAATGCTTCAAGAAAGGAAAAGACCACTATACTCTTTTAACCATCAAATGCCCCTAACACTTTATCCTCTTATCAGGCAGTCTAAGTATCAGATTGTCAAATTTGTTACTGACTTCCTCGATGTGGGACAAATTGGCTGCATGGTTCATCAAAGGCCAATGTTGCAGGGGGAGGTTGATTTTGGATGATAACTAACTTTGAGCAACGATTCAACCTGGTGGTTATCCGATCTCATGCATATGTTCTAAATGGAGTGCATAATTAAATGAAAGATTGCTAAGGTGATAATTGTCTGGGGTGATTCGAGGTTATTGTTAAAGTTCATCTAGCCGTGGTGAAACTTGTATCTTTTTTCAAAAATTTGGATTTGAGCCTCTATTTTGGACCCTAAAAGTGAACTAGTCTCTCGATTTACCTTTGATAGTTGTCCAATTTAGTCGACCCGATCTAGGATTCATCTGGTTAGGCTAGTCTGATAGTATTAAATAAGCAGAGAGGTGCTTTGAATGGAAAGATTTAAAGCAGAAAGATGAAAAGACGTCTACCCACCTATGCTTCAACACATGGTGCGAAACTCGCCATCCCTCTGGTCTGTAATGCATCTATATAATGGGTTGGTAGGGTTTCAACTTTTCACTTGTCACTTTTTTTACTTTCAATCTGACCTAAAATTTTTTATCTTAACAACTTTCTAGCCTTTAAATTTTTTTTACATCCACTTTGATATATATTTCTAACCATTTCTTCTAGTACGAGTTTTGAAGGGGTTGATAGTTATAGAGTAAAGCAAAGATGAGGTCAGTGAGAACAGTAGGATGACAACTTGATCCCCTTATTATTGAGGGTTGCAACTATGAAAGGATAGTTTATTGGTTCAACTCAATGTCCGAAAAAGGGCAGCGATGCAATGAAAAGAATGCTCAGGCAAGAGGCGAGCGTGTTTTGAGCACTGAAGAGATGTGTGCTCAAATCGACTTTAAACTTTAAAATCCACCTATTTTTTTCGTCTCTCAAGTTGGTCCATCTTTTATGGTTGACCTTTCTTCCTCTTTGGTCTTCTTTCTTTTGGGGTTCGATCTCTTCCACCTCCTACCACTTTTACTTTCCTCCCTCAATTCATTATTTTGGATATCTTGTCCTCTTTTAAGGGGTCTCTACTTTATTTTTCTTTCCCTAAGATTGAACTGCTTTTATTCACTACTTTTCATTGAGATTCATCTTCTACCTAATAGTCAGATTCTTATGATAAAAAAGGTTTCAAGGAGGAACAAGAGGAAAGAAGTACCTTGGTCGAAAAAAATGATAACGATAGGGAAAGTTGTAGAGCAAGATGAACTCACTGAGATCTTTGTATATACTTCATATGACCTCGGCGTGATCCCTAAAGATGTAATGAACAAGCTAAAGGGTAGAGCAAATTCAAAAAATTATCCTAACATATGCTCGACTCATCACGTTTAAGCTTTGAGTATCGTTTTTCTTTTTTTCTAGAAATGGGTATAGTATAATAATGCCAAACTCCTCATATCGGGTCACTAATAGACTAGAGCCACATCAGCTCTATGTATATTAGGATTTGTTCATGACCAGCTTAAGGTTTCCACTTCATCTTTTATTCACTTTAATTTTTAATACTTATAATTTGACCATTACTCAGCTTAGCCTAAATTCTATTCGGTACATAGTTATTTTTATTATTCTTTGTTGACAATTGAATATTTTTCCTTCTCTCTCTATTAAGGGAGTTCTTCTCTTTTAAAAAATCCTAATGATAGTAAGTGGTTTTATATTATAGCTCGGTCAAACAAAAAACTTCTCATCGATTGTTTGAGCATAATAAAGAATTAAAAGCTGCTCTTTCTATGCCTTGAGAAACAAAAGGCTAATAAAGATGGCAAGCTTGAGGTTGAGGCTTAGAAAATAAAAAGTAAACTCAACTCCTTTGTGGATGCACTAGTGGCCCTCTCCAGACTCGATCTGTCAGATCAGGATAAAATTTTAGATTTTACATATAAGGGAGAGCTCGTCATTGATGCTTATAAGCTGACCTCTCAAAAAGTGATAAACAAGATAAAATATTAGGGTAAGTTTAAGGTAACCTCGAAAGGTTTTATTTTAAATTAATTTTTCATTTAATTTTTAGCTTGGTTTTGCAAATATGGTTGAAGTTGATGAATGTTTCAATGTCTTATTATACCAATATGCCCCAAGGCCTAAATAGGATAAGAAAAAGATTTAGCTTAAGGCCTTGTCACATGGGGGAGACAAAGTAGTTAGTACAGCTATACCCCGCACTCCCTTAGGTCAAAAATCAAAAGTTATGATAAATCAAGATCTGTCCTTCATATCGACACTGATACCACCCCTTCTAATCAAAAACCCATTATGGAGATCTTGTCCTCTACTTCTAAGAACTCTGAGGCTAGGGTATTGAGGCCTAACTCAGAGAGAATATCCATGAGGTTGAAGTTTACTCCAATGTATGATCTCGTCTTCAACCTAGATGCTGCCAGTAGGCTCTACAAGGTCACGATTCCTCTTTTTGGTGAATACCTCTTGACCTTAGCTCGATCTTTTGTTATTGTTATTGTTTTTATTTTCTTAAGTCTAAGGTCTTTCCATGCAATCTAAAAAAAATTTCCACCTCAGCTTATAGAGAATAGCAATTAGGCCCTCCATCATGCTTATCTTGTTATTGGACATATACTAAAGGTTAAAAAAGATATGGCTGCCCTTGCTGAAGAGCACAGGAAGAGCTCAGAGGCATTGGACAACATCAGATCAAGCCTTAGTGCATCTCACAAGAAAAAGGTTGAGTTGAGAAAAAAGGTAGACGAGCTAACAAAGAAGTTAGAAGTCATCTCAGTAGACAAGGCATTAGTCAAATTGATGAAAGAACAGGTTAAGCTGAAACTTAATGATGCTTAAGCCAAAATTACGCGACTAAAATCTGAGCTGAAGGGTCGAGACAAGAGGGAGAAGGGGCTAAAAGTGAAAGTTGTGGAGAAATATAAGACCTCTGATGAATGTCTCTAGGTGAAGGTGAAATTTTTTAGAAAAAACATTATTGGTGCCTTCCAGCTAGCCAAAGATAAAGTATAATTCAAATTCTCCATTTTTAACCTTTACCTCTCTAATATTGACATTAACAATATCAGATCGAGGCCTTGTTAAAGCCAGCCCGAAAAAAATGAGGAAGAGAAGGAAGAGGATGAAGATGAAGCCCTAAAAGATGAGATGGAAGTCGTCATGGGGATAAAAAAAGAAGATGTAAAGGTTGTCGAAGCTGAGGTCATCCTTCCTGCTCTACTGATGAGAGTATTTCTCTCATCACTGCTACTTTTGATGAATGAATTTTGTAATTTTTTGTTTAACTTTGTAAATTTTTTACTTTGAGGTTAGCTTTTTGTAAAGACTTCCTATACTTCTACCTATGTATTTTGTTATAATGAAATAGAAAAAAAAATTTCTCAACTTTCAGCTCTAATTTATGATTGTTTCTTTTTATTTACACAAATTTGAAAACAATTACCCAATCTAAAAGCAGATAATTAGACTACAGACTTGCATAATTACTTTAAATTAGATTAACATAGTTACAAGTTATAGGTCAAATTTCTTCAAATCACTTAAAGACAAGCTCATTGAAGATAATTTAATTCATGTGTTCATGTACAAAATAATATTAAGTGTAAGTTCGATTAGAATCGATCTATTGATAATAGATCTTTATTTATATTTCACATCTTTAGGATGGTAGTGCTATTCATAAAATAATACAAGTGTAAGCTCGATTCATATCGAGCTACTAATAGTAAATCTTTAAGTTATCTATGTTCTATGTCCTTGGAATGGTGTCACCATTTAGATTCTATAATTTATAGGTTGCATCATGAGCAACCTTTTTAACATTATACGGTCCTTCTTATGTCGAAGCCAACTTGCCATCTTAGTCATCTTCCTCTAAAACTTTAACTTTTCTAAGTATCAGTTTACCCTTCTTGATGTACTTATACAAGACCCTCTTATTATAATAATTAGCTACCTTTTGCTAGTAGGTTACAATTTGTGTTAAGGCTATGTCTTTTTATTCTTCAATGAGGTTGAGGTCACTCTGAGTGTCTCTTCATTTTTTTACTTTCGAGGTCAATTCAATTCTTAAGCTCAGTAGGCCAATCTTAACTGGTACTATGGCCTCTATTTCAAATGTCAAGTGAAAATGGGTTTCACCAGTAGGCACCTTCGTGGCTATTTTCAAGGCCTACAAAACTCCCAATAGCTCATTGGCCTATTTTTCTTTTGTCGCATCAAGCTATTTTTTTTAGAGGTTCTAATATTGTTTTATTTGCAGCTTCAACTTACCCGTTAGACTAAGGATGGGCAACTAAAGCAAACATGAGGTCATGTGAAAATTTGAATACCATTCCTTAAACTTCAGGTTATCAAATTGTTTGCCATTATCTGTCATTATAGACTAAGGTAATCTGAATCTATAGACTATGTTTTTTCATATGAATTTCTCGACTTGTGTTTTCGTGGTGATGGCTGGGCTTTTAGCTTCCAACCATTTTGTGAAGTAATCTATTACAACTAAGATGAATCACCTCTAACCTATGGCTAGGGTGAATGGTTTAAAGACATCTATTCCCTACTACATGAATAGCCATGAGTTGATGATAAGAGTGAGCTCGATTAGGGGAAAATGTTGTATGTGGGCAAATCTCTAACACTTGTCACATCTTTTCACTAGTTTGATCGCATCCCTCTTGATGGTGGGCTAGTAATAGCCCTACATCAGCACTTTATAAGCCAAAAGCCGATGTCTGAGGTGATTTCCATATATTCTTTTATGAATTTCTCGTAAGACGTACTCTATTTTTTCTTTATCAATACATTTTAAGTAGGGCAGACTAAATGATCTTTTATATAATTTTTCCTTGATCACTGTGTACTGAGGGGTCTTTTTAATCAATGCGTTAACTCAGACTCTTTCATTGGGTAACATTCTCATGATTAGGTATGCTTCAATTAGCATCATCTAGGTTTTTTTCTCTGACCTATAAGACGGGCTTATCTTTGGTGCTTTTATACGTTAGTTCTTCTACTAGAACTTGGTCTGGACTTTCCATTACTACTCCTGAAGCCAACATAGATAGGGAGTTTGTTATTGAATTTTTTGACCTTGGTATCTTTTTCATCTCGACTTTCTTGAAGTCGATTACCAATGCTAGTGCTTTATCGAGTTATTTTTAGATTCCATTTTCTCGAGCTCTGAACTCTCCATTTATTTAACCAACCATTAGTTGGGAGTCACTATAAGTAGTTATATGTTGAACATTCAGTTCAGTTGCTAACCTTAAGCCGACTATTAATGCCTTATATTCAACTTCATTGTTGGATGCCCTAAACTTGAATCTCAAAACGTATAGGTATTGTAGCCTTTTCGGACTAATCAGAATGAGGTTAGCTCTTTTGTCTTAGCTTGTAGCAAACCTATCGACATAAAGCTTCCAATTATCCTTATCCAGGGTTTTCTTTTTTTTCTCAAACTATCCTTTTAGTTGTATCAAGGTACATTTCACTATGAAATCTATCAGCACTTGTGATTTTAATGTCAATCTAGGTAAGAATTGTAGATCAAATTTGCTAAGCTTTAATACTTATTTGATTAGCCTTCTCGATATTTTAGGCTTCTGTAAGACTTGTCTTAATGGCTGATTGGTTAAGACGTAGATCATTTGGGCTTAAAAGTATGACGTGAGTTTTTAGCTGAGGTGACATGGCATAGGCTAATTTTTCTATATCGCCATAGTTAACTTTAGGCCCTATCAATACTTTGCTTACAAAATAAATCGATCATTATTTTTTTTTTTTTAGACTAAGATTAAGCTGATAGCCTGATCTGTGTGGCTAAGTTTAAGTATAATGTTTCGCCAATCCTTCAATTTAGATAGGATAGGCGAAAAGGGATAAAACTCTTTGAGTTCGTCAAAAGTTTTTTGGCATTGAGAAGTGTACCCAAAGTTTGAAACATTCTTAAAAATTTTGAAAAATGGTAGACATTGTTCTGTTAATCTGGATATGAATCGATTGAGCACATCTATTCTATCTTTTAACATCTATACTTCTTTTACCAAGGTTGATGTCTTCATTTCTAAAATTGCTAAACCTTTTCGTGGTTTGCTTTTATCCCTCTTTGGTTGATCATGCAAATGAGAAACTTGCCTGATGTAACCTCAAAAACATATTTGCTTGGGTTAAGTCTTATATCATACTTTTTCAAAGTGTTGAAGGTTTTTTTGAGGTCCTTTAAATGTTTAATCAAACTCTTGCTCTTGATTATCATGTCGTCTACATGTACCTTAATATTACGATCGACCTGGTATTTGAATGCCTTGTTCATCGATCTTTGGTAGGTCATCTCTACATTCTTTAATCCAAAGGGCATAACTTTTAATAGTAAAGGCTTTTTTCAGTAATAAAAGCTATTTTATCCTTGTCTGCTTTTAATATTTTTATCTGATTGTATCTAGAATAGGCATTTATACAGCAAGAAGGTCATGCTCAGCACTATCATCTACTAGTCGATTTATGCTAGGAAGGGGGAAGCTATCTTTCAGACAAGCTTCATTCATGTTAGTAAAGTCCAAACACATTCTCAATTTTTCACTGTGCTTTTTGACCATGACCACATTAGCTATCCACTCTGGGTCGTAAACCTTCTTAATAAAGTTAGCTTATAATAATTTGTCAATTTTTTTCTTAATAACATGTTGTCTTTCGAAGGCAAAAGTTCTTTTCTTTTGTTAAACTAGTTTGACATTGGGATTAGTGTGTAGTCTATGGACCATCACTTTGATATCAATTTTGCGCATATCAAATGGTGTCTAAGCAAACAAGTTGGCATTATCTTTCATGAGTTGGATCAGTTGGTCCTTATATTAGAGCTTGGCTATGATATATATATATATATATATTTGTTAGGAATGTTGTTCCATAATGAAATTGTCATGAGGTCCTCAGTCGACTCGAGTCAATTTATGTCTAAATCTAGTCTTTGATCGATTATCTCTTTTTATTCCATTAAGTTGAGATCATTTCTTGTGAAAATAGATCCCGATGTGATGATTAGTATATTAAACAACTTGTTGAATGTATTAGTAGAAGTGAAGTATATTCTTCATTTAATACTGTGTTTTGGTCAACGTGTTAGTCGATCTAAGTAACATCAAATTTTTGGTACCAACTTAGAAGCTCGATGGTTCCTACTGTTGCCTTAAAAAATTCAAGACATAAAACAAAATTAAAGTTTTTCTGAGCTTAGGAGATCAAAGTGGCTTAAGAGCGTACTTCTCCCAAGTCAATTTTGTATTTTATGTTTTTGTTGATAGTTTTCTACTTCTTGTCAGTTTTTTGTATCGCTTCTTCTTTGCTTTCAACCTCAGTATTGGCTGAGTTGCTTGTCTACTTCCCAATTCTACCCTTCATTATTGTGATATATTATTATCGTGTCGTGGATTAGTCTTTCTGAACTTCTTCAACTTCTACTAGTGTTGGGAATTTCACTTTCAAATGGGGAGCTAAGGTTATAAGCTGCATAACAGATTGGCTAGGTCAGCCTAATATCATGTTATAGGTAGATGAGACATCCACTAACATGAATTTCATAACCAAGGTGATTGTCTTTGGTTCAGTCCCTAAAGAGATCGAGAGCTTAATAGTTCCTCTTACAAGCACTTACTCATTTCCAAACCCCATTAACGTGGTGGTATTCAGCTTCAATTGATCTTTGCCAATCCTTATTTTTTTTAAACAGTTGTAGTATATAACGTCGATCGAACTTCTATTATCAAATAAAATTATTTTGACCACATAGTTGTACACCAAGGCTATGACCATTATGGCATAATCGTGTGGGTGTTAGATTCCCTCAAAATCTTCTTAGCTGAATGAGATTGACTTGTCTTTCCAATTTTTTTTCATCAAGGTGCCTACTGCCATTATCATGCTCGAGTTAAACTTTTTTTTCACCTTGGTGGAGTTACCTCATGTGATCACATTAATCACTTTAGTGATTGGCCTACTATTGTTAGCTCAACCCTCTTCTTGATTTGAATATTCTTCTCAAGCATCTCTTATTCTTTGATCTGCTCTTCCCTCTCTGCCCCAGATGGGCACTTTGTAGTCATATATGTAGTCCATTTTAAATTGGTTTGGTATTCTCTATCCCATAAATCTTTTCAACTGACTTTATCTTATCAGAGCTTTAATATCATTTTTTATGTCAACATAGTCTTCGATATTATGGCCAATGTCTTAGTGAAAGGCACATTTTTTGGTTGGATCCTACTTTGTGTTCTATCTCAACGGTTTAGGCCATCTGAGGTTGGGATTTCTTTTGATTTACATTAGAATCTTCTCATGGGAGGTATTTAGTGTAGCGTAGCTTTTTTCTCTACTGGGGCATCTAACCCTATGTTGTCTCTCTCTTAAGGGTAGATTGTAGATTCTTTACCTTTTTTATGATCGAAAATGAGGGATGAGCCTCTCTCACCTCAGTTTATTTTTATTGTAGCTTTAGTATTGATGTATTTTTCTGCTATTAGCATAATGTAGGTTAGAGTTTTTGGTGGTTCAAGTGATAATGTCAACTTTAATTGGTACTCCTTATCATTGAGTCCATTAGTCAGTGCGACAACAACGATCGTCTATTCCAAGTCTTTAACTTGTAAAGATTCTATGTTAAAATATATGACATAGCTTTTTAGAGTTTCATTCCGCCCTTAGTGAATTGACATCAAGCTTAGGGTCTTTTTTTAGCTCTTCGATTACTCATAAATCTAGATAGGAATGAGTGGCTGAGCTCTTTGAATGTGGTGATTAAACTTGGCTCCAGACTGTTGTACCAAGATTGAGTTGCACCTTTTAACATAGTGGCTAGACTTTTGTACATTAAAGCCATGTCTGCTGCTTGTATCATCATGTTAGTTCTATAAAGTTCCAAACGATCAAAGGGGTCAGAAGTACCATTATATGTCTCCTAGGTTGGCATTTTAAATCTTTTACATGGTTCTGTCAATCTGATCAGTAAAAGGTGAGGTCTCAAGGAACTTGAGCTCATCCTTAAATGCCACTACTTTCATTTTTAGCTCTTTCTCCATAGCCTACATCTAAGCTTACAAATCTCTTTTCGGTTGAAGCTCATGGTCTATTTGTTTGGATTTTTAGGATGTGGCATGTATGAAATTATGGCTAGGGTAATGATGAGTTGGGTTGATGTGTTCTTCTTACCTAGAGGCCGAGAAGGCTTTTGCCTCTTTCCAGCTTGGTTGCCCAACAATAGCTTCTCAGTTAGGTGTGACTAAGTTTGGCACTTTAAAGACTTGTGGTAGGATTATAGTTTGTAGTATCTATTTAAGAGCTTGTATTTGTTCTATCAGGGCTTAAAATTATTCCATGGTTGATCCCACCTATGGTTGAGTTGGGCAAATAGAATACTAACTTAAGTGAGTTTCTGTTCCAATCAAGATGGCTGCCTCACTTTCCTTTTGGTTTTTTCTTTTAGTGGCATTGTTTTGTGCTTGGCTAATATGAAATGTTTCTCCTGTACTTGGCATGCCAAATGTTAGTGTCAAGCTCCAATCTGAGGGTATTCCTATAAATGCAAAAGGGAAAGACAGTTAAAGACAAAGGTAGGGGGTGTTCCTTACGTTTGCACTCCAACACACAAGTCAATAAAGATTAGGTCAGAAATAAAGTGATAAGTAGGAAAGAGAAAAAAGTGAATAGGATGAACCTAGCTTAATGGTGCCTGAGTCTTCATATTTATAGGTAAGTTGAGGGGAGCAATAAAGGGACAATTAGGACAGGATTGAGCTAAGGTGGCACTAACCATGTGTGAGGTTGGCACAAGTGATAAAAAAGCTCTTGATTGTCTGCTGAATGTTTTGAGAAGGGAAAAGACTACTATACCCTTTTGACCATCAAATGCCCCTAACAGAAAGCTTTATATAAGTTCTAATTGCAAATTAATTTAGGCATACCTTACATCAAAAATTTAGGCATAACTTATGTAAACCAATTATATTGGGTTCTTTAAAAAAAAAATTCGACTTGTTTATGTTTTGTTTTGGAAAGTCCATACTCCACGCTCCATAATTCAAGATTTGAAATTTTATATTTAAAGTTAATTGTTCTAGAAAACTAATGTGTTCATATGATCATAAATACCAATTAGAAGATATAGAGAAATATTCACCATTAATGAGCTTTCTTCTTAAATTTTGATGTTTTGTATTAGTGATCAAATTAATCATAATTCACTTGTACAAGCAAGGATATTAGATATTCAAAACAAATAAATGTAATCAATTTAATTAAAATAAATTATTTTTAAATTAAAACTATATTAAATTAATCAAATGCATTACATGGCTTTATTGTAGACTATCCATATGTCAAAAAAGTAGATTATCCACATAGGACAATTACCATTTTTATCAAAGGCTTTAGTTTTTATATATTTATATAAGATTTACTCATTGAAGGCAATGATGTTAGATATTCACAATGAATAAATGTAATTAATTTAATTAAAATAAATTATTTTTAAATTAAAACTATATTAAATTAATCAAATGCGTTAATCAGTAGATACATGGCTTTAATGTAGACTATGCACATGTCAACAAAAGTAGATTATCTACGTAGGACAATTATTATTTTATCAAAGGCTTTAGTTTTTATATATTTATATAAGATGTGTCTATTTATTGTATTCATAAATTGTCACTTATAAATTAAAAAAATCAAGTTAAAGATTTGTAACAAGTGCTAAATCACAATCATATAAAGTTAACAAAAATCAAATTAATTTTCTAGCTTTCTCAACGAGATTTCATAAGTCCAACTAAGTATTAAATATGTGTTCTTATTTTCTTTAAAGTTTATTATAATATCTCTCTACATATAATTTTTATTTTTAATTGAACTAATCTTTATCTCATGCTATCCTAAAATCATTTTTCAATAAAAAAAAAAAGATCGAAACCAATTTATAGAAGGTTAAGAAAAAAAATCATAACGTCTAGTCTCATAGTTTCAAATTCATTCTTTTAAAATTATATTAATGTTTTTGTTTTGATAAGAATATATTGTTTGATGATTGATTGATTTATATTCTTTTATTTCAATTTTAAATTTCTAAAAAAATAAAAAATTCTAATAATTCATTGAAAGATTGTGTAATTAGTAATTCTACAATTAAATTAAAACTTTTGTTATTCTTAAAAGTTTAATACTATCATACTAATATTTCTATGTTATAATGTCATAAATTGATTACTCTTTACTAATATATTGTTTGCATATTATGTGTGTATGCATATATATAAATCTAATAAAAATATATAATATATTAATAATTGCCCCCTTAAGTTTATATATTAAGATCCGTCATTGGTTTGGTGAATAGAATGATAAATAGGATAAGATGATAATTATCCTATATAATATTTGATTTGTACCAAAAGAAAAGGGATATAATTGCAAGGAGAATGAATAATACTCTTGACATAGGATGATTTAATCACCTAAAGTGGGGAGAATTGTTTTCAACCTATAGGATTGAATTCACATGTTCTATTAATATCTTTCAAAATTATATCAATAATTTTAATTGTATAAATTTTGAGAAAAGATAATTTTGAACAATAAATAAAATTATCCTATATATCTTAATTCTTGCATACATTAAATACATGATAAGATAATATTATTTAATCTAATCCTATTTATAATATCACTTTATATTATCCTATCATAATCTTGTATACCAAACATATCTTAAAATTAAAAATCATCTTATTAATTTCGTTTGTAAAGTTAAAAAATTCACTATTAATATATTTAATAATTTCTCTTCAAAATTAATAAATCAACAAAAAGGATTCCTTTTAGAGTTTAAAAACTCCAATGTCCATGTATATAATAATAATAATAAAGATGATGATGATGATGATGATGATGATGCTGATGCTGATGATGATGATGATAGTCAACAGTTAAAAAAAAAAGCTTCAAGTTCAACCATCCTTATTCTCGAAAGATGTATAAAAAATTAAGATTTATAAGTCAAGTTGTTGCAAAAAAAATCACCTTCAAGGATGTTGACATTTTAGAGGTAAAAAAGTTCATTTGGGGTTTTAGATTAGATTAGAGGGCTCCTAACACATCGGATGGTTTATTTTAGACAAGCATGATTTACATTGATTGGGTCCTCTTATGTGTTATCTTCCACCAAGACTTTGTTAAGTCTCTTAACTTATGGAGGTCGACTCTATTTATAGAGGGAGCTTTTGGCTAGTCTTATTCCAAATAAGATTTTCATGTCTTTATTAAAAGATTTGTTTGAGTATTTAGCTCTTTCAATTATGTCTTCGTCGTTTCAAAATTCATTAGAATAAGTTGAACTTGATTTTCTGTTATTATTGTTCCATCTTGTAAACCATTGATTATTAACAAATTAAGAATAAAATTTAAATGCAATGAGTGTCTTATAAGAAATTTAGGAATAAGTACTTTTACATTTTTGCAAAACATATTTATTCTATGAAATACTTTATCAAAAAATTTATCTATGAACTTATAGATAAAAAATAACTTAATTAATAAAAAGAATATTTAAGACATGATATGTATCCTATAATCCATTCAACTAGTCATAGCATACATTAACATTAACTTTGTCAGATTAAACAATAGCATATACCAATATAATTAAATTTGAAGAAATGACCAAGCTTGAATAAATAATAATCCCACTGTCGCACGTATTTGTTTTAACATGAAAATTGTAAGATGTCATTTTCATTTTAGTAACAAAATTAAAGATGAGTTATTCATGTTGTGTAAATGGAAATGTTGATGATATCTAGTAACACCACTGAATGTGATATTTAAGAAAAAAAAATTATCAATTATTTTTAGTGTATGCAACTGCTAGGGATATTTTTGGATCTAAAGGGATATTAGGTTTTTCCTTCATTGGAGAACTTTAACAGATAGCTAAAAATATTTTTGACATTTGAGCTGATTTGTTAAGTCAGGCTAATCTAAAATGTAGAGTGCCACGTCAGCTTAGTTACGTCACTATTCTACCTCATAGACCCCTTATCTTTGGTTTATAATTAGAGCTATCCAGGTTCTATCTATCCATCTTTTTTTTTCTTGTACTTTCCCATTTTTCTCTTTTTCCAACCTCCCCTATTCCAATTGAGTGTCGAATTGCAAATGCAAGGAAAACTCCATGCCTTTGCTCTTAACTGCTCTCTTTCTCATGTAATTTTAGGGTTTTCACCCTCAACTAAGAGCCTGGCACTAACATTTGCCATGCTAGGTAGGGGGATATATTCTTTAGATAAGCTAAGTAACATGCCACCTAAAAAGAGAATTCCTAAGGAAAGAGAGCCGACTGCCCCAGCTAGAACAGAAACCCATGCCAACCAACCTAATAATCGATTTGTACCTTTAGTAGGCCAAACGATGGAACAATTCCTAGCCTTAATTGAACAGATAAAACCCTTTAAGCAAATGCAAGCCCTTAAGAAAATACTCCAAGCTATAACCCCACCACAAACTTCCAAAGTACCTGACCGATCTACCTTCGAAGAAAACAAGTATAGAGACAATCGAGTTATGAAGATATTGAGCCCTCCTCAACTTCTTAAGAAGAAGAGCTTGAACCACCAGCCGCCCTCTACCATTTCTACAACTTTGCATTGACCACCACCCAAAAGACAAAACAACCCATCCCTGAACCCTAACAAAGTAAAGACCTTAAATTTCGGATGCAAGCCATGGAGAAAGAACTAAAAGGGAAAGCCACTTTTGAAGATGAGCTAAAGTTCATGGAGACCTCACCCTTTACTCAAGAAATTGATTGAACCATGCCTCTAAAAAGGTTCAAGATGCTGAACTTGGAAACTTATGATGGTATCTCTAATCTGTTTAATCATTTAGAGCTTTATTGGACTAATATGATAATGTAAGGTGTAGATGAGGCTCTTTTGTACAAAGGATGGCCATAACCCTTAAAAGAGTAGTTTGGTCCTAGTATTGCAGTCTAAAACCAAGGTCTATTACCATTTTTAAAAAACTTAGCCATTCTTTGTTGTCAAGATTTCTCAGTAGCAAAAGAATTAGAAAGACCACCCTAAGTCTGATGTTTATCCATCAAGATAGAAATGAGTCTTTAAATGATTATGTCATGTATTTTAATGTGAAAACACTACAAGTGAAAAACCTAGAGTAAATAGCTATAGTGACTGCCATCTCTAATGGACTCAATGGTAGAGAGTACCACCTGAAGCTTACACTCTTTTTTGAATCACCAAAGACATTAGTTGATGTGTTACTTGTTGCAAAAAAATACATCAACAATAGAGTTACAATGAAAAACTGAAGTGAGAGAGACTCAATCTCTTCCTTAACAAAAAAAAAGGCAAGAAAATCTATAATCCTACCTCAAGAAAGAGACAAAAAGGGCATCTTAGGGCCCAAAGCCCAAGCATAAAACAAAACTACATAGCATTGAATACCTCCGAGAAGATGATTTTAATGCAAATAAAAAAGGACTTCGAGCTTAGATGATCAAAGCCATTGAGATAGAATACTCAATAAGATCCCAACAAGATATGCACATTCCATAAGAACTTTGACCATAACATAAAAGATTGTGTTGACCTAAAAAATGAGATAGAAAATTTTATCAAAAGATGTTGGCTGGGTAGATTTGTGGACCAACCAAGATAGGGATAAGGTAGACTAGACTATAAAAGATGGAATTGAAGAAAAAAGCCAAACCGAAATCTGGGTAGAAGACTAGAGGGGGATAAAGGTAGAGGAGGCTAGAGGAACGATTAGGAGGAAGAGGCTTGACCTATAGACAATTAGCCCATTACAGGCATTATTAATGTGATAACTAGTGGGAGCTCCACTTCAGCTAAAAGAAAATTTGATCAAGGAATGATTATGGCCATTAGGTCATTGGCCAAGAAAGAAAAATGCTAGAAAAATAAGTTGATTTCCTTTAGCTCGAAAGATTTGTAAAGGATCCAATTTCTTCATGATGATGCAATAGTGGTTATCACTATAATATACAACTACATGGTAAGAATAATCTTGTTTAACAAAGGAAGTTCAAACAATGTATTGTATTATGCCACTATATTGAAAATAGGTATAAGTTAAGAAATGGTGAAGCCATTTATCACAACTTTGATCAATTTTAGGAATTAGCACATGCCAATAAAGAAGACAATCAAGCTGCCAATAACATTGGGCACTAAGCCAAGGAGCATCACCTCGATTATTGAATTTATGGTGGTGGATGTGCCCTCAGCTTTCAACATGATTCTAGGTTGACCTAGCTGATTGGGAAAACTATACAAGTGCATAATCAAGACTATAAAGTCTAGATGTCAATCCCATGAGGATTAGTTAAAGACATTCCTAAGCTAAGTACCTATTATCCACATACCTTTCTAAAGTTGATTCGATAAAAAAAAAAGCATGAAAATTAACTACGACAATAAAAGTGAATAAAGCACCAAAACTATAAAAGTAAATGAAAATGAACAAGACAAAAAAAGTAAAATGCAAAATACAATAGCTAAATCAAGCTAAAAACAAATTTGAAGTAAAATTGAAGTAATGAAAATGAAAAATGCACTAAACTTGCAAAATAAAAAATATAAAGCTACAATATGAAAACTATGACTCCAAGAATCAAACCTAGTTCTAAATGTTAACAAATTTCACAAAATCAAACCTTAAATAAAAAAAATTAATGCTCTAAAATAACAACAAAAATTAAATGCAAGTAATGGAAGAAAATTGTAAAATTCAAGCAAAAGGTTGAAAAATCGAAAGTAGCTGTAAATCTAGAAACCAAATTTTAAACTAAAAATCTAGACTTAAATTGCACAAAATCAATGGAATATGAACTAGAAATTAAGAGAACATTAAAGAAACAATGTGAGAAACTAAGTAGAAGAACAATATTGAAAAGAAAGTGCAAGAATTAACTAGAAAAAGTCAGAATTGAAATTGAGTTCACAATAGTATTTACCAATTCAAATGAAAAAAAATTAGACCTAAAATTTTCTAGAAAGAATGAACTAAAATTGAGCTAAAAATACTGAATCAACAAGTTTACTACATGATTCAACAAATAAATTGCATTAAAAACAAGAAATTCTAGCTCATTGAACTAAAAATTTAAATAGCACATAATTTTGGAAAAACATAACATCACATAAGAAAATTAACCAAAAATTCCATCTACAATTATATATTGCAAATGAACTTCATCTAAGCTAGTAAAACCTAGATCTATGAGTTAACTAGCTAAATCAACAAGAAAATAGCATGATTCAATAAAGAAATCAACTCAACAAACTCAACTTCAAAACAAGTGCAGAATATAGAAAATCAAAACATCATCTAAGAAAATAATCCAAATGGCAATGAAATGTAAAGAAATAAATTAAATCAAGTAAGAATCAACAAGTTAACAAGTAAAGCTAAGGATTTGGAGTGAAAAGAAGGCAAACAACTTGCTAAGGAAAGAGTAGTTCCATGCCAAACTTGATTGATCACATTTGACCTACACCTATCACCTACATCTTAATGAATGTTCCAAGCTTGATCTAGAATGCTGTTATATGAGTTTGAGGCTGAATTTTTAATATGTTGTACCTAATTGGATTAGGAAACTATGAAAAAAATTGAGTAAAAACAAGTAAGATTTGAATGAGATATCATAAAAAAATTATAGGCAGGTCAGAATTGCCAAATTCAAAAATAGATTTGAGTATCAATAAAAAATCAATAGATTTGAGCTAGAAATCAATAAAATTTGCAAGTTTCAATGCCAAAATCATAAAGAAAACTGAAAAATACTTGAGAAAATGTAAAATTGCAATCAAAATCAATAGAAAAACATGAAGATCAAGGGCTATTTGGTTGCTAAGAAAATAAAATGCAGTAAAAGAAAGTTTAAAAATTAAAGAACAAGAAAAATAAAATCCTAAGCCAAAGTCTCCCTAAAATGGCTGGCTCTACTTTTATTTATAGGCATGTGAGTGATAAATGGAGCCCTAAAAAATCTCTTCAAAATATCAATAATGAGGTGAGCTTCTAAAGACTTTTTACTCCTTGCTTCTGCACTTGGTGCATGGCTGTTTGGCTTTAAAACTCTTCACTAGTTTGCAAGCTTCTCTTCATGCATTTTTGCCATGCCAAAATGTCTTGTTTATAGCCAATAGGAGCTCTCCAAAGTGCCATGTCATCACCTCTTGAAGTTTCCTTTGAATGCCAAAATGTGATGCCCAATTCTCATGCAAATGAAGGTTGTATTCTACGCCACAAGTGCATTAGGTTTTCCTTGTTAAGCTTCTTGCATGCATGTATGTTTGCATTTTTTGCCACTAAAAAAATTCAAGTATTCCATGAAAAAATTTAACAATAAAATCACTAGAAAAATTCTAAAAATAATGCTAAAAAAATTCATAAAAGAAAGGTTCAAGAAAATTCTCTTAAAAGCAATATAACTTAATGACACTAGTTTTAGGCCATTTTAATAATTTGCACAAAAAATCCTCCAAAATGCAATCAAATTGTCCAAAATTTCTAAATTTCATAATTTGTACCTACACATGAGATAAATGTGCATTTAGGAGTAATTTTGCTAGAAATTCTAAGGAATAAGCCAAAATATATGGAAATTACACTAAAAATAAGCATGAAAATACCAAAATTTTAGTGCAATTACTAGCCAATCTATTATATGGCTAATTGGTTTAGCTTTTTATTTAAATATCAAGTTTTTGACATCAAACAGGGTTAGAGAAGTCAGAGGAGACCAATCCACATGGCAATAATGCTATGTTAGGATGATGAAAGGTAAGACTGGGAAACAAACTAACAATTCAGCCAAGAGAAAAGAGCCAAAAAAGATAAAGGTGACCAATGTAAAGATTAAAGAAGTGAAAAAAGCAAAGCAAAGCAACATTGGTAAGAAGTAGTAAGAAATTGATGAAAAAAAATGTGTTTTTAAGATATTTTGAGCTTTTGAGCTTTACACTTGTAAAAGCCACCAACTTTTGCAATTTTTGAATAGACTTATAGAAATCGAGTTCTTAAGTTAGCATATGCACTTTTTAATAAGACCAAGCTATTAAGTCGGTCATAAGAAAATTTGAAATACAAATCTATATTTTGATTTAGTTCTACTTTTTACTATACGCCATTCTACTAACAACAAAAAACTAACTGTCACGTTGGGATCTATCCTTCTTGCAGGAAATATTCTTGACCTAACCAAACAGAAAAAAATAATTGACCAAAGACCTAAGGTTGATGACAACAAACCAGAATCAATAGAGGATCTCATCTTTGTACTATTTTGGAAGAATAATCTTGAAAAATATATACAAATTATGGTCAGGTTTAACCATAAGGAATAAGTAATTCAGCTATTAAGAAACAATGTTGATCTGTTTGCATGGACACCATTAGACATGCTAGGAATCAATCCCAAGGTGATGGGCTATAGGTTGCACATTGACCTAAATATGAAGTTAATTTGTCAAAAGAAGATGACTTTTATCTTAGAAAGGCCAAAAGGCTATCGAAAAAAAGGTCAGTAAATTGCTACAATTTGGCTTTAGTAGGGAAGTATGTTACCCCGATTGAATAGCCAATGTGATCATGATAAAAAAGTACAATAAAAAATAAAAAATATGTTTTGATTTTTACTGACCTAAATAAAACCTATTTGAAAGACAATTTTCTTTTCCCTATTATAAAATAGTTGGTTAATGATAGTGCCAAGCATGGGTTGCTCAATTTCATGGACACCTACTCAGGCTATACTTAAATTAAAATGCTAAAAAAAGATGAGGAAAAAATAACCTTTATAACAAAAAAGGTTTGTACTATTACAAGGTCATGCCATTTGGCTTAAAAGATGTAAGAGTGACCTACTAGAGGTTAGTTAATAAGGTCTCCAAGGATTAGATTGATTGAAACATGGAGGTATACATAGATGACATGATAGTGAAAAGCAAAAGCACTACCGAACACCTAAAAGATTTGGATGAGACTTTCAACACTTTGAGGAAATACAACATGAGACTCAACCCAAGTAAATGTGCTTTTGGTGTCACTTCAAGCAAGTTCTTTAGTTATATAATTAATAAGAGAGGTATAAATACAAACCCAAAAATGATTTAGGCCATTCTCGACATGAAAGTATCGATCTTAGTGAAATAAGTCTAAAGATTAACTAGGAGAATAGCTGCCTTGAGCAGGTTCATGTCCAATAAGTAGAATGATACCTATAATTTTTCAAAACCTTCATGAACATCTTAGATTTTAGATGGACATATAGTGTCAAAAAGCATTTAAAGAGCTTAAGGAGTATTTTTCCTCCTTTTTTATTCTTTCTAAGTTGAGATTAGACAAGGTATTATACTTATACCTGGCTACAACCGACTAGGATATCAACTCAATATTGGTCAAACAAGAATAAGAAAAGTAGAGGCCAATGTATTTTGTAAGTAAAGTGTTGATAGGGTTGAAAATAAACTACATCAAATAGAAAAATTAGCCTATGAAACAGTGATGTTGGTTATAAAACTTAGACTATAGTTCAAAGCTCACACAATTCATGTCATGATTGACCAACCATTTAGGCAAATTTTATAAATACCAAAATTATCAAGAAGGCTAATAAAATAGATAGTAGACTGAGTGAATATAACTTGTACATACTTTTCAGGTCAGCCCTCAAATCATAGATGCTAGTAGATTTTGTTATAGAATGCACCTAAGCTAAAACTAATGAATAGCCTGAGGAGGCTAAGGAAGTCAGAGAAGGAGAAATGTGGAAACATTTTGTTGAATGATCAGTCATTAGCCATAGAAGTGGGGTTGACGTAATTCTAATCAGTCCAGAAGACTTACAACTTTAATATGCCTTAAAGTTTAAGTCTAAAGCTTCTAACAATGATGTTGAATATGAAGCCCTAATCATTAGCCTAAAATTGATGATCAAGTTAAATGTGTAGAACATCATTATATACAGTAACTTTTCGCTAGTAGTTAGCCAAATAAATAGAGAATTTAGAGCAAAGATGAATTATGGAAAAACTGGTGGAGTTAGCAAATATGAGTATTGAGGAAAAACTAGTTGGGCATATTGAAAAGAAAGAATTATGGATAATGCTAATTAAAACATACTGGACAATAGGAAAACTATGCAAAGATAATGTTTGAGCTAAATCTCTTATGAGGAAAGCTCCTTGGTATACCATGATTAATAGGAAATTGTATAAGAGATCTTTTAGTTTACCTTACCTAAAATGTATGGATGATAAAAAGGTAAACTATATACTCAGGGAAATACATGACGAAATATATGGTAATCACCTTAGACCTTAGCCATTGCTTATAAGATACTTAGATAGGGCTACTACTAACCAACTATTAAAAAAGATGTGATTGACCTAGTGAAAAAATATGGCAAATGTTAGAGATTTACCCATATACAACATTTTTCATTAATTGGACTGGTCTCTATTATCAGTTCTTGGCTTTTCATGTAATAGAGAATGCATGCCCTTAACCTTCACCTTGGCCATAGGCCAAAGAAGATTTGTAATAGTAGTTGTGGACTACTTCACAAAATGGCTTGAAGCCGAAGCTCTAACTATAACAATAAAAGCTCAGGTTGAAAAGTTTATTTGAAAGAATATAGTCTGTAGATATAGTCTATCTCAATCTATAATAACAAAAAATGGGAAATAATTTGACAACCCAATGTTCAAAGAATGATGTGCCAACCTGTATATCAACCTGAGGTTCACCTTAATCGCTTACCCATAGTTTAATGGGTAGGTCGAGGCAGCCAACAAAACCATATTGGAAGCCTTAAAAAAGAAATTGACCAAAGCCAAAGGTAAATGAATAGATAGGCTGCTAGGACTATTATGAGCCCTTAGAACTACCACTAAAGTCCCCATTGAAGAGAACATTCCTCTAGCATTTAGGATAAAGGCCACAGTATCTGTAGAGATTGGCCTCCTGAGCTTACGAGTTAAGCTTAGATCAGAATAGGGTAATAAAGAAGCTTGAGGACCAATTTGAATTTGACCAAGGAACAAAGAGATATAGCTCTAAGTAAAATAGTAAGCTATCAATAAAAAACAAGTAACTTCTTCATTAAAACGGTTTGATGTAAAAATATAAAGAAGGGCAACTTGGTACTTAAAAAAATAGAAGCTTCAAAAGTCAAGGACCAGGGTGGTAAGTTAGCCTTGAATTAAAAAGGCCCCTACATTGTTAAAAAGGTTGTCTATGAAACAACTTACAAATTGCAACACATGAATGGTAATCCCATTATGAAAACATGGAATCTAGCAAATTTTAAAGTTTATTACTAGTAAAAGATGTAGAGCCAAGTTCACACTTATAATTTTGAAATAAACTTGTTGAATAAAAGTCCTAACTATTCTCCATTCAATATATCAAGAAAGTCCAAAGCCCAGGCAATGTACCACACTAAAAGCTAAGTTAATGGGTTGTCCAACCTGAAACTTGGCTAAATTTTTATCAATCTTCCTAAAATAAATCTCAACGAACATATCTTTAATCCAAGCTAGCACTTAAATAATTAGATTCAATTTATTAGATTAGATTCTCAAGTTAACTTAATATATCCCTAAGTTAATTTATTCAATGGGTTGATTTCATTGTCTTATCCAAGCTTAAACTTGAATACTTATTTTGATCATTTGAAGTAAACAATAAAGCAAAAAGGTAAAATCAAAGCTGAAACTTGAATAAAATATTCAGATTCATCTACTCTATGACAAAATTCCATTAGAGTAATTACAAAAATTAAGTGAAAAAAGTTTTATTGAGTGAATTGATCTGAGGTCCTTACAAAAATCTAACCTTTCACTTAAATAAAAAAAGATAAAATAAAAACAAAAGGCAATCTTTTCATTCTTTCTCTTATTCAATAGTAGCAGCAATAGCCCTCTCATCAACCATGGGTTCAAGAGCAGCATTGAGCTCAGCATCTATGGCAACATCCTCATCCTTATCCTTATCATCTTTCTTTTCCCACTTAGAGGCAGTGGTAACCTGGTCTTGAGGTTGTCCAGTCTAATATTGAATAGGTCAAGGTTAAGGTTGGCAAATTTAAATTGCACCTTGTCTTTACAAAGCTCGAAGGCATCAAGGACATTCTTCTAAGAAAATTTGACCTAAAGATTGAAAAATCTCTGAAAAACCATGAATTATTGGATGATTTTCTCTTTACCTTCTCCCTTGGCCTCCTTTCTGGTTTTTCACTCTACTTTGAGTTCTGACCTTAGCTTGGCAATCTCAGCATAAAGGAAGAATAGCTTCTAATTCTCTATTTTTCTTACATAAAGAAAGAGTCATTTCAAATTCTTTATTGAGATTCCATAATCTGTAAACATCTTTTTAGTTGGATGAGTTGTGATACAAAATTAGCTCTTATCATGTGATTTTTTTTTACTAAGAAGTACTCCTTAAATAAATGAAAGGTAAGAAAAATGTCTAAGTTTTTATAAAGAATTATAAAGGATATTATGTACCGAAAAGAATTTGGGGAGAGCTAAGTGATTGTTAAATTACAAGAAAGAAAAAATTTAATAATAAATAGATGTAAAGAAAATCTTAGACTAGCCACTATAGAATTCCAATACACTTAGATTTACTGACCCTCTGAAGGGGAAGTGACCCAACCATCGATAGTCAACGTTAACACACTGTTCCCTTCTTTTGAAAGGTCAAAACTAACCCTTAAAGACTGAACGTGATAAGTAAAGCACATATTAAAGTAGTCCTAATTAGCCTTACCATTCAAGCTTTTCATGACGTTTTTAAGGCCTAAACCTAAAGAATAAGAGTAAAAAAGAGAACCTAAGCCATGGCCTCCAAATCTGAAGAAGACTCTTCTTCATCCTCATTTTTTTTCTCAATCTGGTTAGCCTCTCTTTTTTACTCATCATCAAAACCCTTTTTATCATTAAAGCCTTTATTGTCAAAAGATTCAAACTTCAAAACAAGAGTAGTAACAAAGACCACTACAATATTATAAGAAAAAGAAAAAGGGCAAAGAAACTTTTCAAACAACAAAGAAAAATAAAAAACATAAACTAAGGTTGGCTTAGTAAAAGAAGAGATGGAAGATAAAAAAACATAAGGTTTGATCCCAAAAATAAGAAAGGCAGAAAAAGACGATGGAAGGTTAGATGGAGAAGCGAAACTAACCTTTGGCATTAGGATAAGAGGATTCTTAAGGGCAAAATCCACCTTAGCCAAAAGCTTATCCATATTATCATGAGGCTACTCTTTTACTCCATGAAAAACCTGTTTTCCCTTGGCATGAGCATTTTTTTTATCTTTTTAAAAATTTTTTTTAACATTGGGTTAAACCAAAATGCCATTCTACTATAATCTCTTCCTGTAATGATAAAAAAAACTCTATTGTCCTCATCCTTACTATAGAGTTGATCTTCCTTTGGAACTACCGTGTAACTTTTCAAGCCCCTAAACTTGCACTTGAAGACATTATAAAAAAAAAAAAAGAAAATGTATTAAAAAAAAAGAAAGAAAGAAGATTGATTGAAAAAAATAAAACCTTTAAGGCAAATCGATTTAAGAGCTAAAGGAAAGCAAGGTGAAAAATGAAGGCCCTAAAAGGCCCTTTATATAGCCAACATTAAGATAAAATGAATGCTTTAGATTATGCCATGTGTCCAGAAGGTTACTGAGGATGACCTTTCGAAATCTCAACTCTAGGTTTTTACTACCCAAAAATCTCTATCCTTATTAAATGTAATTTTCAGACAGTAAAGAGGTAAATCAAACATCACACCTATTCAAAATGGTTAGAGCAATCACAAAATCCAGGCTGGATTGACCAAACAGGCCAATTGTAAGGTCAACCTTATATTAAACCTGAAAATTAAACTCCAATACAAAAAAAAGCATGTCTCACATCGATATGCACTATGTCAGGCACATAAGTCACATCAATAATTACTTATAAGTTTGTTTGGCTGAACTTCAATTCGCCTCGACATAAGGTCATTCACTTGGCAACTCTAAAATGGATCAATTAAACATATAATTTGAAACTTACACTTAAGATCAAGCTTGGCACCTTTGACCACATATTAGGTTAGCACACCCTAGATTAGCAAAGTTCGCACTCTACAATTTGATATTCAGACTACTCAATAGGGGATAGAATGTTAGAAGTATTTTTAGGCTCAAAGGGCATATTGGTCCTTTCTTTCATTAGAGACCATCAAGAAATAGCTATAGATATTTTTGACTTTTAAATCAGCTTAACATGTCACTTGACATGTACAATATCACGTTAACTCGACTATGTCACTATTCTACCTTATAGACCCCTTATCTTCTGTCTATAAATAGATCAATATAGGTACTATCTATCCATCTTATTTTTTCTTTAACTTTCCCATTCTCTTCTTTTTTTTACCTCTCTTATTTTGACATCTAACTTGAGCATCAGAGTATAAACATAAGGACAACTCTTTACCTTTGCTTTTAACCACTTTCTTTCCCATATGATTTTAGGTTTTCATCCTTAATTAAGAGCTTGACACTAACAAGACCAAAAATGGAGTTTGACATTTTCCAAGAGATGATTGTTGACATCCTTAGCTTACACGTTCGTGTTTAGATCTCTCTTTCCTTAACCACGGGATTGTTCTGTTATAATAACGTTATTGCTTAGTTACATGTATAAATCTTCCAACAAGGCTTTGACTTTATTTATTGAAATTAAAAGTTAAGTACTCCATCAATAAATTATATGATTGTTCACTTAAAATTTTTAAATAATAAAAATTGTCAATAATTAATCTTTTATTATTAAAATTAAAAAATTAATACTATACTAATAGATCATAGACTTTTGACCATATTATTACAAATTTAGTTTCTCTTTGCTTTATTATTTTGGATGTGTTATTGCATGATACAAAATATCTTAAATCAAACTTGTGTCTACAAACATAATTATGAGAGTGCTAAAAGTGTTTCTGGGTTAGATTGACATGTTAAATTAAAAAGGAAAAGTTGAATTCGATTTGATTATTTTATTTAATTGTTATTTTATTATTAAAATAATAAATATTATCTTATATCCATATTATAAAATGTTCTTCATGTACAATATAATGGTAAAAACTGAAATTATTTCTAAGAATAATTTAGGGTGATAAGGTCACAAACAAGTAGCCGCACACTATGTGCAAATTTAATATAACCAATTAAGAAATATTTTAAAAATCACCAAAAGTAAAATTAAATAATTGCAAAATAACTTTCTAATAGTTTATTAAAATTGATTGTTTACAAACTTTTTTATAAAAGAATTAATTCTAACTTTATCTACAAATTAACTGATTAATTCAAAATGCTTCAAAAAAGAAATTTGTCCAAAAACAAAATTTGAATGATAAGCATCAAAAGAAAATGAAACAAGCTACCATGTTTGATTACCTTCATAATAAATATATTCATTTTATACCATTAAACCAATGAAAGCTTTGTTATTCAAGATTTTTTTTTTTCATTTTGTAGATCAAATGCATCATTTTCAAGTTCAAACTTGACAATTACACAAATTCAAGAGATACTTTATGAAAAGGTGGATCTATGTGTATTTGGATAAATTCAAGTTCAAATATAAAATCTAATTATGTTTTAAATTTCTTCAAGTAGATATAAGTATCCACCTATTCACAAAGTATATATTATAAGAAAATAAATAAATAAAACTTTATGCTATAGAAAAAGAATTAATATATTAAAACTCTATTCTAAAATCTCTACTTAGTAAACATCTACTTTACTCAATTATTTGAATTAAACTATTAATTAATAATTTGAAGAGATCAGTTCAATCCATTTTCAAAACATTAATTTTTAAATGCATTTGAATCATTAATTATGATAATTAGAAAAGAGACTATAAATCTATCGAAAATTTTGTTTGTCAAACATTTAATAGTTAAAATTCATATTAACAATAGTAATATTAAATGTTAAAAGTTTTTTACAATAATAACATATTAACTCATAATAATTTCTAATAGATATCACTCAACAAGCCATAATTTTCATATTAAAATTAAATAACACTGATAACTTTATAATTTTCTAGATCAATATATATTTAATGTTTAATGTAAAAGATATAATTATTACTACAAAAATAGCTACTAAAGACTGTAATTTATCTCAAAGAGTATGATTTTACACACTATCAATATAATTTTTTTATTTTATAAGTGAAATTAAAGGACTGACATAATTTTATTTTTAATAAGGTTTTTATTTTTTAATATATTTTAAAAATAAATGTTATCTTATTAATCTCATTTATGAAATTTAAAACTCTATTAATAATAAAAGAAATAATTTTTCTTGTTTAAAATGGTTTTGGAATCAACAGAACCAAAGAAGAATTGTATAATGATAAAATAATAATGTTGAAATTTATCCTCTGTGGTTAAAGAAAAAAAGTTTTTAGGGTTTGTATAATAATGTTAAAAAAAATAATTTAAAACATGTGACATATTTTTCAAACAAGATTTATTTCATTTAAATAGGGTAAATCAATTCATCTTAATTCTTTTGTTTGAATTTTCTCTTCTTTGATCATCTATTTGTCTTGACAGTTGCCTTTCAAGAAGACCCTTCTTCTCTTGCTTTATTTTTTTCTCTACATATTTTTTCGCTACATATATTATTTATGAATGGTTCACATCAAATTATATGATGGGGAATAGGAGATTTTTTTACCAAGTACAACCTACGTCAAATTGTATGCTTCACACCAAATATCATTTTAATTTTTTTTCAATGTTTTTTGTTATTATGGTTTATGTTTATTGTTGGAGTATGGGTCCGTCCATTTATGGGTGGCCCTACTATAATATGTGACATCTGCCATAAGGCAGTTTGCCTCTTGATATAAAAATGCATTGGGCAATTATACATGATTTAAAAAAAAGCATGAAAATACTGCCCCTTCTTCCCATTAAATAAATGGCATTTCGAACATATCAGAATAGAGGGAAAATAAATGGCATTCAACTATGGCAAGTAGATGATAAAAATGTTCTTACGACATCTTTTTCTCTATCAATATTCAGTATGAAATTTGACCATGCTGAAAAGGATGAATAAGTTCATCTAAAACCAATAATAAGATAAGTGTGATTTATGTGTGGGATTATATGATAACTCACATAGAGAACAAGAGAGGAAAAGAGAGATTGACAAAGCAAAGGAGTACGATATTTTTTGTGAACTTTTTGAGAAATCTCATGCTTTGGTGTTTACAGATTTACACTGTGGATTGTGAACAATTTTTGAATGCGTGATCTAATCCCGATCAGTGAATCAAGTTGGTTTTGCTTCTATAACTTTTTTGTAAAAGGTGTTTCCGTTGTGTTTTCATAATTCAAGTAAGTTTTCTGCATTATTTATGATATATGATTTTGTTCATATTATATTATTATATTATCCTTCATTGGTATCAGAGTTAGGTTGGCTTAGTTCCTAGTCGCTTCAATGTTTGTCTCAAAACATCGAAATTATAGATAAGTTCTTAAGTTCTTACCTAAATGTGTCTAGAAATCTAAGGAACACAAAAGTGTGCAATTTTGTTGTAAAAAGTTGTTGTGAATATTTTGAAACATTCAATTACAAGTTGTCATTTTTATTTAGATTATTTTGGATTGAGTTTTCAATTTTCAAAACCGAGCATTAGAATGCTTGATAATCAGAATGCCCTAAGCAAAATTTTAACTTTTTAAACTATTTTTTGAATAGGGATTTGAATACTTTCTTAGAGAATTTGAATGCCCTACGTGATTTTTCAATAGATTGAAAAATAAAAAAATTTAAAATAAAATAAATATTTAAAATTTTTTGATAGTTCTTGATTAACTTTAAGAGGTTGAAAAGCACAAGAATGATTAAAATATGTTTTAATTTTTATGAGACTCATGTGTGTTTATGAAATTTCTTGTATATATGTTATAAAAAATCATGCAATAATTATGAGAACTCTTATTGTTATAAGGACTTAGGTGTAATTGCTTAGAGCCATAAGGTTATTTATTAAATTAGCATAGCAATGAATGGATCCAAATGATGATGATATTGTGTGTCACATTATCAAAGGTTAGCGACAAGATTAAAAAGTTGATCTTAGAAAACAACATCCATAAAAAGGAGATCTAAACTTATACATGATGTTGAATAGATATGCTTCTTATGTTTAGACAAAAGAATCTTTTCAAAGATATTTGGATGTCTAATGAGTGGAAACATTCTAATGTGACAACTTTGATAAAGAAGTTTACGATTTTGCGAGAAAGGGATAAGAAGGAATATGACCTTCTTTATTAGTCCAAGTCTCCATAATGACATACACAAAATTCTTGGATTTTCATGGATGGTTAAAAAGAATGCAGAACTATTGTAGGAATTTATGGATTCTGTCATAGTCACTAGACAAGTGATACGTACTAATTGATAACATAGTTTAATAAATAATGTGTATGTTTAGTGATGGAATTTGTTCATGTTTTCAGTATGTACGTGTTATATGAGATTTGTTTATATGAATTTTAATCAATGTATGTCATTGATTGAAGGTAACCTGATGGTTAATTGGAGTTCTAAGATAATTAATTTGTTTTATCTCAGAATTGTTGATTTTGCATAATGAAATAAATTAGTGATAATCAAACACATTAAAAATTGAATTTGATTGTAAACATTGTGACCTTTTGGTTTCATTTTTATGTGAATGATTGTGATTGTTTTATTTGTAACATTGTGGCAAAATAGATGTGTGTAATACTTGGCATTAATAAGTGCATGGGTCTCTCAATATTAAATTATCCTTTGAATATGGTTTTTGTATTCAAGTATATGGTTATTGAATAAGGATAATTATGAAATCTAAAGTATGAAAATTTAGTAGGTGTTAAAAGAACAAGAGGTTGTTGAATTCTAAACATTGTCCTGGAGGAGCTTGAGTATAAGAATACAACTGAACATAAAAGGGACCAAGGGCTTGTTAAGCTTGGATAGAGAAAACTCCACTACTCGTATTACGTTGCTAAACAATATGGAAAATGACATTAATGCATGAGTTTAGGTGGCATGATATTGCTAAAAGAGATGTGAAGTGCCTTAACAATATAATTTGTTTAAAAAGAATGTTGATTACACTATGATAAATGAACATGAGGCTTAAGCTATAATTTGGTCCTTGTCTCATAATTGAGAGCACATAAAAGTGCATCTGACCCATGATAAAAGTATAAGGACTTTTAATGATGCTTCTTATTATCTTTAATTAAAGGAAGATCATATAAGAAGCATATAAGCCTAGTGCTAATATGTATATGGCATACATATGTCCAAAGGAAACTGTGAGCTTCAAGCACAAGCCACATGGTAGGAACAAGAAAAAGCTTCTAAAAGATCAAAGAGTGGTCAAAGTGGTAAAGAGAATGGTCCTAAAGCTTAGTCTAAAAAGAACAAAACTAAAATCAAGTGCGTTAGCTGTGGTAAAGAAAGTCACTTTGTTTGTGAATGTAACAAGACATGTAGCACAATACATGAGCAAAATGTATTTATGTAGGAAACAATCAAAGTATTAAAGGAAAAGAAATTGACATATACAAGTTAAGTGTGTAAGGTGGAGAAACTTTCATCCTGCATAATGTTTTGTTCGCTCTTGATATTGGATGGATTTTAATTTCTGTTATTATTCTTTTTTGTTTAGGATTTGTTATAGATTTTAATAAGACTATTATAGATTTGTTTTTTAAAACAAATCGTTATGGTTCTAGATGTTTATTAAATGGTTTTGTGATGCCAATATTAATGTGAATGTTTGACATGATAGACTTAGCCATATGGGTAAACAAAGAATGGATAGAATAGCAAAAGAAGGATTATAGTGCACTATATGATAATGTTAATCAGCCATTATTGTTATAACGTATTAGTTCGAAGACTTGATCACTAAACGTAATCATTTAAAATTGTGAAAACATGGGGAGTCGCCACTAATCTTTTTTAAGGTGTGATTGGCCACTTAAAAATTTTTTTTTTTAATAAAACAATAAAATGAGTTTAAAATTGACTAAAAAGATAAGTTTGGTCTACGAAAATAAGATTGGGTTCTGGAGTTGGTTACGCATGGGAAAAGATTAGCACCCACATAATACCTATAAAAATTAGTACCAATTAACCATACACTATTTATAACTTTAGACAAAATCGATTTTTATATGAAATTTAATTATAATTTCTTTCATTTTTTAGAAATAAAATTATTTAAAAATCTTTATTTAGAAATGTTATGAAAATCTCTAAATTAAAGAAATACCTTAAAATTTTCTAACATAAAGGCAGAATTAGAAAATAATCCTTTCAATTTAAGATTTATCACAACATTTTCTTAAAAATAAAATAATATTATTTGAAAATAATAATTATTAATGACTCTCCAATATCTAAGTAGAGTATCAAAAATTATATTTTTTGAAATATTATTTTAAATTTATTTATTTATTTTTGAAATTTTAAAATTAAAAAAACAATAATTAAATAATTAAATGGTGAACCATAAACATTAATAATTAGAATAAATATATATATAAGCAATAAATGCAAATGTGTGTCCTAAATGACGTTGAAATACAAGTTCAAGATTGGGTTTTTAAATATAAAGAGACCACTTGGATTCTCAACCCTCTAGGTAAAGTTTGTGACTTTTTATATTTGAAATCACATTTTTATTTTTATTCTTTATTTAATTTTATTATTTTAAAATTACAAAATTATAAGAAAATTTTTAAAGAAAATAAAATTTCCTAAAATCCCAATGCTCTAGGCAGCATTCGGAAATAAATTACTTCACATAAGATTTTCATACAAATCCTTAAAAGTTTAGAATAATTTGGAGCTTTAGGACTTTAAGGCATATGTGTTGATTTAGGATTTAAACTATGGTTTCAAGGTCTTGCTTAAGGTTTAAGATTTCACTTAGGATTTAGAGTATCACTTAGGGTTTCAAGTTTGACCTAGGGTTTTTTGATTTTACCTAAGGTTTTAGTTTAGGGTTTCATTTTAGGATTTTATTTTGGGGTTTCATTCTAAGGTTTTACTGAGGATTTCACAAATTTATGAACATCTCTAAAAATTTTCAACATCTTAGGCAAACTTTCAGAGTAAGTTCATTTTTTAATATTTTTCTAAAAATGATTTTTTATATTTTCACATATTTTCTTCTTCATTAAAATTTTTTATTTTTTATTATTATTACTATTATTATTATTATTATTATTATTATTATACTTTTTCCCTTTTTATTAAAATTTTATTTCTTTTTTTTTTTTATTTCCCTTTTTCATAAAAATTATTATTGTTGGTTATTATTTTTATTATTATTTATTTTTATAATTTAATATTTTTCCCACATCTAGGCAAAATTATTAATTTAATTAATTTTTAATTCCCTCCAACATATAAACATGGATTTAAAAATTTTTATATACATATTTTTTCTCTAAAAAATATTGTCATTATTAATTTTTGTATAAATTTAAAATATATGGAAAGTAAATTATATTCAAAGATTAAAGCATGAAGAGTTGCATAAAAATTAAGATAAACATTAAAATGTGATCAACAAGGAAATTGAAAATACATAAAACTTAAAATATAACCAAACTCAACCAATATTAAAGAAATGTGCATGGGTGTGAATATTATGATGGTGCATACAAGTAAATTTGATTAAAAACAAACAAATCCTTGGCCTTATATTTTAAAACCTTTGCTTATTAAATTATTGAAAAAAAAAAAAAACAATCCTAACCGTCCCCACCTTCTTCCTCAAACAACCAACATGCAAAGAAAGCCATAAACTTGCAAAGCTTTAAACTTTTCCCTTTAAACTTTTCCCCATAAGCAAGCAACTAAAACTAGATTGTAGACCACTAAACCTTCTTTTGCTTTTCCTTGTTTTGAATATTTACAGTCTTCTGACAAAAAAAAAAAAAAAGGTTCCTTTTGATATCGAAACAAGGCCTAAAACCTCCGTAACGGAACTAGGAACTCCCTTAGGTAGGAACGTGAGGACAGAGGATAGAACCTAAACTTGCTCAGAAACCACCATTGCTTTTTTTTTTTTTTTTGCGTGTGTTCATGCTTCTTCTTCAGTTAGGTTTCGAAAGTATTGGTTTACTTTCTTTTAAAAAAAATTCTTTTTATTGTACCAGCCCAGCAAATACATACCACAATGAAGACCTAAGCTCCATGGACTGTAAAAAAAAAACATAACCGAAATTCATGAAAGAACACAGCTTTTTGAACTTAAACTTTTGAAAGCCTTCGTTTGCTCTTATAACCTGGATAGCTCTCTACTTTCTAAATAATAGGGTCCCTTTTTATTCATCACTGCCATCAAAATGCTTGTCGAAATGGAGCTTGAAGCTCCTAAACATTAAAGAAAAAAAAAAAAAAAGTCCAAACACGAACCGTTACTTGGTTTTTTTAAACAAACAAAACAAAAGTAAATCCACTATTTCATTCAAACAACTCACTTTTTAACCCACCTCCCTACCTCGTACGCATGTAAACCTTATATGAAAAAAAAATTGCTTTATGTATCTAAACCTACATGACAAGCATAGGGACTATCTTATACAAGCAAACTTACCGAAAATGAGCAAAGAAATGCTGCCTTTTATTCTTCTGCACAGGTTCGCGCCTGCTTCAGTCTTTCTTTTTTTTTGTTTCTTCGCTGCTGCTTATATCCTTTTATTGGTCTTCTTCCTTTTTATTCTTCCCCTGCTACAGGCATTCTTCTTTTCCTTTATTTTTCTGGTTATCTCTTCTTCCTCCTCTTCTTTCTCATTTCACCTGTTTGCTACTGGTTTAGTTTCTTTTCCTGCCAGCTCCTTCTTTTGCTTTTCTATTTTTTGTCAGTTTTCTTTGCTGCCAGTTCTCTTTTTTTTTTTTTGTTTTTCTGCTTCAATTTTTTTTTCTGGTCTTCTTTCCACTAGCCGCACACTTCTTCACCATTTCTGCTTCTTCTTTTTTAAAAAAAAAAAAATTTAATTCTGCGTCTTCTCTGTGTTTTTTCAATTTTTTTTTCTGGGTTCTTCCTCTGCTTTCTGTTCACATTTTTTGCTTGTTTCTTCCTAATGCACTCCCCGTTTTTTTTATCAGTTTCTCCTCTCCTCTTCTTTCCTGCCTCACGCTCCTTACTTAGAAAACCCGCTTCAGCATGCCCGCTTCCCCTTTCTTTCGTTTCAGCTTTTTTTTAGTTTCTGGTTGTTGCTTTCGCTGCCACCCCCTTTTCTTCCCTTCTCCGTTTTAGTTTTTTTTTCCACTACTCTCCTCTTTCTGGTGCACTTCTACTCCTCCCCGAATGCTTCTTCCCACATCTCCCTTAACCCGCCACTATTTCATGTCGTTTTTTCCTCTTCACGTGAGCTGCCCTTTCACGTAATGCATGTTTTTTTTCTTTCATGTTTCATGTAGGATGGCCAATTAAGGCCTTTGTTTTTTATTTGGAAGTCATTTTGCTTGGATATAGGCCCTTAGGCCATATTGGCTTTAATCTTATTCATTCAATTTTTTCATTTTCGTTTTTTGTTTTGGCTAAGCTCTTTCTTTCTTGCTTTATTTACTTATTGTTTTTATTTATTAATCTTTATTATTATTTATTATTATATTTACTATTATATTTTTATTTTTATTTTTATTTTTGGTTTTTATTTTATTTTATTTTACTTTTTAATTTTATTATTATTTTTTATTTAATGGCTAACAATGGGTCATTAGTGGGTTTTAAGGATTAATATTTTATTAGGCCTTTTATTAGGCCATTTTGGGCTTTCACTCGGGTTTATGCAACAGACCTCATAGGGCTCACATTGAGCCTTATCTTTGAGCATTTGAAAATGGACCATATAATAGAATTAAATTCCAATTGCAAAAACAAGCATGGATTAAAATAATAAAATATCATAGACAAAATTAGGTGTTTACAACTGTCTCTCTTTGCATATTTCTAAAGATAAAAAATAATGTAAAGACAAACAACAATTTTATTCGAATGTTACTTATTAAGGAAATTTTTTTTTTGTATATCTTTTTTGTTTAATGTTTTTGTTTTTGTTGTTTTTTCATTTTTTTCCTTATGACGACCAAGATTAAACAATGAGTCGAAAGATAAGGATGACTAGAATTAAACCACAGGTCGAATGAAGTGATCGGGACTAAGCCACAAATCAAATGAAATAACCAAGATTAAACCACGAGTTGAGTGAGGTGACCGTTAATCTAGGCTTGCATGCTAGCTAAATTGGGTTTAAATTTGAGTGCCAGTTAAATTGGGCTTAAATTTCATTGATGTTAGTTAAGTTAGGCTTAAAACTTTATTGGTGCTAGCTAATCTAGACTTAAATTTGAGTACCAACTAAACTAGGCTTAAAAACTTGGATGCCAGCTAAATTGGGCTTAAATTTCTTTGGTGCTAATTAAATTGGACTTAAATTTTCTTTGGTGCCAGCTAGACTGAGCTTAAATTTTCTTTGGTGCTAGCTAAATTGGGCTTAACTTTGGGTACTAGCTAAACTAGACTTAAGACTTCATGAGTGCCAATTAAACTAAGCTTAAAATTTCATTAGATGCCAGCTAATACTAGGCTTAAATTTTGGATAAATTTTTTTAAGGAACTAGCAATTCCTATTAGAAATGAAAGAGACGAAAATTTTCTCTCTCAATGGATTAAAAGATTCTGCATTCGGAGAATTCTATTGATTCAAAAAGACTTAACCATTTAAAGAAGATAAAAGGGGTGCATATTTTTTTAACTAATCTAGGCTATAGTTTTTCAATGCCAGCAAATACTACGGTTAAAACCTAGGTGACAGCTAATTGGACTTAAATTTGATTAATGCTAGTTAAATTGGGCCTAAAATCTAGGTGCCAGCTAAACTAGACTTAAATTTTTATTGATGCCAACTAAATTGGGTTTAAAATTTCATTGGTTACTAGCTAAACTGAGCTTATGTGCCAACTAAACTGAGCCTACGTGCCATATATTTATGGGCTTAAAACTTGGATGTCAAAGAATTGGCATACATGCCAACTAATTCTGGGCTTAAATTTTTATGAGTGTCAATTAAATCGGGCTTAAATTTTTTCTCGAGAATTGCCATACATGCCAGCTAATTTTGGGCTTAAAACTTGGATGCCAGAGAAAAAAATACACCTAAATTTTCACGAGTGCCAGTTAAACTAGACTTAAATTCTTTCTCAAGAATTGGCAATCCCCATAAAAAATGCAATAGATGAAATTTTTCTTCAAAAATGGATTGAATGATTCAATATATTGATATTTTTGTTCATTTAAAAGGGTTTCTCCACTTGAAAAGGATAAATGAGGCATATACTTTTCTTATGCAGGCTTACAAATGAAACATAAGTTTTTTCAAAAACATGAATCCCTTGAAAATCGAACATGTTAAACATTTTCTTTAGCCTTCAAATGTGACATTTTGATATATACCAAAGTTAGTTGTAAGGACTTGAGAATTTGAAAGGTTATTTGGGAATGGAAAAGGGTTGAGATTTTCAAAATCAACCCTTTTCAAACTCCTAGAACTTTGATATTTCAAATCTTTTAAAAAGGAATAGATATGCTCAAATAAGTATTTAAAGGTAATTAAGACCAAGGATCATTCTTTTATTTGAAAGATCCACTCTAAGGTATATTTCCTTTCATTTTCTTATGCTTTTCACCCATTCATTTTTTTTCTTTTTTCTTTTTCCTTGTTTTACTTTATTCTTCTTTCATTTTTCCTCTTATTCCTCACCTTTTTCTTTTACATTATTTCACCAAGTGGATTTAAAACTTTTAGGAAGTCTTATATTAGGCCTTTGCCTTAACACATGAGATTTTATTTGGATATCAGCATTCTTAACCCCTAAATGTGTCCCTTTTTGCCTCAAATTATGAAGGGTGATCCTTAGGGTTTATTTTTGAAAGAAAATTTATTAAGCTCAAAGGGGTAATAAGGGATAAATTTTTACATTTGTGAAGGGATAGTGAAAGACAACCATTTGTCATTTCAAGTATAAACACTTAGATTGAAGAGTAGTTCCCATTGGAAAAATAAACTTGAATAAAGAATTTTTTGTTTAAAAAAGTTTCCTTTTTATTATTATTTTTTTTAATTTTTGGCTTTATTAACTTTTCTTTTGATTTTTTTCATTTTAGGATTTTGCTTTTTTCCTTGTCTTTTTTTCAAAACTTTAAATTTGTCAAGAATTTATTTGGATTTATTCAAATTTCTTAAGTGTATGATATCATAACCATTTTTCTTGTCCCCTTTTTTTTACTTTTTTTTTTTTGTTTTTTTTTACACCCCTTATAACTCATACATTAATCCACTTTGCCAGTAATGCGATTCATACAAGATGCCTCATTTTAACAAATCACTTTTAATGAAAGTTATTGTGAGAAAAAAGTTATGTGGATTGTACGAGAAAAGGGTAATGTGGAATGAACTTGTTTAAGGTATCAAATGATTCATATCATTCCACAAAAAAAAAAAAAAAAACAAATGGATTAATCCCAACTCAAGTTATCTTAAGGGTAATGAGGTTTTTTTTTTCTGATCAACATGCTCCAAGACACTAGACTAGGCCAATTTTGGGATAAAAAGTTGAAAGGTTGGTAAGTTTGAATTTATTTTACAAGACTTAGGGTGGCTTTAATTTTGAAACTTTTTAGAGCTACAACATAACATTGACATATCAAATTACCACATCTAAATTCTTTAAAAAAATGTTATGTTTGCTTGATTTTTTAGTAATCCAAATTTCTTTCTTCTTTTTTAATTTAGTTGTTTCACTGTTCACTGTTTACCTTAGAAAAGATTATCACTCTTTGACATCATAAAATTATCAAGCAAGGGCAAGGTTTATGAATTCAACTTTGTGGCTTTTGAAGGGTCATGGCTACTGAATGGAATCAATTGAAAGGCTTAAGAAAAAATGTTTAGGTATTTAAAAAATTTTTAATAGTGATCACCAACTTATCTAATACTTTTCTTTAATCATAAAACATTTGTTCTTTTTTTCTCTTTTTTCTAAAACTTTAGGACTTAGCTACTTGGAGGCTTTATTCAAATCTAACATTGTTCTCCTTTTTACCTTTTTTCTTTCAAAGAAAACCTTAAGTCCAAAGCTAAAAAAATAAAATAAAATAAAATAAAAACCTCAAATGACAATATAAATCCATGAAACATTATGATGTACAATGTCCATTCATTTAATGCAAACATTAAGACTTGACAAAAAAATTCACATTCTCAATAGTGCTCTTTAGATGATATTCAAAGTTATAAAAACAAAAATTCCCCACTTGGCACTTCAACTTTAGCATCATTGACCCACAACTCTATCGCTATCAATTAGTAAAATCACTAACCAATTTTTTAAACTTTATGAGATTTGTGTCAATCAAAGCTTGAACTATATCCTTGAAAGTAGTACAGTCTTCTATGAAATACCCTTCAACCCCATTATGGAATTCACACTTAGCATTAAGATCGTACCACTTTGGATAAAAAGGCTTTCGAGGTTTTACAGGGACAATGACAATCACATGATTTTTGAAAAGTTAGGTGAAAAGCTCAGCAAAAGTTATTGGGAGTGAATGATACATCTTGACTCTCTTTCTCTTATAACTTTATGAATGGCTTGGGTTGATCCTTTGTTCTGTGAATATTTATGGTGAAGGAACTATAGCACACAGATGAGGCGGTTAAGGAAAATTATTAGCCTAAAATGTTGATTAGGAACAATATGATGACCATTGAAAATAGTCATTCATCAAATCTTTTTGTATCATGGTGAGGTTTCTCTCATTCACCCTTCAACAATTACTTTTTGAGCATATTCCTAAAAAATATTCCCTTGTTTTTAATAATGAATGTCCGCATTGGCATCTATAATTCTTTTTCTTTTTATCCCATCCTTGATTTTGCCCATTATAAATAGCAAATTAGCAAATTTTAAGAATGTATTACTAATCAATTTATCATCATAAGGAAAAGGACGGGTATCCATAAATAAGGAATTTAGCTCTTTATTAGTTAATGGTGGTCAAACTTGCGACTCATTCCTTTTTCATCCCGTCCTTGATTCTACCCACAACAAATAACAAATCATTAAATTCTAAAGATGTATTACCAATCAATTTATCATAATATAGAGAAGGAAGGGTATCCATAAATAGGAAATTCAACTTCTTATTAGTTAATGGTGGTAAGACTTATGATGCAACCTCTCTCTATCTAGTAGCATATTTTTTAAAGCTTTATTAGGGCTTTTTCCCATGTTTTGAAGGGTTAATCGGTCTAAAGTTATCTTTAAATATGTTGATGTTACTTTAAGAGTGCTCGAGATAAATCCTTTAAAGTACAAATTTGGTTGCATTCCAAACTATATTATCAATTTACTGTTGCCCCAGTTAAGCTTTCCTAAAAGACATGAATAAGTAGCTTTTTGTCACTAACATATCCAACAATTTTGTGACATTATTAAGCCAAATGTGTATTAGAACACCCAATTTCATTATACTGCTCAAATGCTGAAACCTTAAACTTGGCCAGAATAGCCACATCTGGAACTAGCTGACATTCCCTTACATTATAAATTTTATCCTTACCTTCAACAGCTTGAATCCTTTTTTTGATGAGACTATATCTCTTTTGTTCATCTAGATTCCATGATTCTTCCCTTAAGGGTCCTAAGCTAAGTCTTTCGAGGTTGATCATTTTCTGGAGCAAAAAGTCCCCCAATAAACTCTTTTATTTCTCCTATCAAATCAATATTCTCTTGATCCTTAGCAAAAATCGCAAGGATTATTCTCGAAGAAAATTCTTCTTAAGAGCACACATGAATTGCATTCTATTAAGTGGATACATAAATGGATGAATGAATGAATGCACAAATGACAAAGCTCTTTGGTGAAAAGTGTGGAAATTGAAAAAGGGGCAAGAATTAAAGACAAACCATATTCACACATCTAAGTTTTAAAAGCCAACATCATATTAACATAAAAACATTTTCCAAACAAAAATTCACGAAACATTTCATTATGCCAACAAAGACCCCATCCACGTTCATCATCATGCCATCTCCTATCATTGTTCTTAAATTTTTAATCCCTTATTGTTGCTAGATCAAACCATTTTGCATTTATGAGTGATTGCACCTTGTGTTTGAAACCCTCACAACACTCAATGGATTGTCCTATATTCTCACCATGTTGCATGTTACATTTGGGTCAAAATATTTTGGGTATGAAGGCTTTAAAGGCTCTGAAGGCACAAAGACAACAAGTTGTCTCTCAAACAGATAGAGAAAGAGTTTTTCATATAAAATGGGATAAAATCTAACTATTTTTTTTAGGTAAGTTTTAGGGAATAGATTGATTAGGAGTATGAAAATTTAGTGGCGGTGCAAAGGTTTAGAGTTCAAAAATTGGTTGAATAAGTGGTCAGGGAATGACACGCTAAAGATTTTGGTTCAGATGTGAACTTCTCAAATATTGTATGAAGTTTTGGTGCTTGATCCTAGACGTTTGGAAAAGATGTCAAAAATAATTATGAGAAGGATTTCAATGCAAGTTCAAGTTTAAAATGATTGGTAAAGGTTACATAAAACTTGGAATATCCATCTAGGAAATCAAATTCTGGAGCTTAGACACTTGTATGGTCAAATCACTCATCCCTTTTCATGTTCCTGTCCAAACCTTCATTATTGCTCAAACACTAAATGCTTCAGCATGCTCAGGAAATGTATTGGGCCTAGTAGGAATCGGTTGATCATGACTCCATGAGTTCATCGGATTTACTAGGTTTAAAATTGGTAAGGACCCTTGAGAAGGCACCAAAATAAATTCCTTGAGCTTATCAACTGTCTTCCTTAACTTAGCGAGCTGTTTAATCATCTTTCGAATGTCATAACCAAACTTTTCTTAATTGCATTCTAACGCACTAATTCAGGCTTCCAATTGATCTTCCATATTTCTAGCCTTTTATACTTATGAAAAAAAATGTTTTACTTCAAGGGTTTAAACTATAAATGCTTATGCTATTATTCTTGCTAAATGAATGACACAATTCCTAATTTGCAAGTTACACAAAATATGTCTATGAATGCCTAAGTTTGATAATGATACAAATGCATATGCAAAAATAGAGCAACCCAAAATATACAAAATCATCTTAACAATGAATGTAGAATGCATTTATTGAATTCCAAAAGCATGACAAACTCCTTACCTATCCTAAATATTTTTTTTCTTATTCTTTTTTTTATTTGGATTTTTTTTTTATCCTATCTTTATTTACACTATTACCTTAAATACAAATTGCATCAAAATGTCCTATATATTCTACTTTTAAGTAATTTTTGTGAAAGAAATTAGCATAGCTTTTAACTTTTAAATAATTTCGACAAGAGGTGGCATTACTGATGGCTTCATAAGAACCTCTTTTTTTTTTATACGTTGATGATTGACCTAAAACAAATACCCCATCTTATAATATAATATCTATATAATGTATACAACAAATTAGGCTAA